>CAKAOJ020000277.1:0-307500 GCA_916701645.2 Sebastolobus alascanus
ACATTCTAAACAATGAGTTTTTTTTATCACAAAATTAATCTACATACTATACTACGCCTTTTTTCACGAAAATTTTAGACATACTATAGTATGACTTTTTTTTCATGAAAATTTTCGAAATTCTTAACTATGAGTTTTTTTACCACAAAATTAATCTACAGACTATACTAAGCCTTTTTTCATGAACATTTTCGACATTCTATACTATGACATTTTTTCACGAAAATTTTCGACATTCTATACTATGACATTTTTTCACGAAAATTTTCAACATACTATAGTATGACTTTTTTTTCATGAAAATACTCGACATTCTAAACTATGAGTTTTTTCCCCACAAAATTAATCTACATACTATACTAAGCCTTTTTTCATGAAAATTTTCCACATTGTATACTATGACATTTTTTCACGAAAACTTTTCGACATACTATAGTTTGACTTTTTTTTCATGAAAATTCTCGACATTCTAAACAATGAGTTTTTTTTTATGACAAAATTAATCTACATACTATACTATGCCTTTTTTCATGAAAATTTTCGACATTCTATACTATGAGATTTTTTCACGAAAATTTTCGACATACTATAGTATGACTTTTTTTTCATGAAAATTCTTGACATTCTAAACAATGAGTTTTTTTTATCACAAAATTAATCTACATACTATACTATGCCTTTTTTCATGAAAATGTTCGACATTCTATACAATGACATTTTTTCACGAAAATTTTCGACATTCTAAACAATGAGTTTTTTTATCACAAAATTAATCTACATACTATACTATGCCTTTTTTCACGAAAATTTTCGATATACTATAGTATGACTTTTTTCATGAACTTTTTCGAAATTCTTAACTATGAGGTTTTTTTTACCACAAAATTAATCTACAGACTATACTAAGCCTTTTTCAATGTAAATTTTCGACATTCTATACTATGACATTTTTTCACGAAAATTTTAGACATACTATAGTATGACTTTTTTTCATGAAAATTTTCGAAATTCTAAACTATGAGTTTTTTTTTATCACAAAATTAATCTACATACTATACTATGCCTTTTTTCATGAAAATTTTCCACATTCTATACTATGACATTTTTTCACGAAAATTTTCGACAAATTTTTTAATGTTAGAAAAAACATCTTGGTTTGTTTAAAATAATAATATAACAACTAGGTGAGACCTGTCCTGTGTTTGTTTGTTTTCTCAATTGTTATACTCGTCATTATACCAAGTAACTTTCAATAACGGTTGTTTGATATATTACATCACTTGCTCTGTGCGTTGCTCGTTCTACTTAGTCACATTTGTCGTATCCGTGGTTTGCAGAAACTTACAATGTCTACATTTTTTCCTGGCGACTGGGCTGAAATTTCCTTTGAAATCTACAATTGGTCAAATCATCAAAAACTATGTGTCTTGCAGTGAACCTGGGGCTTTTGGGGCCCCTGGGGGTCAGTTGGTAATTCAGCCTGTAGTGACTCACTGGCTCTTTTACAATAGTAACTGGTTTCCAAGGTTATGAAATCAAACGGTCTGCATCCCTTTTTCTATCCAGCTGTCCACCTGTCTGACTTTTTTGTTTTTGCACCAACTCATCCTCAAACACCCATTCATCCCATCAATCATCCGCAGCCTCTCTTTCTCTCCACAAATCACCTTTAAATAATCTGCGAGGTTTCCGTGGATTGTTTGCGTGTCATACTCCTTGACAGTCCAGGAAGGCGTGGGCTTCTTGTTGTCCACTGCTTCCATCGATCTTATGTCCATGTACAGAGGGTTCCTTTTGATGTTTGACTTCAGAGTGACTGGTGTGATGTGCTTCTCCAGGTATCTGTCCTCAAACACCACAGGAGTGCCCTCTGGAGATGGAGGAGACCAGCTTTCAGTCTTTACCCTTCGATCCTTCTGTGGAGACAATGAGGCAGAGTTTTGGATTCTCACCACAGGCGCTGCACCTGATTCGACTGTTATCAGGCCATTAAATGGGCGCTATAAGCACCATAAATGTGGGTCATTAGGGGCCTACTACGCCTGCTATGTTGAAAAAGTGAAAGTGAAACTTAAAAGCAACGCATTCTAACATGTTGTAAAATTGAATGAAACGTTACATTTTGAACACAAACAAAAAGGCTTCTTTAGGTTTAGGCAACAAAATTACAACTTCTTTAGGTTTACTACAGAAGTAGAATTAAGTACTACTACAAGATGTTTCTGGAAACATTTGAGGCGAGAAATAGGCATTACAGTAACAGAATATTGATTCATATTTGATCCGCGCTGCCTAGTTTGATCATTTGGTCGGAGTTCGCAAGTGATTGACTCGTGGCTCTCATAGATGGCAGCTGGACGGCAGACTCCAGATCAGCTCTGACTGGTTGTTTTCCTCCGGTCTGTGAAATCTTGCAGATGCCATTAGGAGCACCGGAGGACACCGGAGGACACAGAGGAACATGAATTTTTTCATATTACCTGTCTCATGCACTACTGTCAGGATATAGTGACCGTTTTATAAAAATAACTTTTTTTTAATCATAGTTGCTCCAATACTACCCACTGCAGCTTTAATATTGTATTTTAGTGCAAATTCCCTAACCCTGTTGCAATAACTCAAATGACCAGGGGCTAAGGATAGATCTCCACACAGCTCCAGATTGTGATGATGATCGCTTCTTCAGTAGAAGATCATTCATGCAGACTAAATGCACATCATAAAGAATGTATTTGGGTTGGGTTGTAACGCGGAATCATTTTTATGGAACCAAATACAGCTATCCATGTCAAAGGGGAGAAACAAAAGCATACAGAGAGATGAACTTGACATAGTCCATACCTGGGAGTAGACTCTGTTCTGCCAGTGTCTCTGACTGGATATAAATGCCCCGACCTGGAACATGCCGTGCGTGGCCGGCAGCATCCCGACATCCAGCTGAAGGAACTTCTCCGGGTGGTTGTTGTTGGGAAGAACGGAGATGTCCATGCCGGCTGTGTTACTCCATCCACACTGACCGCTTCACCTGCCGGCTGCCTGGCTGGATGCACATGCTCATGACAACTTGCAAGCTCTGTAATAATTCATGAAGAGCAAGATATTTATGAGCCTGTATCACTTGCAGGTGTGTGTAACCCAACCTGACCATTAAGAGCCTGACGCTGAGAACCAACAGTGTCAGTGGAGAGGGAGAGAGAAGAGAGAGAGGTGGTTAGTTTACTATGCTACAACACTAGTCATCTGAGCATTATGTTACGTAAAACCTGCCAGTGGTGGAAAGTAACCAAGTACTGTACTTAAGTACAAATTTGAGGTAGTTTTACTTAACCTGATTTTTTTCGTTTCATGCTATTTTATACATTTACACTGCTACAATACAGAGTAAAATATTGTATTTTTCACTGCACTATAATTAATTGACAGCTTTAGTTATTAGTGATACGCTCTTCATATTCGATTGACAGAACAATGTATTTTTTTGCTAATCGTTTAAAGCTGCAGTGGGTAGAATTGGAGCAAATATGATTAAAAAATAGTTATTTTTATAAAACGGTCACTATATCCTGACAGTAGTGCATGAGACAGGTAATCTGAAAAAAATCATGTGCCTCAGATGTCCTCCGGTGCTCCTAATGGCATCTGCAAGATTTCACAGACCGGAGGAAAACAACCAATCAGAGCTGATCTGGAGTCTGCCATCCAGCTGCCGTCTATGCTGTCAATCACTCGAGAACTCTGATGAAACAGAGGCTTTTGGCATCATTGCCCAATGATGCCAAAAATATACTGCCTACTGCCACTTTAAGTAAGTTTTCATGCAAAAATGCCAAACATTTCATGGTTCCTTTACACTACATATCAGCATTCACCCATTCACACACACATTCATACATGATCAATAATTCATGTGCAAGTGGTTATTGTGCAAATTGTAGACAATTGCACTTACTCTTTGCATACACGTGCCAAAACTATAGTGCAATTTGCTTGAATGAATGAGAAATTCTAATCTGTTGAGAACAACAAACTAATTGTTCAGAGATTTGAGCTCATTTTTTTTAATAAAATAATTGTCATTCGAAAATTGAGCCAAAGCGGAAGAGAAAAACTGTAGAAACATTTCCAGTTGACTGCCAAACATTTTGGCCAGTACGGCTCACACGATGACCAAACAACTTTTCATTTTGGTGGCCAATTTACTGACACAATAACTGGGTTTAGAAGCATGATAATCCTAATCCTAATGGTGGCGCTGAGGGAGTGGCACCAAAATGTGAAGGTTTCGCCCTGATTGGAGAATGTGCACAACAGATTTCCCTGATATGGAAATATGTTCGTCACAGTCAAACAGATGGAGGACGGAGGCAATCACAGCCTCCTTGGCAGAGGTTTAAAGCTGTCAGTGCTGCAGGCGTGATGGAGAGAGAGAGAGATAGAGAGAGAGAGAGAGAGAGAGAGAGAGAGAGGGTGGGTTGTGGTTATGGCCACGTAGAGATGAGGATGGTGCAGCGGGGTTGCGCAGAAATCAACCAACGATGTAACGTAGAAGGGGAGAGAGGAGAGAGGAAACCTATCCAATGAAGCGGATATTGCAGCTTTATCTTTTGCACATGTCCGATGTCGTCATTGGGAAACCACCATCGCACTGCCTCGTATCGCATCCCGGACATAAAATGGATAAGCAGAGGCTGCTGGCAGTCCGGACTGATGCGGTAAGACATGGATGGGGCTTTCGATTTGCAGCACCGTGTGCAGGCTACACGGCTACTAACCTATGCAGGGAAACACATCCGATCGTGCATTTTTAACCTCCAACCCTCTTAATTTCTGTTTTAATTTAATTTCATGATACAGATCGAGCACGACGTGGATTTTATTCTCGCATCCGTGCACGTATCAAATTGCATTTAGCTTGCACAGCATGTCGTCCTGTTTGTGATTGCATGTTATGAGCACAGAGGGATGCAGTGTCCTACTCATTAGTTACTGTCCATGCAATCGTTTCCCTGCAGGCTAATGTTGCACAAATGTGTTCCCATCCTCGGAACACTGACATCATCCTCATCAGGATTCTGGCTCTAGGCAGCAGCTCTTCATGCAGCAGCAGCAGCAGCAGCATCAGGATACTACGCAGCGTTTGCTAGCTCAGGGCGTCAATGCGACGTTTGTTCGGACTATACAGTAGATGCATTGCTCTGCGTCCCAAGTTCATTTAATTTCAAAGAAGACAGGCCCCCAGCACTGCATTGTTGCAGTGTCACAGAGGTTGCATGGGTTGTTCTGATTTTGTCACGAGAAGCCGGCAGAATAGCCTAGCCAGATGTTGCAGAGTTGTACAGAGGCCACAATATGTGTGCAGATAGATAGACCGATAGCAAGATAGATAGATAGATAGATAGATAGATTATATCCAGCTACAGCTGTGAAATTACAATTTCTATTTTTGTGTAACAAAAATACAAACCTTGCATTAATTAGGGCTGGAGCAATACACCTATCTCCTGATTCGATACTATCACGATATTTGAATGCCGATTCGATATGTATTGCGATTCCACAAGTATTGCGATTCGATAGTACGATTTTTGTTAACTTTTTTAACACTAGACAATGAAAAAAAAGGTGAACCATACACTTCTAGGGACTTTTACGTTGGAAAATATCTAAATGAATACATTAAAAATGTTTGATTTTCAGCATGTCTGTAGTCAGAGATGTCCTGAAGTCAAATACATCAGTCAAATAAAAGAATCAAGACATTTCCCTCACAAATTATTGGTATTTTCTTTTTAATTTATAAGGGACATGTAATGTTTTATACTTCTGGGAAATATAATCCAATTAATAATAACAATAAATGTTGTTACTTCCTTCTACCTCTGCATAGACTCAAATGGAGCAAATGTATAGATTCTGGCATTTCAAAATCAATTTAAAAATCGTAAAAAAAAAAAAAAAATCGCGATATATAGGTGAATCGTTTTTTTCCCTCACCCCAGCATTAATTTACATTTGTAGCTTAATTGTAAAACTTGTGAACAATTCATCAATCAAAAGCTACTGATCATCACACAACAGCTGTAGTGTTCAGTTTCATCACCATCAAATAGAGGCTGAACTACATGTTTGGTATTTTTAGTTCAAAAGAATTTAGCTAGGTAATTTCACCCCAGTTGCTTATAAGATAAGATTACAACTAATCATTCCAGCACTATCTTTGTATTATTCATTCAACACACTGAGACCCATAGAGCGGAGCTCTCTTTCAGCCTGCAGTAGGCGGCCAAATATGGTACAGTATGTCTCTAAAGCGGCAGCAGTGATTTTGTCACTTCTGGTGATACTTTTAACTTAATTCCTGCCTGTTTTCTACATTTACATTTATTTTTCTTATGTTTTTGAAATATGTTTTAAACAAGACTAACAATGTAAACCCACTGAAGGTGGTTTTGAAAGTCAAAATATTTGAACTTGAAGGCAAAACTCACCTCAAAGCTTCATATGACTCGTTGAAAGCGATGCAGTGGTGGGACAGGAAGTCTAGTCATAACCAGGTGTGGATAAATATCTGTGGAGAAGAACAGCATTATTGAAGTTTCTGTGATCCCTCTTTTGTACGCCCCCAATATCACTATAGAATAAACAAAATGAAGTGCTGAAGTACAGCTGAGGCTGATGGGAATGCCATTAGTTTTGCAGATATTTGGTCATACTCATAAACCAAAGAATTGGACAAATTTAAAGTCAGAGGATCACCAAAATAATTACAGTTTATGCTGAGGGAACCATGAAAAGCTGAACCAGATTTCATTTAGACTAATGTGGTGGATCGACCAACCAACCAGCTATAGTGCCCTGTGGCTGGGTGGCATAATAATACAATGCTCCAAAAGTAGCAGCCACCCATAATTCACTGCTGCGAAAATAGATTAAACCACGCACCTAGAGAGTGCACTGAGTGCTTTCTTCACTTTGATCAAATTTTGGATGTTTACAGGGAACATTGAGTAACGTGGGTATTTATATCTCTGTAGACTTAATTTGAACCTTTTAAGGTTTCTGATCAGTCTGCCGTCTTCCTTTGAGTCTTCCACACACCTGCCATTCTCATTTCTGTAGTCGTTTGAGGAGCTTAGGATTATAGCCGTCTTGATGCAGGGTTTGGCTTCTTCGTCTCATCAACGGTAATGGATAGTGAGAGCATAACGCATATTCTCTATTTTTTTCAGGCTATACCAACTCATAGATCATCATATTGGGGTTTTTTCTAACAAGTGACTACATCATTTGAAGTTGAAGTCCACCAACAATTGCAGACATATCCCAAACAGTTACATTCAATTTTAAAATGATTACCTCAGTCTTTTCCGAACCTTAACCAAGAGTTTCAGTTGTATAACCTTAATCATAACTTCATCATAATTCAGTTGCTATGCTCAGATAACGTACAAACAAATAATTTAAAGAACCATGGCCTTAAACAAACATTGAAGACATAACAGCATACACACTGAACTTGATTCAGATGTTGAATAATCTAACACGTAGGCTCCATGTCTTGAAGCACCCTGCAACTGCCAGACGGAAATAATTACAGTAATGTACACAATTTGTATGAATCTATCAAAAACTTTAGACGTAGACATAGTTTACGGGGCCTTTCAGGATTTCACAACATCTCTCCCAACATCATTGTTTAGGGAGAATCATGCAACAGCATGATTACAAGACTCAATAGCAATAACTGTCAATTCTTTCAGACTGAACTTGTGTTTAGGGAATACATTAAGTGTGAAATAGCATTAGAGCAACAAAGTCAGAATCACTACATCAGAAGCATTGAAGAGACTCATGAGCCAATACTGCAAATGGTTGCAGGAAATGGAGCAGGAAACAGCATTTACAGAGCTGAAGAGTCAGTTAGCCAGTTCACATGTAATGGTGTCAAGAGGCTGAGCCACGTGGTTATGAGGCTACTCCAGTGGAATTAGGAACAATCATGAGCCAAAAGCAAACAGATCGACAGCGTGCAAACCTGTGTATCATCAATGTACAGTGCTCTATGTTCGTCTGGAGATGTGTTCCTGTATAGAAAATACTTTTTGATGGTCACAGAGACAATATATAAGGAATATGAGATAATATCAAGTATTTACCAAAGAAGTCTAGCCAAGAATTTGAAGAAACGTTCCTACAGTTTAAGGTCCAACATCTACAGGCATTAAGACAAAATGAATTACTGTATTAAATACTGAATTAATAATCTGAATTACGTAGTCATACATTTTGATTAGTTGATAAATACCCATTTTTCTTTGTGCTGTATTATATTTGGTTTGCAAAAAAGTTTCACTGGTATGACGAGTTGTGGTCATGTGAAGAGATGTGAAGATATTCTGGCACTTCAGAATGGGGAGATTTTAGACCAAGATTAAAGCGAATTTTCACTCTACTGGCCCAGTGCTGAAGGGGCCTGAATAAATTTCATATCCTCTCAGGCTAACTTCTTTATCTGCAGCGCTATGCGTGACAGAACATTAACAAAGCATAGCTTACTGGCTGAATTATAATGGAGCTTGCTACACATTCTTAGCATGTTGCCAAGTATCACTGCCTCTCTTTTGGACGCAAGGTGTACTGTTAGTCGCCTGACTCACCGTGTCAGCTGTATGAGCAGGAGAATGACATATGACCTAATTTTTGATAGGAGCAACATAGTGGAAGACTTGGTCTTTCTTTTCCTTTCTCTGAACTCGCTGTTTAGTGTTCTTTGGAATACATCATCTTAGTACACCTTTCTGCAAGCGTTGCATGGTCTTGGTACACCTCACTGCAAGAATTACAGTATGTTGTCTTGATACACCTTACTGCAAGCATTATTTTGTCTTGTCTTGATACACCTTTCTGCAAGCGTTACATCGTCTTGATACACCGTACTGCAAGCGTTACATCGTCTTGATACACCGTACTGCAAGCGTTACATCGTCTTGATGCACCCTACTGCAAGCGTTAGATCATCTTGATACACCGTACTGCAAGCGTTACATCGTCTTGATACACCGTACTGCAAGCGTTACATCGTCTTGATACACCGTACTGCAAGCGTTACATCGTCTTGATGCACCCTACTGCAAGCGTTAGATCATCTTGATACACCGTACTGCAAGCGTTACATCATCTTGATACACCGTACTGCAAGCGTTAGATCATCTTGATACACCGTACTGCAAGCGTTACATCGTCTTGATACACGTTACTGCAAGCGTTACATCATCTTGATACACCGTACTGCAAGCGTTACATCATCTTGATACACGTTTCTGCAAGCGTTACATCGTCTTGATACACCGTACTGCAAGCGTTACATCTTCTTGATACACCTTACTGCAAGCGTTACAAACGTCACGTGACAACCGTCACTACAAAGCACGTGATAAACATCACTAACGTAATTGCAAAATAAAACAACGGTCTCGAACGCGGGTCTCCCACTTGAAAGTCAGATGTTTGTTAAAGTAAGACTTCAGTCACTACACATAACGTGACAAACGTCACGTGACAACCGTCACTACAAAACACTGCACCTTCATGCTATGAACCATGGGTTTTGTGTACCCTTACACTCCTATCATTGACAGATTATTAGCCATTATTGCACTTGAAATGTTTTGATTGCAAATCTCTCTTCAGGTCTCAAATCAGGCTCCATTTTCATGGTGAGCATAGAGATTAAAAACACAAGCATAACCTTTCCAAACACTCCCAAATCCCCAACTCCCTTCAAGTTGGCACATATACAGCTGTGGAACAGAGCTGCCCTCAAAGTCTAAATGTCTCAGTAGTATATGGGGTAGTCAGTGTGTAGCGCTGAATGTTGATGTTGGGGGAAGGGAAGTCTAGAAAGGATGAATTAGTTCTGCCCGGAGAGACATTTTCTAGGGTGTTCAGTGCCAATGGTGCAGTGTTGCAGTGCTCCATAGAAAATACCCACAATGCACCATAAAAACAGTGCTCACTATAATCACTGACCAGAAGTAAGTCACAACCATTACACTGGATAGTCATTCACTATCTTGTGAACGAGGGACCAGTTTGAGGCATTAATCAGCCCTTATTTAACTGTTTTTGATCCACCTTATGACCTTATATGGAAACTACATATATATTAGTATCAGCACTAGGAATATTACTTTCAATGATGTAATGTGCACACTCTCTGAGGTGCCCACTGGCCACTTGCAGGAGAACTGCAAGTGGCCACTTGCAGGAGAACTGCAAGTGGCCAGTGGCCGTATGAAGGCAGAGTAACACTTCATCACTTCACTCCATGCAGCCATCTGTGGCTGAAAGGCGTCAGTCTATCACAGGCCATCCTCAAATAAATGAGAGGATATTTTTAACACTTTCAACCCAAGGGTTTTTAAAATGTTGTTGATGGGACATTCTAAGCCTTACTCCTGTCAAAAAAATATATTGATAGTATAAAAAACCTAGCTAATCATGGATTTTGTCATTCCTATTGTTTTTCTTTTGTGGAGTGTCTTTTTTCTATAGTTTTAAGTGGATTTATGGCTGAAAATGAAAATATTGAGCAGGGGTGGGTATTGAAAGCTCTGAGTTGGATCCATTTCCAAATAAATCCATTTAACCATACTACAGTATGGTGGACTGGAGCAAGACTTGTCGTTTTTTTCTGAGCATTTGAACTTGACCTTCGCTGAACTGTAACTGCACTCTGACAGTTGCCCTCTTTTAAAAAGGACATTTACAAATGTGCACATGGCTGCAGTTGCCACAGGATTTTAGGAAGACATCAGCCATGTCAACACCATAATTATCCTCCATCTGCTCTGGTCTGAGCGTCTGCTCGACCAGTTGCTCAATCTGGGTCAGATTCTTCTCCTGCGGGAGTCTCACACAGGTTGCAGCAGCTTGTATTTTTATTATGTAAGCAGTATTTTAATTCCTGCATACTTGTAATTCTACTCTTTCATTGTCTGCATTCATTTTACAATATCCTTTCTATGAATACCGATCATGATTTTTTGAGTAACAAACCCCTAAATAATGTTTGTTGAATTATTACAGCGTTAGTAAACATCTTGAAATGTCATTACTTTATTAATTAGTTTTCCTAGTCAAAGGTTTCTTCTCTGATATAGCTGATCGTAGACAAATCCCAACACTCAACTGCTTCTTTTAAAAGTGCACATGTGCCTGTCACTTTTCAACTGCTGCCTTTTAAATCATATGTTAAATTCATGCAGATTGCAAGTGCAGTCAGTGTGATCAAAGGCACCAAATGGCGTAAATTATAATTCATTGGGCTACAATGCATGAGTGATAGCACCAGGGTTGTTATGGCCTTTTGCTAATCCTTGACTTAAAGTTAGGGTTGGCAATGTTGAGAAACTAGCAAGAGTACACTAGATTTTTTAACTTCTCAAGATATGTGAATGAAAATGGGTTCTGTGGGTACCCACGAGTCTCCCCTTTACAGACATGCCCACTTTATGATAATCACATGCAATTTGGGGCAAGTCATAGTCAAGTCAGCACACTGACACACTGACAGCTGTTGTTGCCTGTTGGGCTGCAGTTTGCCATGTTATAATTTGAGCATATTTTTTATGCTAAATGCAGTACCTGTGATGGTTTCTGCACAATATTTGACATGGTTTTGTATTGTTAATTGATGAATCCAATAATAAATATTGTATTATAATATTGTAAATGTCACTAACTAAAATTCTTTGTTTATCTCTCCAGGCAACATCAACATTAAAGCAACTTGATGATGATAACTAGAGGAGTCCCTTTAAGATGACACGTACAGACCCTCCTGACATACTGGTATCAACTGTGCATCGAGATATTAAAGTGGTCCCCATTTCTTCACACTACAAGTCCTTGCAACCCTCCAAACAATGTGATTCTATAAATTACAGCACACTGGAGGACAGTAAGAGCAAAGTCAATAAGAGGCACTGCCGCACCTTTGACTATAAGTCATTGGAGTACCCCAAATCACACAAATACTCAATGGAGTCCCCATACAAGAAGGCTGATAGGCATGCAGCCAACCCAGATGTTGCCTGGAATGCCTTGGGCCGCCAGCAGAGATACCGTTTTTCTGCTCCGGACATTTTCAGCCATAGGTTAACTCCTCAACCAATGGCTGCAGATATGACCAGTGAAGTCATTGTCCCTGAACAAAAAAGAAGGACCAGGTCAAAAAGTGCCCCTCGGGTCCAGACCAGTCTCACCCCTGTGTCTTTTGAAGGGTCCTCATCTTCGGGAAGGAAGGGCAGGGAGTCCCAAAGGGCCCCAAGAGACTCTCGCTGGAGGCCAGAAGTATCACCGCGTAGGGAGTCCTCCCATGCAGCAACTAGGGCTCATATGCATGAAGTCCATCCCATAAAGTTGCAGCCTCAAATGAGTGACAGCAGTAGATACTCACCTCACTATGAAGCGGGTAATTCTGAGGAAGGAGGGCTGGATAAACCAGCAACTAGCCCTCATGTCAGGTGTCGGGTGGACATCAAACCTGATGACGCAGCATTACATCATTCAGGACGGAAACAGACTACACCTCAAGTGGAAATACCCTGGCAGAGGCACCACAGTGGGGGGAGTAGGAGTCTGACTGTGCCACGCCATTTCTCCTATTCAAGAACACCAACTCCCACTGAATCGTTAGGTACAGAGGGTAGGCAAGCTTATCAATATTCCCGCAGCATGCCAAATAGTTACTTACAACCCATGGAGATTCCCTTGCAAAGAATGCCTTCATCAAGTGATTACTATGGTAGGGAACGCAGAGCTCATTCCAGTCCTAATGTGCCAACAAAGTTCTTCTATGCGGATGATCCAGGGAGATATGTTACTACTGCTCCTCCTCAGCCAAGTTCCTGCTTTCATGATGAACGTTACACACCAGGACAAACATATACTCCAAAAGTGCAATATGTGCAAGATCCAAGGACTCGAATGGTGCACGCCGTAGCTACAAGACCCTATTATCCTGAGATGGAGACCCATCCATACTCTGTGCAGACAGGGTATCCCAAACCCTATGCAGCAAATGAACCAGGGCCATACATCATACAGACACCTCCAACAAGAATATTTTATGGGGACGATCCAAGGTCTTATCAAATCCAGACTGCTCCGCCAAGGTTTTATTATTCCAGCGACATGTATGCAATGCCACCAGAGCATCATATCCCAGCAAGAGCATATTACACAGAGGGCCGAAGACATGCTAGAGTCATTCAAGCACAAACAGATGACTGGTATGGCTCAGAAATATCTGGTTATTCCACCAATCCTGCCTCTTATGTATCTCAAGTCACTCCAACCAGAGTCCAACAAGAGCCTGCGTCAACACCCTGGTATGCCAACCCATGTGTAGAACCTCAAAGAATTGGCACAGAGTCAAAGTCTTACTCAAGGTCCTGGGACAATATTCTCAACTCTCGGGTAGAGAGGGAACAACCTCTTCCTGTACAGCGGGGTCAGAGCTATGATGATCTTCTCGACTCCAGGAAGCCTGCTGCAGCCACAGGTGACAAACCGCAACCAGTGGTAGTCAATCTTTCCAGTTCACCAAGACGCTATGCAGCCTTATCAATGTCGGATAACTCACTAATTGACAAAAGCCCAACAGAGACATCAAAGAGCGCTGCTAGTAAACTCTGGTTTGTCACTCCTGAGATAACAATCACTGATAATGACATGCGACCGGGGAAACTTAATAAGGCTGAAGGACGGTCTGCCAGTTGGGACATTCTTGACTCCAGAAGCACCGAGGGTCCAGAACTGTCTCCGCGTGACTTTGAAAGCTCAACCAAAGAGAAGCCACACGACAACGCCTCACTACAGCAAAGCCTTGAACAACTTGATGAGCTACTGGCAGATCTTGTGACCGATTACAAGCCACCCAGTAGAAGGGCAAGTGAGGATATTCTTGATCAACTAAAGAAGTTAATTGACGAGGAAGAAGCAGTGTCTCTATCCAGAAAGAGCTCAAAGGTGTGCACAGAGGAACCAGCTCCTCTTGACAAGCAGCCAACCTCGATAAGAATGAATGCTGATGCTTTTCGAGACATGGACAGTGATGCAATGAAGAGTGCAGACGAGTGCTCCCCAGATCAGAGCCCAGATGAGGACGATACAATGATGTGCTCTAACAACAAATGCCGGAGGACGGAGACCCTGTTCAATGCTTGCCTATATTTTAAATCCTGCCACAGCTGCTACACTTACTACTGCTCTCGCAACTGTCGCAGGGAGGACTGGGACATTCATAAAGAAAGCTGCCTGTATGGAAGAATTGGCAGCATATGCCGTCACATCATCAAACACTGCCGGGAGACCGCAGAAATCCACAAAGCCTTCTCCCGTATTGCCAAAGTTGGCTACCTTTCTCGAGGTAGAGGAGTTCTGTTCCTTGGTTTTCCAAATCCTGCGTCATCCAGTAAATTCCTGCAGTATGGCCTGGATAGTCTACTCATGTCTCCTACATACCTGTCCCTCCGAGAGCTTGAAAGCTTCAAGGACAACCTAGGGGAGTACTGTAAGGAGCTACAGGAAGCTGGTAAAGAGTACGACCCCAACGAATGTTTCATCTTGAATGTATCCATTGCTGTTGGTGACCAGATGCCTGACGGTCCATCGCCAAGGAACCAAGCTCCAACTGTGAGAAAATATGCAAAGGTAGCACTGGCTTCCTTCAGCCCCGAGAGAAAGGTTCACAAGAAAGAGAGTGACATGGAAACGCTGATCCTCACTCCACCCCCTGGAACAGCAGATATCGACAAAGAGGGAGAGGAAGGCAGGAAGGCCAGAGAAATCTGTTTTATAAATATACAACGGGAGTTAAGGATTCGAGGGGTTTTCCTACGCCATGAATACCCACAGGTGTATCAGCAGCTCTGTGAGTTTGTGGAAAGTAACAGGCGGTTCACACCCACAACTATTTATCCTATTGATAAGAGGACCGGTAAACAGTTTATGTGCATGATTATGGCTGCCTCTGAGCCCAGGACGTTGGACTGGGTAGGCACCCCGCATCTCCTTGATGACATTATTTAAGTGCACCTTTTGTTATAAATATATATGTATAGAAATACATATATATTGTTACACATTTATATATCAATCCAATTACAAGCATTTGTAGATAAGTATTTTGTTATCAAAATGATATATATTCATGTCTGCTTGGTCAGTATTGTTCTTTTTCAGAATATTTCCTGTCAGGTGCAGAATGAGCACAGTTACAGTACATTATTTATTTTAACCTTTTTAACAATACATACTTTTTATCCACATTTATCTGTATCCTGGTCATTAACTGTTACAACACATTCCCTTTGGTAGGGATTACCTAAACTGACATTATGGTATTTTGATTTTTGCAAATTATTAGCAACAACTGTATGTTTTTTTTAAACTTAGCCTCTTTAAATGAAAGAGTCCATTTATGTCAGTGAGTACAACATGACTATTTTTCATATGCGACTTTAATGGTATATCATGCAGAAAATATTAAACATTATTTTCTTAGCTACGTAAATACTTTCTATGCAAAGTTGCTTCATGACTTAAGTACCACATTCCTGTAGAAGGAGCTGTTATATATTATAGTATAATATATTATATTATACACATCTGTAAAGAAAGTTTTGCTGAAATTGAGATAAAATGTTAAAAGTTTTGATGGCAACGTAAAACGTAAAAGAAAATAATGAAAGCTGAAAAAGAGACAGTTGTGCTACTTGAAAGATCTATAAAAAACAGCATGAAGTCTTATTGTTGCTTATATAGAAGTACTATACTGAAAGTTAACGTTTTCCTCTTTGAGTTTAATGGCGTACTCTGGAGAACTTCAAGCTAAATTCAGTACTGGAGCAGTACTGGACTTGAAAGCAACCTCCACAATGGATATTGAAATGGTGCCAGTTACCAGCCACACAGTAGGTGTTGGCCTGTGCTGTTCAGTTTTAAACACTGTGAATAGTGAAAGTTACAAAAACAAAACTTGGTATAATACCAATAAATCATGCAATTTCCTATACAATGAAGTTGATGAGTTGTATTTTTTAGATATATTTACAAATTAAATATATGAATTAGCAGCAGGATTTATTGTCCTTAGAACAAGTTGAGCCAAATTTGGCACAGTAGCTATATGGTACATAAATGCTTGAAAAAGACATTAGTTGTGTATTTGTGCTGCACTAGGTTTATTACATGTGATTTATATTGTCCTTTTTTGGTTTTAGCAAATCAGAACCTTTGCATTGCTCGTTGGTTGCAGAAGTTTTAGAAACATTTATCAATGCAACTTAACCATGTTGCCTCATCTCTCAAGATATAGTTCTTGACTTTGTTTTTGTAGCGTCCTAAATCCCAAATTTCCTGCCAGTGCACTGATGATGATTTGAAACCTACGGTTTTAAAAACTCAAGAGTGAAGCTGGAACATATTGTATGCTAACATCCAAACTATTTAAAAAATGGTTTGACCCCATCTGTCAAATGACTCAACATTATCTGGAAGACGTGAAGGAGCTTTTGGCAATCAGTCCTCAGTAAAAGTTGAATAAGCTGTTTTTTCCCCCAGTTATTAATCATTGTTCTCCATTTCAACTTCTCCCCTTGTGATATCAGCTTTCCTTAGAATTTGTAAGACAAAGTACAGTGAGACTTGAAGTACATATATATTTGAAAATTTTCACTGTGTTACACTTGTCTGGCTGACAGGACGTGCTGTACAGATTCAGTGAAAAGTTGCTGGCTGCATGTGACTGTTTTCTATGCTCTGATCTCATTTTAACATGATGATAGTAACTTGCTCGATGAATGGACTTGTGAAAGTGAAAACTACTATGCTGTGTAAGAAAAAAATAAATGAATTTTCCATTTTCGTCAGTCATTCAAAGTTAAAATAACGTGTCAAAGGCAACGGAAAAGAGACCTATCGAAAATGTCTAGAAAATCCTGTAATCTTGTATTTTTTATACTTTCAACATATGTGTCTGAGTGTGTCTATTTATAAACCATATCTAATAAATGGAATGGGAACTCTGGGTGCCACTGTCTGCCTGTTCTTTAGGTGAAGTGCAACAACATTGTTCAAGGCAGCATATGAGGAGGAGTGAGGGTTACAAACAGGACCATGTCATAGGGGATAGGAGATCTACTGTTAGCTTGATGATATAAAATGTTGATATAATTCTTATTTTTAGATGTGAAATGAAAAATAGTGGAAAGACTTAATTATTAATGTGTTTCTCACCACATCCCCAAAATAATACCAGAGCCGTAGCTGCCCTATTTCAAAGACATGTTGTCTCTATTCCAGATGTCATGGCATATTGGAATCAGTTTGTAAATGATATATAGGCTTTTAGAAGAAGGTCTGGATGCTTCCTCATAAATACCGAATAGTGAATAAGGTTAAGGAAGTGAATCACTACTTGCAGAATTAAAAAAAAGACATAAAGAGCTTTGCAGATTTGTCATTGATCATATTTTTAAAGACATTATTATGGGAAAATGTGATGTTTGGCATAACTTAAATTAATAGAAACATACAACCATAATCTATTTGCGCCCGACTGGGCAAATAACATAATGACAGGGATTATATTGGTCTGTGCATGAAGTATAATTCATCTGCAGTTGTTCACTTTGTATAATGAGAAATGTCAGTTTAGGGGTATTTCCTAATTCCATTGTCCTACTTACAGAAGTTGAACTGGACCAGCACCGGTTGGTTTGGAGAATGTGATCTTCCCTTACAGGACGATGTAGATGGAGGCGAGACACTAGAGTCCAGAGAGAAGATAACTGATTAGCAGAAGTGACAGAATAAACGACTGAGTAAAATAAAATGTCAAACTTATATCTTATATCTATCTACAGTTGCTTCACTCGTCACCCAGTATGGATCTGAACACAATAAAACGATTTAAACCAAGTCAACACTTTAGTTTGAGTCAATGTTTCATTTCAAATCAAACATTTGTCGGAGCCATAACAACCTAAATGTGTCTCTACTCTCTAAAATGATTTACCAGCTGCTACTTCCCCCTGGCTGTTTCCAGCTTATCCTGGTGCAGTTTATACATGGTGGACCCATCTGTCGAATAAACACACATAACATTTATTATATTATTTAGAACATTTCTTTACTTTGCAGTCTGTATGCACAAACACTTTAATGGTAATGTACATATTTGTGAACATAAAGACCACACTAGAGTTTAATAAATCAAAATATACAACTGAAGAAGGTCCAGTTAACTAACTTTGTAGACACAGACTCTATGAGCAAATATCCAAATGAGGTGCAAACAGCTGTTAATAATAATATCAGCTATATATCCTAGCTTGCTCTACCATCGCTGCTCTCTCTCCCTCCCTCACTTGTGGTCGTGTCTAGAAGGTAACCTGCAAACTGCAAAATCTGATCTGAAATCTGCAAAAACTCTTGCAAATTTCCCCACTGTGGGACTAATAAAGGAATATCTTAACTATTCGAGATCAATACCTAACCTTAACTATTCAAGATCATTGCCTAACCTTAACTATTCAAGATCGATGCCTAACCTAATCCATTTCTTTTAAACTAAATGATTAAAGATGCAGTGTCACGCTGAAAAAAGGACTGACATCAACACAAAATCATGATATACAGTATTGTATTGCCAGTATTGCCATGGAAAGCTGAACGCCGACGGCCGTGACAGAGCATCGCTATTTGACTCCCTGGGAATGAGAACGGGCTGATTTATTCTATATTTTTATATAAACCCTGTACATTACTCTGCACTTTAATGTTTTTTGCACTTCTGGTTAGATGCAGTACCTGTACTCTGTGCAGCGACAATAAAAAATCTAATCTAATCTAATCTTTAAAAAAAGACTTGAAAAATCAGAAGATATCCTTTAAGATACAAGACCTCAGCAGGACTTTGCACCTACAGTACCACTCTTGTCTTCCCCTTGTTTTGTTTCATGTTCCCTCCCTTCTGTCACATTTCTCTCTCTCTCTATCTCTCCCTCTCTCTCTGGACCTCAGTGGGACTCGATGGAGCCTCAGACTCTGAAGCCCCCCATCACTGTTCTGGGTGCTGACCTCCACCGTCCTACATCCTTGCCCGCTCCACCTTCAATTTCACAATCGATAAATCATTGCACTTCCTTGGGCACGGTCTTTGTCACAGCTGTGTGTGTGTGTGTGTGTGTGTGTGTGTGTGTGTGTGTGTGTGTGGGCTGTGCATGTGTGTTCACACTGAATGTAGGCCATGACAGTCATAGAATGTAAAGCAGTCAGGGTAAAATAGAGCAGGCCTCATTCCTCTGGCTGGGTATCCAGCCGCTCGGCTCAGCATCTTTTGTGACTGCTGGCAGTCTGACAAGATTGTGGCGGCTCAGATAAGTGCAGCACATTAGTGCACTGTGGTCCCTTCATGAGAGCAGCTCAACTGTAGGCACAGTCAATACAAGTGCTCTGAAAACTCACCGGTGAATGTAGGCCATGTGAGTAAAAAAGGCAAAAAGGGGGTAAGAATACAAGCTGTTCCCTGTACTACACTGTGGAACTCCTGACTGGATGCTTTAACTTTATTTTAGTCATCTCACACATTACATTTAACCTATCCTAAGCATTAGGAGCAGTGAGCTGCTGTGAAGCGCCTGGGGAGCAACTTGGGTTCAGTGTCTCTCTCAAGGACACTTCGACATGCAGACAGGAAGAGCCGGGGATCGAACCGCCAACCTTGTGGTTAAAGGGCAACCCGCTCTACTTCCCTGAGCCACAGCCGCCCCCTTTTAGTTCTGACTTTCAAAGCAGCCGATTAGACTGTTATCAGGCTATTAAATAGGCGTTATTGGTCGCTATAAGCCCCATAGATCTGGATCAATAGGGGCCTACTACACCCTCTAGTAGGTTTTATCATCTACAGTATTCACATGGTAGATCACCGAAAGAAGGTTTAAAAGAACACGACAGCGACCTCTAGCGACCGTAGTAATTATGACAGGACTTCCAGAAAGTCTGCTTGGGGTACAGACTTCGTTCGAAAGATCACCCATACTCCCATAATAAACAAGAGAAGAAACAATGCTAATAATAATATGTACCGTATTTATTATTGTAGACATTTGCTTGTTTCATTTTTGTTGTAGGTTATACATTTGATGTAGTGAAGCTTGATAATACACATACAGGCTGCAGAATTTGAATCAGTTTCTTATAATACGAAAAATGAGCAAAGGTTGGTTTTGGTGGGAAATTCGAGTGTGTTCAACTGACCATATCTGTATAGCTGCTGTGTAAAGCAGCACATATCATGTACGAGTTGCCATTATCAGTACCGTTGAGGATTGTTCAGAAAAACACTTTGAACAGAGTTACAGGGTCAGGAATTTTAGTTCATCTCCATGGAACCACTTGAGGAATCATTTTATCCCCTCGCGGCCCCGCACCCACGCAGACTTGAAGTGATGACGGTGAACACCTCACAGTACATATGATAAAAAGTGTGTGAGAGCTCAGTCTGCAAGTCCGGAAGGTGCAGACTGATATTTGGATTCAGACACAGTTGATGGAGAGAGATCAGTGGGATGCAGCCAGGCGAAGGCTAAGGCAGCAGGTTTTTCACCGTGCCATCAAATGTGGACATTCCTAATAAGGTAGAAACCCTTTTGCCTTAAGACGTCGTCAGATAACATGTTGTACAAACTACTTCATCTGAAGCGTACTGTAGCCTTTAGCCACAGAGGCAGCAGGACAGCCCTAAACATAGCCATGTACTGTATGTACAAACCACAGTTAAGTCAGGTGCCACTGGCTGCTTAACAAAAGAAAACAAATCTACCATCCTATGATACAGTATACAAGCCAAAA
The DNA here is from genome assembly GCA_916701645.2 of Sebastolobus alascanus. Taxonomy (NCBI): domain Eukaryota; kingdom Metazoa; phylum Chordata; class Actinopteri; order Perciformes; family Sebastidae; genus Sebastolobus; species Sebastolobus alascanus. Next base: position 20,923 of record CAKAOJ020000277.1, read on the forward strand.
TAACTGATATACTTTTGACATAGAAATATACAGAAACACATTGTTTTCAACAAAAAAGACGTTATGAATTTCATATATCATAATCTTGTTATGACAAAATGACTCAGACAGAACTATGTAATTTGGTACTAATTATATGCTCAATAGATACAATCGTCTGGGACAGTACAGAGTACTTTTCATCTTTTAGGAAATGACGTAGTTGAACTTGTTAAATAATTCTTGGCGTTTGATTTCAACTACTTTTTCCGAAGCATTCAACTGCATCTCATCTCAGATGATCAAGTTAGTTACATACGCATAAACATGACCAAAGCTATATGCATATTGGTTGAAAGCACCGGAAAAAGAAGATAATTGGACCTTGAGTTGAGGTATTTTTTTTCTAACTAAATTTTGAAGTGTCATGCTTAAATTTGACATTTTTCCATATTCAGCTGAGAATAGTACGATGGAGTATTAGGGCCACATTGAGGGAAAAAAAAAATCTGAGATTTTGAGAATAACATCGTAATATTACGAGAATAAAGTCATAACTTTACGAGAATAAAGTCAGGTTTACGAGAAAAAAAGTATTAATATTATGAGAATAAAGTCATAGGTTTACGAGAAAAAAGTCTTAATATGAGTATAAAGTCAAGGTTACGAGAAAAAAGTCGTAATATTATGAGAATAAAGTCCTAAGTTTACGAGAAAAAAAGATGCAATATAACAAGAATAAAGTCATAACTTTACGCGATAAAAAGTTGGAATATTATAAGAATCAAGCCATAAGCTTAAGAGGAAAAAAGTCGTAATATTATGAGAATAAAGTCATAATATTATAAAGTAGTAATTGTACGTGTTCTTTTAGAGGGGAAAGGATTAATCCCAGTTATTCACACATTAACTCAGTCTAAATTCATAAATTTGGATGAATTGGGAATGTAGCAATTGTAGCATTTTTCCTAAATTAAAACCAAATTACGTACCGTAGTCCTTGACATCAAGTGTTACCAAAATATCTCTATAGGATCTCAAAGATGAGATACTTTTTTTCCACTGATGCGAGATGTTGAATCATAATTATGAGATGTGAAAGTCATAATTGAGAGAAAGCAGATCTACATTTTTGATGCACTTGGAGGGAAATATGCCTCTATTTGTTTGTAAAGCTGCTGTGTACAAAGATTCATGACAGTACTGTATGAAACATTCACCAAAGAGCAGTTATACAGGTTCAGTTTAACCCTTTGCTCAGTCACTTCTACAGTCTGTTGTGTTTTTGTTTAGTTTTTCACCTGCTGGTTGCTGATACATGGGAATATGTGGTTCAAATTCAAGTAACATGAGGCTAGTTACATTAGCCAAGGCAACAGAGAAACGTACACATTGGCAGTGTGTAAAGCAGTGAAACAGGTGAACAATCAATTACCTGTTTGTTAGAAATTAACTCTGTCCTAACCGTGTGCCTGGAGCTGCACTTCTTCCACTGGCCACCGGATGTCTCCAAGGAAACTGGCTGTAACGAAGTACATGAGAAGATCTCTGGCTTCTCTCTTGAAGGGGAATCAAGATATTAAATTATTTATTATCAGATTTTTTACATTGAAAGTGTTATTGTTCACTGTAATCATTCCTTCTCTCCATACTTAGTTACAACTACGCTGCAAATGGTAAGAGACAAAATCCACAGTCCTCGTTCTGTATGAAAATGTATTCTGAGGTTCAGTCGCAGCAAAATGAGGCTTCTGAATCCTGCCTTCATGATGCAGTTAATGTAACCTGAAGGTGAAAGGGTTGTTTGCACTACAGGTCAACAGGTCAATAACTGGCCAATCAGAGATGAATACTACATAATTTGCTCCACACAAGCACACTTGCAAGCTTCAGGCTCAGCAGCGACAAGAGACTGCCTGCCTCTTTGTAAATATATGTGTTAATGCAGCGTAACAAACGTGTTGAAAGCATTTCCTCCCTTAAAAAACATTCCAAACCTGCATTTTTTTACTTCTGTGTTAGCAGTGTTTTGTCAATGCCTTTTGCGGGAGCATTGCTATGTTTCTTTTTGTGATACCGCCACCAGCTGTCCATCAGTGGAACAGCCTGTGCATTGTTCCACCTGCATCTCATCACAGCTGCATAGTGGCAAAAAACTCCACAAGGTACCTTTAAGGGTTTATGAGACTTTTGTCTGGGGGGGGGGGCGTTGTGGTTTGATTGACAGGTGTCTCTGCCTATCACACTCAGCAAATGTGCTCGCTCGACCGACCTCGGCTTCACCGTGATGCCTAAATGTGGATTTTCAAGCTTCAAAAGACCTTAACTCAGAACCATTTCTCTCAGCTGTTGCCGTCTCTTCAAAGCTTTAATATGAAGCATCATTATCCTAAAAATGTGCCACGGTCACACCCTTCCAAATTCAACTGAACACTGTGAATACACTGAGTTGTCAGTTTATTAGGTCCACCTCGCTAAAACTAATGCAGTCTAATATACTACAGTCCTGAAGGTTCTAATGTTCAGTCTTTGTTGGAACTGTTTTAGAGAGATGAGTCAACTGCATTGTCACTAAAATGCATTCTTAATTATGTTTGGAGTAGGTGACGTAGTATATCGAGTGACCGTTAATGAATGTGACGTGGTATAATAACGAGGATAACAAGCGAAAAAGTCCACTACTGGCGGGCAAACACACAAACAAACACAGGACTGACTTTCCCCCAGGAGAGCGCCGCTTGTGTCCCCGTCTGAATCTAAAGGTCAACATTCACATACAGTACGTAGTCATTTTAAGCCAAACCAAGATGTTTTTTTACTACGGCTGTCAAAGTTAACGCAACTTGCAATTTTTAGATTGTAGTGGGCTCAGTTTAAAGCTCGAGTGATGATTGGTACCAACCATGTCATTAAATAATGCTCCAAACTTGCGCTAAATTTTGTCGAGAAAGACATGGCCATTTTTAAAGGGGTCCCTTGACCTCTGACCTCAAGATATGCGAATGAAAATGGGCTCTATGGGTAGCCACGAGTCTCCCCTTTACAGCCATGCCCACTTTATGATAATCACATGCAGTTTGGGGCAAGTCATAGTCAAGTCAGCACACTGACACACTGACAGCTGTTGTTGCCTGTTGGGCTGCAGTTTGCCATGTTATGATTTGAGCATATCTTTTATGCTAAATGCAGTACCTGTGAGGGTTTCTGGACAATATTTGTCATTGTTTTGTGTTGTTAATTCATCTCCAATAATAAATATATGCATACATTTGCATAAAGCAAGCATATTTGTCCACTCCCATGTTGCTGAGATAAATATTTGACAAATCTCCCTTTTTGAACAGATAAAAAATGATGATGAATTTGCGATTAAATATTTTAATCGATTGACAGCCCTATGTTTTTTTTACTAAACTTAACCAAGTAGTTTTGTTGCCTAAACCTAAGGAAGTAATGTTGTTGCATTTTTGTTTTGTTTTGTTTGAATTTATCACGTTAACCACGTGTTTAAAGTAGTTTAAAACTGCGACCGTAATCCGAGAGAAATTACGCTTCCCTTGAAATGTAATTAAGAATGCAGTTTTAGTTGTATGGGCACGAACATTTGTGGGAGACAGAATTGGCTGTTGAACTGTATTGCTTTATACAGAGAGGTGTTTCTATTATTTTGTCCATGCCATTCATATCAAGAAGGGTAAACACCTTTCAGTATAACGTGATATAATTTGCAGGTCTTGTTGTATTAGACTGCAATAGTTCTAGCTGGGTGTACCTAATAAACTGGCCACTGTGTAGATAATGTTAAGGATTTGCTATCTGGTTTCAAGGCAGACGGTTGTCCTTCCTGTTTTTAAAAATCCAAACTGGGTTATTTCATTTCTAAATCATCATTATTTCATTTCCTGAATGTAAAATGTCTTTGTACAGTACATAACAAATGTGACTTCTCATGTTGTTATGTTGAAACTGTTGATGGAGGACAGAAGCAAAGCTTCAGCATACAGCTTTGTTTTGTTCGTTGTGTGCACATAGCCAACTTGTTGATGCTGTACGAATCCATCCTGGAGGCCAGAGCTTATATTCAGAACTGAAGGTGACCTGGCAGCCACAACTCTGTCCCACAATTCTTCAAAGACGAATAATTTGTTTTTGCTCGTGGACTCTCTTCGCCCACGGAGTTTCGGCGACTTGCACCTCGTTCAGCTGAAGCAGAGACACGTCTTCCTGGTCCGTTTTCTGCCTCCGTCTCCTCCGACTTGACTTTCCTGTCAGTCTTACCTCTGTTTAGCCTAATGCTGTCTGTGTGCGACACTGTCAGGCCTCGTTTATGGGTCTGTTCGTTCATATACAGACGGACAAGGTGGCTGAGCAGCTTCAGTCTGTCTACTGGCCAGACTTCTTCTCCTTCTGGAAACTGAAGCTGGTCCGGCGGCTCAGTTTCCGCTGCTTCTGGGCAAAGTACTCAGCCCGAGAGGTGCTGGCCCGGGACTCCAGGATATAGTTCACCTAAAAAAAATAAACATTCATGATATGTTTTAAAATGTTCATTTGAAACATTTTCATTAGACCCTCCCTGCCATGTCTTTCAAACTCCACAACTCTGGTTTAGAACTCTCTGAGACCAAGCTGACATAAGTAAATGTGCTTTACTTCCACTTACTGCCACTCATGCTTCGTCATATCCAGTAGATGTCTTTATATATTTGAATGGGGAAAAAATTGAGACAGGGAGCCCTGGAACAACTCATAAAAATCTGAATTATGAGGAATTGTTCATGCCGGGACTAAACCTAAACTGTTTAAACTTTGTCCTTAGAAAAGAGAAACATGGCGCAGCACCGACATCCAGCCAGAACTCACCTTTAGCACTATTTCATTGATGGTAGCAGCATCAGACTCAAAGTAGAGTGGCTTGTAGTCGTGGTTACTGAGATAAGTGAGCTTAAATATTGCATGACCTGTAAGACACAGAGGAAAAACAATGTTTAATGAGACGGACAATGGACAACAGAAAGTACACAAATTTGTTGTTAAGATTAAGTAAAATGTGGATTTTTAAAATGTAAAAATCCAGATATGTGCAACATGTATTGTGATGTACTGTCCGTGGTCCACTCACTGGGGCTTCTCTCCTCTACAAGGTCACAGGCACAGAGGTGGTCCGAGTCGATAGAGATGGGTTTCTGTCGAATCCAGAACTTAGTACTGGCCTTCTGATTGGTGACGGGATCGATCTCCACTTTCTCTCCTGAAATGCCTGAAGAAACGGTTGTTTCAGTTCATGAATGGAATACATAAAGAGGTGAGGTCAGAAAGTGATTGCCCCCTGTTGCTAATGTTGCTTATTCTAATACCCGTGGCTCTGTCCTGCTCTGTGTTGAATTGGGGAAGTTTACCTAAAATATGTTTCCTGAACTATAATAATCAATATTCATCCTCGAAGATTTTTCTCTTGTGGAAGTGAAACATATTGTTTGAACATAACGCTTGTCCAAGTGTGTTTTTCTATAGTAAGCAGCTGAGCAGGGTTATTTTGCATAGTAACCACTAGGGCTGGGACGATTCACCTATCTCCCGATTCCATACTATCACAATACTTGGGTGATGATGACACCCTCACAGCCTGCAGTAAGTAGTTTTAATGTACCTAGCTGGACATCTGTGGTGAAGCGCAGCTTGTGGATCATACTGATCTTGAAGGACTTATAGTGGTGACTGCTCAACATGTCTTGGACTGTGGTGATGTCAATAGGAGGGTCTTCCTCTGAGCTTTCCTCACCCCTGGAGCCTGGAGACAAGAAGGAAAATCAATCACAAAAACAATCAAAAATTAAGTCTTGATTTTAACCCATGATCTATAATTTAGGATTTTTTTTTTAGGGCGATCTGGAGAGATAAGGGGTGATGTTGTGTTGATGGTGGAGTGTAACCAGCAGTGGAGTCCTTCATTGAAAAGATAAGGCAGCTGTGGTGGTGACCTACTGGGATTACTTACTGTTTTCTCTGACCAGGCAAAACTCCAGGGTGCTCTGGCTCTCCAGTGTCGAGTCCAGATCTACTCCGACGTTTGGCTCCGTCTGCTTCTCCAGGCGATACATGGGACCTGTTGGAGAACGACTGAGTCAGACGACAGTAACACAACTTGGCTTTTTCACAGTTTTAGAGTTGGGCAGGGGACAGCTGTCATTCTTGTTGATGCTGCAAAGCTCCATCAATGTTCAGGGCTGCTGATCACATGCCAGTGATTAGCCAAAAATCATGATTCCAACACAGCAACACTGTATGACCTTGGACTGTCCTTGTATAAAGAGAAATGCCCTCCCCTTGTCCTAAAACGGTCCTAAATCGATACTAGAGTACTTCCTTGTTTCATGAATGAAGCGGTACAGTTGAAGCAGTGTCGCTGTGTGCGTGTTTGACCAATTAGCAACGGTCATCCCTGCAAACTTCACCTCTAAAGTTCCTGTACTTTCAGAAAGTACTACCCCCAGACCAGGGCCTTTTTGGTGGGTGAATAGGCCCCAGAAACTGTCCCGGAGCTTGATTTAGACCCTGATCCCTGCGTTCGAAACGTGATGAGTTCCTCACATGCACAGACACTGGGCAACAACCTCATCACCATCTTTAATATATTGATCCTCCTTTAGAAATAAGAAAAGGATAATAAACACTCACTTTCAGACAACGGTATGTAGACACAGCATTTTGATGGCAAATGCAATTTAAGGTTCATGTCTCACAGTGTCACAGACTGAGGTGTCAATTCAAACTAAAATAAGGTTTTTATTTGTAGTCCATTGTGTACAAGGGTGTACCTGAACGCACAGATGTGCTGGATGAGAGACAACCAAACAAACCAAAGACATAATGTACTTAATCTGTCAATAACTTCCATGGTTACATTAAAGGGAGAGGGGTGTCATTACCTGAGCCTTTCTGTGAGCCTTTCCTCTTCTTGAGTGCTTTCTGGAGAATTTCCTTCATGGTTACCTTCAGACTGTCCACAGGGATTAAAGAGAAACCATGTGCAGCATTTCTAAAATGGAAAAGAAAGCAGAAAAGGTTAAAAATGCCTCTGTAGATTCATCTTAATCATAGTAATCATCATTGTGGGTGAATATTTGAATGTTGAACGCACATTGCACGATGTTCCTTATTTCTTACTTACATTCTGACAAACAGTGACTGTCTGGAGGCGAGGCCAGGTGAGGAGTATTTCTCCACCAAGGCCAGAGTGCTGAAACCAAACTTGTGGATCGGCTCATTGGAGTCCAGCGGAGGGAAGTCCGTGTCCACCTCGCCGTCATCCTCAGCAATGTGGAGGCAGTAAGCGGTCACATTCTCACTGTGGAGAGATGTGAGTGCAGAGAAAGATAGAAGAAGAGTGTCACACAGACATTTACGCTCTCTAAAACTGATATTGAAATGTGTTCGGACTCACTTGAGTTTGGGTTCTCGTCCCTCGCTTGTGTACTGCCAACAGATAAGGCCGATGAGGTCGTGGACGCGGGCGTTGGCGATGGTCACCACCGTCATTGGATGCAATTTGTCCTGAGCCATCTGCATTGAGAGGTAGACGTCGATCTTTTTTGTAGCCGTTGTGCCAATGTGGCCCTAAAAGGTGAAGAGACAGGACAAAATGCAGAGAAAAACCCGGATTACAGAGAGTAAAGGGATTCAAAGAGACAGCATATGCTACACAAAACTTTAGGATTTACTAAGGGGAGCTTTATTTCAGGGTAAATCAAGAGGTAATCATAAGGCAGAAGTTGTCTGCTGCACTGCTCTGTTTGGTTCCATTTTTATGCCTCTGCACCAGCTCCCTAAAATCTTCATCTTGTTTATATTCATTGAAGAATTTCTTGATTTTGTCATAGTTTTTGTCATCATAAATTAGTTTTTATTTTGTTTTTTCGTCAGCGAAAAAATGACGTTGACTATGACGCAAATTATTCATCAACGAAATGAACACTCACTGTCACAATGTATATAAAAGCAAAATTTACCAACTTGCTTATTTTTCCTACTACAATTCACACGTTTTCTTTGCTACAGAATAACACATTTTTTTTTAAATGAGTTGCTTTTAAAGAAGATAGAAATAAAGAGGAACGAAATGGGGAATAACTCACCTTGCCATCAAATTTGGAGTATTCATTGAAGGGGTTGTTGAGCTGCTGGGGACACTGCTCCAGCCGCAGTGAAAGGGTGGATTTGGTACCTGTTGTCCGCGGCCGGTCTTTAAAGTCCCGTTTTTCAAACAGGGACCCCAGATCCTCCACTGGACAGAAAGCATGAAAGCAACACATGCAGCAAACACTTGGTTATTTTCAAGTACATTGGTAACAGTAGTTACTTTCTAGTTTAATATATATGTATGTAAAAAATAATAAGAAACACTACCTGAATGGGAGGATGACCTCTCTTTCCACTGAACGTTTTTACATTTGATTTGGTTCTGCCGTTCTTTCCTTAACCTTTCAAGTCTTTGCGCTGAAAAGAAAGAACAACTTTTAGATTTCAGTCACGGGCAAATAAGTCCCTCAAAACCTGGTGAAATAAATAAATTGTCATTACCACACCACTAAAACACCAGTACACTGTACTTTGGTTCAAATTGGGCCTGGGAGACCAATATGAGAAGAAAAGGACATTTGTTTTCAGGAAAGACACACTCACTCTCTGCCATGGGATATTTTGACAGACATTCACACACCCAAATATGTATTGTACACACACCAAGAAGACCTAACACCAAATATAACTTGTATACTTCAAGGCATTTGTTGTTCATCCCTCTTATCTTACCAGCAGCCCCAGGTTTCTCACGGCTGTCATGTTGGATTCCTGATGAGACAGCCACCACAGGTCAGTACTCAATCTCAAGTCTGAAAGTCTCATAGGCTTTCAGCTTTCGACCCACAACCCAAAACCAAGAGCAGCACTCCACCAAGCGTAATACAAACCTCAAAGAGAGCCAAAAAGAGACATGCCGTCTACCTTTGGACTCCCGTGTTGTCACCAAAACCATATTTACCTTCCAATTAAAACACCTGAATGTAGCTTAAAACAGATTCACACTCTTTTTATTGGATTCAAACTCGCTGTATTCATTTTTTACAACATGTCATATTTCACCCCCCACATCCCAATTTAAGCAAAGCATCATTTGAAAACCTTGAAATTTAAGGGGCGACACAGGAACATTAGGAGACAGAGTCTGAAAGAGACCAATACTTGTTTCCTATAAAGGATGCCTCAAATTCAACTTATTTTCCCTGAGAAAAAAGGGTGACACGGCTGGGGCTGATCAAACCTCAACTTGTGTCCAGATAACTAGCTGCATCTGGTCCTATAGCTCTTCGCTCTCGAGCCACAGCCATCTTGATGCTTTCTGTGCTGCTTCGGTGCGGTTGCAGCTAGCTCTCCTCCCCTTCTTCTCACCCTCGATGCCCAAATGGCTTCAGTACAGCGGTGTGTGTTTTTATTGTCACATCAGCATCTGACTGACAGATGGAGCTATTGGTCTCGACTTTTTCCCATCTTGTAAAAATTCTGACAATTTTCATTTTCATTTATAAATTCTGTTTAAGCCTTGCAATGTCACTAAACTGTCTGTTCCACAAAATTGCATCAACACAAAAAAACTGGATGGCAGATAACTTTCTACAGCTAAATGCACAGATGATTATTCATGTTTTTATTTCCTCCCATCTTGACTACTGCAATTCCCTTTTCACCTGCCTGTAATGGGCACCGCAGCAGTTTTCTTGATGTAAAAACAATGATTAGTTCCCCTCATTTTGAATTACTGGTATGTTTTAAGGTTGTGATGTCGCTCGAGGAAAAGTACAGAGCGCAGTTTCACACACACAGAGACAGACCTGTTAAATGTCAGGCACACCGGTGCGACTAATGAAAATGTTTAGTGATGGTATAATAAAAAGAGCAATCTGACATTGACTGCTTGATTTACAACGTATACTGACATCCAAATGGGAAATTAATCATTGTTAATGTGATCTGTGCTACTCACCTCATAGCCATTAATACAATTCACACAGTGAACTGCAATCTAACCCCATGCTTTCCACTTGTGCTGCAACAACCTTCCATAGCACACAATTTGACATTAGCCTCACATAACCACTGGCCCAGATTGGACACACAAAGCCCCTCCAAACAACAGCAGAATAGGCTTTCTGGCTCCCTCCTGCCATAATAATGACAGGAGGGAGGTGTGCCTGACAGAAAGCCTGCCCTGCTAACCAGCCAGAGCCTGGAGATGAGCCTACCTGTGTTGGAGCGCCGACGGATGCCAAAGTCCCAGCTGGAGGTGATGTCCATGGACTGGGAGAGGTCACAGGCATGATTGTCTGTCACGCTGCTGCCCCCCTCGCTCAGGGAGCCCGACCCCGTTGACCCACAGCTGCTGCCAGGCACCAGAGCCAGCTGGCACTTCTCCAGATCCACATCCTGGTCTATTAGTACCATCTCACACATTCCTGTATCATCACTGGTCACATGAGACTGCCTGATGTGGGCCAGAATAATGGCTGGGTTGTCCAAGAAAGCCATTTCCTCCGCTATATAAAGTGGCTGATAGCTTTGGATGTTTTCTCTTTGTCTCACCCTCTTCCCTGTATTTCAGAGGATCCTTTTCTCTTCCTTTCAGTCTCTCTCTGAGAGTCTTAAAGTACTGGCTGATGACAAGGGGAAAGCAGTCATCTTTTCCATCTCCTTTTCTTGATTATTCTCTGTGCTCCAAGGCAGGAAAGGTGCCAGTACCTGTTTGGAGCGAAGTAACAGTTATTACATGGTGCAGGCTGGAAATGGTGAATTAATTTGTTTATTCTCGTTATTTTTATTTGTTATTCTTGTTTTGTTGTTAACTTATTTGTTACTTGTTCGACATAAATAAAGTGAAACGAAATAGTTGTCACTGCCCACTCATGTTTATCAACAGGAATCCCAATTAGTATATGACTGTATGAAAATATTATGCAAGATAGGCATATCGTTTATTTTCGTGAACGGCCGAATGGTGCGTCGCTTTAAAAGTTGCGGCTGCAAGAAATTTTGGGTGGCATTATCTCCTTTCCTTTCATAGGATGGTCCAGTGTATCCCATGCTCAAGGAGATAATAAAGGAAGCATTGAAGCACCTTTCCTTAGCATTCAGAGAATTCGAACTAGTATACTTAAATACTTCCAGGTCATTTCACTCAGTTAGGAACCTTCCTATGCAGCCTAGCCTAGAGTATGAATATACAGTGCAGGCCCTTTATGCTTTACAGTGTAAATCTGCACAGTGTGATTATGACTTGGAAGGAGTAGACTATTCATACACCCGGTTACTTTATAAATCATCTGCCATTCAACATGCCACATCAGCATACTAGAAAATGTCACTGGCTTGGTCCATAAAGGTTATTTGGACAAGCTTGGAGCCACCAAACAGTAGAAACAATGATTTAGTGTTGTCACAATATTGACATTTTAAACTGGATGTAAGCCATCACTGGACACTTGTATTGACCAGTAAACAAATGGACTCTTACAAAAAACAGCTGTGACTGTCATGAGTGTTTACACTGTGAACACAAAGCTGTTGGTAATTTCAACAAGGAGATGAGAGCTATGAGCAAGGGCAAAACAATCCCGTCTCACAGGGCTACATTAGCCTGGCTGAGGTTAGCATGTTAAATGCAGGATGCTGTGACACACTCCAGAGCTATATCATTTCATTTCAAATTTTATTTCGAACATTTAAAATAATAATAATAATTAAAAAAAAGATAATCATCATACAACAAGTGGACTGCCAGAAAAAAAGCAGTATCCACATACAATGAAAATCATAAGCAAAAGAAATTGCAAAACACTTGCCTTGGTTTACATATTCGAAAAGGAGTGAGAAGAAGTACAAACTTATTTAATCCCACCCCTTCTCCATAACTCATTCATTAATGAGTAACCAGCGTCCTTATTGAGCTAAACATATAATCTAAGTTATTTTTCCTAAACTTGTTTAACTATAATTATTACCTTTCATCTCTGTCATATAGAAATATAAATTAATTACTGATATAATTATCCTTATCAAAATATAAATTCATTATCAGTCAAGAATACCAAATCCTTACTTAATATTGAGCAAACCAGATAAATAAATAAACAGTAATATATAAATAAACAGTAATAAATAAATAAACAGTAATAAATAAATAAACAGTGACCCCTGTAAACACCTGGTGATTGTCAAACCTCCACTTCATCCCTGTACCTTGAGCAAATCATGTCTTTATACCTTATTTTAAACTGCTCTAAGTTTGGACATTGCTTTAGGCTCAACATTAAAACTGTTCCATAGTTTCACTCCAAAGATTGAAATACAAAAACTTTTCATGGTCGTACGAAAACTATGCATTTTGAAATTAAATGTTCCCCTTAAATTATAACCCCCTCTCGATCACTGAACATTAGCAAAACAAGCAACAGATGACCAGCAACATATTGTTTACAATCGTATCAAATAATAGTTCCCATTGTGTGCGGGCCTTTAATTTTTAAGAGCCAGTTTATTACCACAATGAGCTTCTCCAACTCATGCTAACTGCTGCTAATGCTATGCTATGCTAAGCTTAAACTAAGCTGAAGTCGGATGTTAAATTTGTCGTTTGCTTTGTTAGTCGAGACAAACCATTAACGTAACGTTACATGTCGACAGTTTCACAGTCAGCTTCTCGAAAAGAAGAAGTGCTTTATATTTTGTGATACTCTTAAAAATCTTTCATCCAACAACCTGATAAATTAGTGTTGATTCCCAGTTAGCTTGCTGATGTTTCCCAGCTATTCTGACTCTTGCTAACTGGCTAACTTATAACTCCTACACATTATCCAGCTATGTCAGCATGAAAAGTCGCAGCTTTACTTGGTATTCAGACTGTACAAAAGATGTAATCACAGTGCAAATGACATTGGTTGTACCTCGTTAGCTCGTTAGCTTGTTTAGGCTAACATCACCTGAAGCTTTCTTTGGTTAGCTCATTGTGGCTAGTTGCTATGATACCCTCCCTTTGGTAATAACTGTTAGTTAACGTAAGTTCATGTCCCACCTTTAGAAGTCACATCCGATAAGGGTAAGAAACGTCCACATTTCTTCATTATCCATGCATACTCCCAGTACTGTCAATAACTCTTTACATTAGTAATAATGCACTATAGCAAAATCATAACACAAACTGCCACCCAATGCGATTTGATTCGCACAGCCGAGCTGTAGCAAACCCCCGTTTAACTTCCGGTTCCATTTCCTTCTTATTCTTCTTCTTCTCTCGGTTTTAATGGCGGATCGCAAAGAGCTTAAAGGTGCATACCGCCACCTATCGTACATTGGTGTGTCACAGCACATCATTCCACCATATTCCTCATATCCTACCCACCAGCCATGTGTGTGTTTTTTTTTTTTTTTTTTTTTAAAGGAACTAGGCAAAGATGATGCCAGCCATGATATTCTCAAAATGTATTTATATATTTCACCTCTTTCATTGTAACCTATTAGGTTTTATGTTCATATATATATATATACATATATATATGTATATATGTATATATATATATATATATATATGTATATATATATATACGTATATATATATATATATACATATATACGTATATATATATATACACGTATATATATATATATATGTATATATATATATATATATATATACATATATATATATATATACGTATATATATATATGTATACATATATATATATATGTATAGATATATATATCTATACATATATATATGTATATATATATCTATACATATATATGTATAGATATATATATGTATACATATATATGTATATATATATGTATACATAAAACCTAATAGGTTACAATGAAAGAGGTGAAATATATAAATACATTTTGAGAATATGATGGCTGGCATCATCTATCTGCCTCTAAAATCCAATATAGATCAGGCTTGAAGTTGAGTGACATCACCATTCTTACCAAAATCAAATCCAACTTTAAGTCAAGGACTTCAGTTCAACATAGTTTAATAAAACCTCCTTATAATACAAATTCAACTGATGCTGTTTTGTTCATTCTTTAGTGAATAAAATCTATTTATGAGACAAAATCTGTGACTTTTGATCAATAACCTAAAAAAATAACTGTCCTACTGAAACCTCTGGCACCTCATGTCACCATGCATGCAAACTAACAGACATACTGTATCAAAGCAGGATTGTTATTTGTTGTTAATGCAGACACAATATTAGTTAGCTATTAAATGTTTCAGCAAAACTGGCTGGAAGTAAACACCGCAGCTGAGAAATGATACGTGTAGCTGATCACAGAGCAGGCAGATACACTCAGCTCAAATACACAGAGCTTCACATGAGCCCATCAAACACGTCAGCAGTGCAATTGACAATTTTATACATTTCTCAAAAAAGGCAAAAACAACAGAGAGCCTTTAGGACAACATGGTCACAATACTGAAATGACTAATAAATTAGACAAACAAAAATATAAAATAAAAGGGAGTTAGTCCATGCATTTATGAATTGGTAACATTGCAGAGACGCTTGAAACAAATGGGAGTGAAATAAGCACATCATTGGTGCTTCTCAACACAATACTGCATTAACATATAGGAAAAGCCATTCAGAATAAACAGAAACATCTATTTGGAGTGAACTCAACAGTATAACATCTCAATGAATGTCCGATCGGATTTCAAAAATGTCTCTCACATTAAGGCCTACCAGGAATGGAAAGGATTATGCCCTTTGCTGAAATGATCAAAATAGGTAAACATGGATGAAGGAGGTTTGAGATTTGAATTAAAAAAATATGATAAAATATATTTGTAAAACAAGAAACGAGGCCATGGACAGTATTGGTATCGGTATCAGAATATATGTTTGCCTGTAAGTAACAAGAAACGTCAGCACAGAAATATGTTTGAGCTCGTTTAGAAACAGCGTGTCCATTACACAGTGTGCCCACCAGAGATCACTGACAAGTTGAATTTTACACTGTAAAATGATCTTGTTTGTGTATGTTTAAGCTAAAAAAACGACAGCTGTCTAATGATAAAATCAAATCAAAGATTACAATTCTGTAATTAATAATTGGGATTACAGGATAACATTCGGCCACAATTATTCTGATAAAATCCCTTCAAGGTTAAACCTTTCCATTTGTCACACAGAACTGTATTCAAGTGGTTCTGTGTTCACATGTCAAATGGGTAAAAAAATAAAGCTGATTAAAGCTATCCAATTTCTAAAACAGATTCAAGCTAAAAGAAAAGTAAAAGGGTAAAAAAGCTGAATTAA
This sequence comes from Sebastolobus alascanus, assembly GCA_916701645.2. Classification (NCBI taxonomy): domain Eukaryota; kingdom Metazoa; phylum Chordata; class Actinopteri; order Perciformes; family Sebastidae; genus Sebastolobus; species Sebastolobus alascanus. The sequence goes on from CAKAOJ020000277.1 coordinate 36,271, forward strand.
AGACCTACCATTGTTAATACAAAGGATGAATGTGTCACTGTAGGTACAAAGGTTTTTCACGTGTAAACCATGTACTGAAATTAAAAAAAAGAGCGCTTTTGCTTGACAACTTTGCTTTTGTTCATGCATGATGAAGAACTGAAACACTTTAACTGCAACATCTTTCTGTTTGTTAAAAGGTGCTCAATGCGAGATTCAGAGCATTTCTATTGCCTCCGTATGGCTCTCAACATGGAGACGACTGAGACGGCGGCTCGCAGCTAACGGTGCTAACAGCGCTAATAGTGCTGACAGAGCTAACAGTGTTTACCGGAGGGTGGGCGCTACGCTTCCACGACAAACCGCTGTCAGTCAGGACAGCGTCATCGGCTGTAATCGCCGTATTAGAGCGGCGCAGAACAGCGGCTGTGAGCTGGCCAGTAGGGCACGCTCACATGCACTAAAACGCATGCGCTGCCGGCCCGTCAACAAAGCACAGAGAAGCTCTGATTACAACACACACAGAGTGAGAGTGACTTCATTCTCTGCTCAGGTAGACATTACTCCTCTATATCTTTACATAGACAATAGTTGTTTGATGCTATATTTATGCTCTGAATATCAAATTTAGCACCTTTAAGCATTGCACTTAGAAAAATGACTGAAAATAGTGAAAATAGTTCTGATGACGGAAACAAACTAGGACTGGGTATCAGCTGGGTATTGTAAACTGCCGACAGTTGGCAAAATAACCCTATCTTGCCAAATTTTGACAGTTTAATAAAAAAAAATACCCCCACCTCCCACCCCATTCGATTCCCATTACATTAGCTACCAGGTTACATTTGTGTAGACAATAAGTCACACAATGGTGAGATTTGTGCCTGATCAGAAGTGTCTTCTATTAGTTTTGGTTTTCCCCCTCCGATGAAGAGTAGCGCATAGCCGCTTCTCAAGCCTAAGGGCCCCTCGATACATTTTGAGGTAAATATTGGGGTAATTTGGCAGTAATTCCAATGAAATTTCAAATAGGTTTCTAATTAGCTGACCTGTAAAATGAAGTGTTACCAGTTTTTTTTTTTTTATATAAATAAAACAATTGATAGTAATTCAAAGTAAGGTATTGAAAAAAAATATTGGTTAAGTACTGTTACCAAAAGCCAAGTGTTAATCACTAATATGATGATAAAATGATACCAAGCCCTAAAAAAATAAAAAAGGCAGACATTACATTAGCAACGGTAGACAAAAATCATAAGAATAGTGGTATGTGTAGTCCAGCATTGTAACCTGTGTCCTAGTTTAGCAACCTATAAACAGTAACAGTGGTTCTATAGATAAGCCAAGCTGCTGGCTCATGTACAGACAGTGGAGGAGTGGTTAACAGAATATCTGTGGCAAACAGGAAGCACACTGAGATTCCCAAACACAAAGTGCACTCACAGTCACCACCAGTATATTACAGTAATATCTAGAGAACAATGAGAATTATTCCCCATCAAGATAAGCAGTACAAGCTTGAAAACAAAAATCCCATTAACATTTACTTTTGTATTTCCAACATATGAACTGGGATGATTTTCCCTCCTGGTGCCGTGATTCGGGGCCAATGATGGAGACATGATGACTGCTCTCATTCCATTTCAGACAGCAAAGGCCAAACGGGTGCCCTCCATCAGAATATCCTTTTAATCCCTTTATCTTGCTTGTAACAAGTCCTCCGGGTTGGACGTGGTTATTTGTATTACAACACTTCACACTGGTTTTGAGATGTTTTTGAAATGTATTTTGAAATCATACGAGAGAGATTCCTTTCAATTTCCTTCAGCAAGAAGGGTCCGTTTTGTCCAACAATTCCATCTCTTTTTAAAAGCCAGCTCATCAATGTTGTACGTAGTGGTTTCAGCCAGACCAAGAGTCCCTCAGTGTTCTGCTTCTCTCTCTCTCTCCCTCTCTCTCTCAGTGTTTTAAGTTTCTCCTTTACAATTCAACAGCACATCTAACACATAGAGACCATGACATCTCCCAGAAGTTAGGAAATTCATCTTTTTTTGTTGTGGGCAGGTACTCAGTAGTTGTGTACAGGTCTCTCCTGCTGGTGTGGAGAGTGTTGTTAGGGAGGGGATCCTCAGGCCTCAGAGCTCAGGGAGGTCCTTGTTGGACTGGGAGGGAGTCGAGCTGCTGCACTGTGCTCGGTGCGGAAACTGTAATCATACTGACAGAGGGAGAGTCAAACATTATTACTTTGTAGGGGTGGGAAAAAAAAAAATCGATTCACGAATCAGGTTTGATTACATTCTCTACTCACCTCTTTCTCAATGTCAGCCAATGACTTGATTGTGATGCCCATCAGATCCACCTGCTGCAGCTGAACATGGAGAGCAGTGACGGTTAGTTAGCTAGTTGTCCAGTTATGTAAACAAGTTAAACTTCAATAACTCTAGTGATCATTTACAGTTCTTTCCTATTTTCAAATATAATATATTTCAAAGCTGTTGTACTTTTACAGAACATCTACCAGTCAAACAAGAGGACTGGCTTACAGGTTAAGCATTCTTTTACACTGGTTATATTAAACATAGGTGCAGAACTTGAGCAGTGATGACTTGACACCTCTGCTATAGGAGGATCAAGTGTTGTCAAAAATTATTGAAGTATCGATACTGAATGTTTCGATACTCATTTTCCATAGTATTGATACACGGGTACGAGCTGCACTTTCTGCTCTCTCTTCTCTCTGACAGCGAGTTGAGACACACACATTTACTGTATCTTTAAATAAAAATCCCAAATTTTATGCCCTTAATCTTTTGTCAATTTTTCCCAGTGGTATCGAAAATCTATATTTTTCAAGGTATTGTATCAAAGTTAGAAATTCCAGCATCGTGACAACAGGTCAACCTGCCACCAAAGGGCTGAAGACTTAACTCAGGCAACTTACATCGGCACAGGCAAACTTCTCAGAGATCATGAAAGGCACTCCGTCCATTGCTGAAAGAGACAGTTCAAATGAATACTCCATAAATGTGTCTTTTACAGTGGCAGCAAAGAAGTGCCACAAGATGTGTGGCTGCATTTAAAGAACCGTGCAAGTCACTGAATTTTTCACAACAAGGTCCCGCATATGTTTCACAATTAAGGACATGAAAGGATTCTGTCCACTGAAACTCTACAGGGCTTTTAATTTTAAATGGATGCAGGAAGTGTTGAGCTTGTATTAACCAAGGCTTGTTGAAAGAGGCTGGGACATGGTCTTGAGCTATTAGTACAGTACAGGCATTTTACCCCAAAACGTGGTTCAACCTCTCATTAATTGCAACAGAAACAAACTCAATGGATTTTGTATCCTCATTATGTTCTGAATGAAAGGAAAAAAGTCCAAAGGACACATTTCAAAAAGACATTTGTGAATTGGTGGAGAGGATGTTGAGAAGAAGACAAACTGCTGACCTGAGATAGCATACAGGTTGGAGTTCTGGTGCTCATAGTCTGGTCTGGTGGTGTTCTTCCCTCTGAAGCTGGCTGGGAGGGTCATAGAAATATGTCTTGGGACAAAAAGAAAAAAAAAATCATATAGCATACAGTGTATGACCAGCTTAAATTTGGAGCGTTATTTAGCCTCCTTCGCGACAAGCTAGTATGACATGGTTGGTACAATGGATTCCTTAGGTTTTCTAGTTTCATATGATGCCAGGATCTTCACTCTAGCTTTAAAACTGAGCCTGCTACAACCTTCGCAAGTCAGAATAGCGGCCGGGTCAGCCGGCGGGCTGTCGGATTTTTAAGAGGTTAATTAAAATCGATACAGCATTTGAGAATCGATACAGTATCGCAAAACATAATATCGCGATACTCATTTGTATCGATATTTTCTTACAACCCTAATCAGACACATGTAAGCACATGTGTACAAACATATCATTAGAGTGGACATACTTGGGCATAGGAGCTGTTGGGACCGGGGCCGAGCTGGAGGAGGAGTTCACATTCTGGATGTTGTTGGTGGTTGGGGTGAATGTGGAGTCCTGGGCCCGAGGTACGTTCCCCATGCGATACCAGATTCCCATGTTGTTGAGCTCTCTGTTAAACAAGTGAATGAAAAAAACTTCCTCAGATAATGTAGAAAAGTTACAGGCTTAACAAAAGGATGTCTACTTCTCTTCCTCAAAATGTGAGTACATGCTACATCATGTTACAACATGTTAAATTTTTTGTTCTCATTAATACATTAAAACTGGAAATGCTTCTCCTGGATGTATTGGACGAATGTGCACAGGGGTTGTTCTGAGATGATTGTGTGCACCTTTTGTTTTTATACTTACACATATTTTTCATAATTTTTTTTTCTTTTCTGTTTTGAACCCCAGACAGAAGTCAAAACTTCAATGCTTTTGCTTTCACAAGTCAAGTCTCAAATTCCACAGCAGCCAAGTCTAAACTATTTTTCATGTCCTTGGATAAAGCAGGGATGTAAACACATGTATGGTGAAAAAAGAGAGAGCTACCCGAAGTCTGAAAAAAAAGCGTCATCGTAATATGGACAATATGGACAACTATTTATCAAGTCTACAACCGAAACTAACGTCCCATCATCTGAACCCAAGCTGCTCACCCGATAAAGGTGTACTGAGGGGGAGCCTGCTTGGAGCGTCCCATGATGCGGATGTCACAGATGGCGGCCTCTGTGGAGTCCCGTGGAATAAACTTGATGCAGAGTCGCCTCTTCCTGAAGGCCTGCTCCTCTGTGGGACACACGAGAGACACACAGTCTGCTCATTAAAGTGGCAATAGACAAGTGTTTTGCTTTAACTTATCATTATGAAGTAAATGCTGATCGCACAATGTAATGGCTATAGAATAATGACACCAACGGTATTTGGATTGGTTCCCTATAAGCCTCGCTTTCACTAGTGTTGTTACGATACCAAAATTATGACTTCCATATGATACCCTGCCTGAATATCTCGATGCCGATACTGAAACGATACCACAGCAAAAACTTAAACTTAGTTGTCTGTTGCCACTTTAACTATACATTAATGCCAGAGAGGTTCACTGAATAATAACACAGCAGTTCTTATTGTTAGGGCCCGACATCTTTGGGGTTTAAAGATTTAATTTGAATCCTTTTCAGACAAACAGTATTACCACACAGTGATGTTATCAGTGCCTTTCTACTTGACTTGATAACTTACGAGTGTCAACAGTCTCCTGGATTGGGATGAAACCCACAGGCAGAGTGTCCTTTATATCGATCAGCTTCATGTCCACAAGAACATTGCCTAAATGGCTCTATAGAAGAAGAAAAACAGAGGAGGAGAAATGGGAATAGAGTGGGAAGTGAATATAACCAGCTCAAAATCTTCACCAAACGATTAATTTGACTGCTTTATGCATGACACAAGATTGTAATATGCACAGCTGGTTGGTGAAGTGAGTTAACTTACATTTTCTTTAGAGAAGACCCTTGTGAAGCAGAGGTAGCGAGTCACCTTGGATTTGAAAAGGCCATCTTTCCACAGGTCAGCGTCCAGGCCGTCTGTTGTTGTAGAGACCTGGAGGCAAATAAGTCCAAGGATGAGGGGTCATCAAACTGACACAACAATTACAATATCTGGATGTCACAGGCCGTTTTAACATTTAATAGCTAAGCTTGGTTGAGTTGTGTTCAGTAACTTACCACATCATATCCAGTGGGTGCCCTGTTCCTGGAGGCTACTACTCCGACTCCAGTGATCGGGTCCATGGGCATCTCTGGCAAAGCTTCAGAAAGATCTCGAACCTCAGGCATCTTTGTAGCGTTCTGCAACAAAAGCACCATGACAGATTAACTTCTTGGAAAGTGGTCCAAAGAAGTAGGAGAAGGGTGGATTTACCTGGATCAAAGTCAGTTCACCTGAAATGCAGGTGAGCTAAAAACCTGCGTTTTCCTCTACTGTACCTACTGGACGTTTCCTTCAGTCTACAGATACAGCTGGTGAGCAGAGAGCTTCGTTGTTATGCTCAAGTTACGATTAACTTTTGTGTGTGAGTACTAGGCCAGGGATTCTCAAAGACTAAGCCACAACCTGGAACAAGTTGCACACTGGGACACAAAGATGTGATCTATCTGAACCATCATCCATCCACACCCATGTACTGGAGGGAGCAATGAAGGCCAGGGGTCTCATTTATAAAACCGTGTGTAGGATCCATACTAGCATATTAATAAGAAGTGTGGGATTTACACAGAGCTAGAACCACTCTGGAAGCTGCCTGGACAACAGAGGCCTCCTGCATAGCATCTCCTTGACTACCATAGTCATCTGTTCAAAGCTGTGGAACAAAGAGGAAATGAAACTTTGTAGAAAAGGCTGGCTGACTCAATATTTGTGTGTCTCAGGTTAACCCTCTGAGACCCACAATAGACCCGTTTTTGTCTTTTTTAGGGGGGCACAGGGGGTCTTGAGAGGGTCATGAAACTTTACAGCCACAAACTAGAGACCTTGGGCATTTAGAGGGTGGATGGCTTTCCTAGGTAGATTGACAATAAATTGGTTTCTGAGCAGTTTACACAACAGAATTGCTCGCCATCCAATCGCCGAAAAATGCAATTCTCGCAGAAATCTCAAAACGTGAAAGGTTTTTGACACCAAATCACAGCATGGCTTTTTCTATGATGTTCATCAAGGTCTTGGTGTCTTAATGTGGTATTTTGGAGGGATTATTGATCATTTTATCAATTTTCTCGAGTGGAAAAAATGGTTTAATTTAGCACCAAATCTGTGTAGCAACCCCAAATTATTGTAACAACTTATGAGACATAATAGAGCATGGGAATGGCCATCACATACATCAATCATAATGTTCTAAACCCTTAGAACAACTTGACACACAGTGTTGAGCTGCATCTCAAATGAATCTTCAGGTTCCCAGCTTTCAGATGATGTACACCACTTCTATGTGACATCTACTGCTGACCTGCTATCACACCCTAAACACCCCCCGTACCCCCCTATAAAAGACAAAAACGGGTCTATTGTGGGTCTCAGGGGGTTAACCGTGTAGATGACAAACTCAGCTAATTAATTTAGCCCTATCCACGTCAAAACAACATTTCATTAAACGTTAACCAGCTTGTCACTCTTGTTCTCTTAATACAGACAGTGGTTTGAAAAAGAGGTAGCTTGTAGCTATGCGACAGAGCTACACGCTATCGTTAGCAGTAACCCAACACCAGCTGCGACAAAAACGGGCAAAGCTGTCAGACGTTAACGTCGGCTAAGGGTGTTTCCTGGCCAAGCGTTATCCGCCTGGCAATTTAAAAGTTCACCGTAACATATCTAAGTCATTGTAGTAACGTTATACCACCGTCAAAAGCAGCTTTACGTGCTATATAGTGTCGCTTCCAGACAGCGAATCTGTAGTGGATGCTAATGCTAAGCTAACTAGCCGAGTACTCACCCAGCGACGTTAACAGTTGAATTCGACCGGTCTTCCGTGTAATTCCTTGTGTTATCCTCCCTTTTTTCGCTTTTTACGAAATTGCTATAATCAACGAACCGAACCAAAACATGAACTGCTTTGTGTGTATTTGCATGGTGGTTCTCCAGCTAGCATTGTGCCGTCGGTGGAGCTGGCTAACCAGGGGAGTGATCACTGAACAGACTGAAGGAGCCCTTTCCTCCACCCACCGACTGAAGGAGCCCTTTCCTCCACCCTCCACCCACCGCCCACCGTGCCTACGTATTGAACATCCATGTAAACACCAACACTTGCTAATGATGCTTTCATTCAAACAAGGATTAATTACACTTATTCCAAAACCCAATAAACATACATTTTATTTAGATAATTGGAGACCAATTAGTTTATTAAATAATGATGCCAAATTATTTGCACTACTTTTTGCAAAAAGACTAAAAACAGGGCTAGACGAGATCTGGATTCATGCAGGGGAGACATATAAGTAATAATGTCAGATTAATACTAGATTTAATTGATTATAGTTACCTCATCCATGATGATAGTTTAATTTTATTTACTGATTTCTACAAGGCTATTGATACAGTAGAACATGCCTTTATCTTTGAAGTTTAATAATGCCTACGATGCAGCTATTTAAAACATGAATCAGCATTTTTGTACTGGCCTGAGGGCAGAAGCATGAGCAGCAGTCTGCCCTCTACTTCCACAGCAGCAGAGCAGTTACACTCTTATCTTTCTTTCTTATCGAGTCCAGCTTCTGATAATCCTGGAACATTTTATTCCTGCAGTTAATTTAAAAACAGTAACTTCCTGTCTTTGGTGTGGGACGTTTGTACAGGAACGCACTGTTCCTGTGTTTAAGATTGTCGGCTGTAACAAAAGCCTTGAATCAAAAACAAAACTATCAACAACATCCCACTGATCTACAGACAGTATTTGACCAAACCCACCCCCAATAAACTACGGTCTGGTCTGAGGAGATTAAATAATGCTCCAAACTTGAGCTAAATTTTGGCGAGGAAAAACTGTCATGTCTATTTTCAAAGGGGTCCCTTGACCTCTGACCTCAAGATATGTGAATGAAAATGGGTTCTATGGGTATCCACGAGTCTCCCCTTTACAGACATGCCCACTTTATGATAATCACATGCAGTTTTGTGGCAAGTCATAGTCAAGTCAGCACACTGACACACTGACAGCTGTTGTTGCCTGTTGGGCTGCAGTTTGCCATGTTATGATTTGATCATATTATTTATGCTAAATGTAGTACCTGTGAGGGTTTCTGGACAATATTTGTCATTGTTTCGTGTTTTTAATTGATTTTCAATAATAAATATATACATACATTTGCATAAAGCAGCATATTTGTCCACTTCCATGTTCATAAGAGTATTAAATACTTGACAAATCTACCTTTAAGGTACATTTTGAACAGATAAAAAAATGTGTGAATAATTTGTGATTAATCGTGATTAAATATTTTAATCGATTGACAGCTCTAGTGAAAACACATAGTAAATCACCATGCCAGTTATTGCCACACAACAATATGATGTTGGAACTGCACAAAATGCTTGTTTGTTTGGGCTATCCTGTTTATTGTATGGATGGTTTCTTGATTATGTGTTTTTTTTGAGCGCTTATTTTGTTTTTAAAATTTACAATCTGACCTGGTGACAGAAAAATATACATTACTTTTTCATTCATAATTATGGCATGATAATATGAATACATTTTTAATTAAAATATGCATACTGCAGTTATATTAAGACATTAACTCCTTAGAGTGTTCATGGGCTGTATGTAACTAAGTGCCTGGGTTATACTGTATCTGTCCACAGTTTATCTACTGATTACAGTGTTATGGTCAAGTATAGAGTAATCTAGCAGGTCACATTGAGCTGCATGCAATGAGCCAGCGCCTCCTGCAGCCACAAGATGCTGCTCATGTACTGTAAACATTTTATAAGAGGCCTGACAAGTACCTCTTCATTAATGTAAGCTATAAACCTGTGTGCTTTAAATGCTGTCCTTTATATAATCCATCTGACGGGAGGACCAGAGGACTTTAAACAAACACGTGCACAAACACAGCTCCCCCTCACATTTGATTTCCTGTGAAATACATTTCTGTGTTCCATTAAAGCTTCAAAGCTCAGATCACAGTGAGCCTACATGAGCCTCACAGTGTGGTTTTCTTCCATTGCTTTAAATTTGCACACACTGTTGGTGGTTCATTTGCAGTGTTTCATCTCTGTGTGTGTTATTTTTCTGAAAGGTTTACTCACAAACTTGAGTCAATTAGCTCTCCAGCAAACATGTGGCTTCTCCCGCCAGGAGTAAACAACGGCGGCGGACAGACATCTGGAGCTGCATCACTATCCCACCACAGTAGACAGAAGTGGAAAAAAAAAACAACCTCAATGGACGTTTGACTTTACTTTGTCATATGTTGTGCACAAAATTGTTCTTGTTCTAAATCACAGTGACAGCTGTACCAGTCCACGTGAGAAGTAATGCAAATCATAAGAATCAGAGAAAGAGTTACAATTTCCATTAAAGAAATATGAAGTACATATACAAGTATATTTAGCATTGCAGCTATCGTACTACTTTGAGGGAATATTTCCAATGAAAACTGTTGACAGTGAGGTATGTGGGTTATCTTTCAATGCTGTGAGCATTACAAATGAAAATCCATTTTCCTCCATTGTATTGGGATGGAGACCTCAAAATCTGGATCTGGTGTCCTCCATATTGAAGCTGACCACGTTCTCTGATGGCGCTCCGTACCAATTCCTTGGCCCGATACCTGTGGAAGTTCAGGATCACCCGACGAGGACGTTTGCTGGCAGTGGTCTAGCTACATTATTATTATTGATCTTATTTGTTATTACCTAAGTTTTAGTTGATCATATTTCATTATTATATTAAAACTACTCCATTTGGAGTCAAAATTATACAATTTAGTTGTTTTTTATTGATTTTATACTGTGCACAATGGTAGAATCTGATGATGCACATGGTAAATATCATGGCGAAAGGCCCCATTGTGTTCACAGAGCCTCCTGTAGTGGATATCAGTAGTATTTTATAGCCAGATTCCCTTTCAAGAGGTAGAAAACCAGTTGATGGAAACGCGACTAATTCGCATTTCTTTTTTTGGGCGACATTTCAAAAGTTTGCTTTAAATTCAATTGACAACTGAATGGAAACACGGCTATAGACACATGATCTCTCAGCCCTTCCTCACAGTTGTGCTCACAGTCCACCTCCTTCTACAGTACAGCACACTTGTCATTATGTGTAATTAACATGTCAGCAATTACTGTAAGATGGATACTTGTATTGGGCTGATGATGTACTTAGCTTATGATTAATGGAACACTGACTTGTCTTCACTGAAATGCACAGGCAGACTGGCCTGAGGGCAGCACTGACAGGCTGTGGAGTGATGGAAGCTGGTACAGAGGAGCTGCAGCTCAACTCACTGTGGACTGGTAACTGAAGAGGTGCCAGCACTGCCAAGGTGCCCTTGAGCAAGGCACAGAGCCCCTAACCGCTTGGGGATATGTACTATGTGTGTGGCAGCCCCATCACTCTGCTATCGCCCCATATTCATAAGTAGAAAGGTCCTGTGTGTGTATTTTGTCAAGAAAGCACGGCACTGCTCACATGGTATACTGCTCATACTGGTCTTAATTTTACAGCAGTCTGTTGCACACAACTACCCAGAGTGCTTTGTGTTGGTACCACCACAACTACTTTAAGACTGCTGCCTAATTTTCCACAACCTTTCCAACCGCTCACATACATCACACACGACTTTATTTACATAGACATTGTAAAAACGTGTTTACAAGGACGTCAGCTGCTCCTAAGAAACGGTTTTATAGCTCTCTTTGACAAAAGCTGCTTGTTAAAATCATAGAAATGATGAAAGTCAATGTGTGGGGCACATGTCATCAAAGGGTCACTCTTATCCTCTTCTATACATGTGTTGCGTTACATTTACAGGCATTGAGTGGCATCTGATGGTTAAGGAGATCAAACCTCCTCTTTTCTTTGCATCTGTTTTATACCACAGCTGCTGGCAAATTAGCAGGATGAGTGTGTGAATTGGGCTTCATTCAAAACTAGCATGGCACCTCGGCCTGATTGAGCCCCTATAGGCCCTGTGACGGGAGACTTTGGCCAATAAAAGGTCATTTCAGAGGGAGAGAGCGAGCTCCCATTGCTCACCTGTTTCTCTCACCAGCTCTGCATTCTGACCTACAGTGTTCAATTCTCGGTGAGCTTCATTTTTTGACCACAGGGCGTCAGGATTGGACTTCCATCCTTCTCTTCACTGGGAGAATCTACCTTCACAAATAGGAACGAATTGGCTTCATGTTTTATCTGCACATACTAACACCTTTTTTATTTTAGCTCTGATTAAATGGATTTTAATACTCTTCAAATGGAAAAAAAGCAACTGTAGATATTTTTCAGCATACAATAATTAATCAATTGAAATGTACATGTTAATTAACAACAGGTTTCTATGATGCAATGACCTAATTTTAATTAACATGTTTGTTAAATTGCAGATTAAACGCCATGGCACTGCGTGGATCATCAGCTGAGAACAACATCACTCATTCATGTTTTACTTTTTTTAAGATGGGTGATGTTCTTTTTCTTTTTTAAATCTACATATCTTTTTTTTCTTTTGCAATGTGTTTTATTTGAGAATATTTCACAATTCCTTTAGAAACTTTGAATGATTACTGATTGAATCAAGGCTGCTGCATTTCTTTATTTATTTTTTTTAAGATTTATTTATTGGGTTTTCGGGTTTATACGGTGAAATACTTAGTAGAATATTATCCGATTACATACGTACATACATATGTACATGCATACACACATGCATACATAAATACATATATACATACATGCAAATACATACTGTACATATACTGTATGCACACACATATACACGCACACATTTAAACACCTCCATAAATACCAGGGCTGTCCCCGACCAAAGACACTCTCAGTTGAGTCGACCAACATACCATCCACCATCTTGTCATCCAATTGATCAGAATCAGACCAGTTCTTCCCCAAAGAATCACACAAAAGTACTACTCCAAGTTTACGATAGTTGAGCTCACAAATCTCTTGGTGACAGGTCACCCAGCACGAAGAAAACACAAGAATAGAAACCCTAGTCGACCATGACGACCAATTAGTGGACGAATTGACTAAAAAAAGGCAGACCCAATACATACATTCATGCACTATATCTGCAGCACATAAAATAAAAAAATAGATAAAGATAAATTAAATAAATGATTAGAAATAAATAATGGTGATAATATTAATAAAATAAATAAATAAAAAATATATATTTTTGAAATAAAACAAAAAGCATAACTTAAAGGTCAAGGCAAGGTCAAGTAAAGAAAGGATGAATTGGGACATTGTTTTCTTAACTGAAACTATAGGCTAAGTTTTTTTCCGCGATTTCTCCCATAAATGCAAATGACACACAATACAAATGTGCGTTGGAGAGGCAGTCGGTTTTAATCCATGAATCAACCCATTTATGTACTCAACCACCTCCGTATTTTATTACATTGACTGGAGAGGAGAGGTCTACTTCTTATTAGTCATCACCCCTCCTTAATTGAACCTGACCCACGTGCATTTTTTTCAGTATTTCATTTCCCGTTAATAAAAGCCTCCTCCCGCTCTTCATATATCATGACGATTTCTATCTGGGAGCAAACTGTGAATGCAGCTCGAACAAAAGAGCAGACAGCTGATGAATATGGCTTTTTATTGCTTTCCACACAGCTGATCTCAGGCCTGCGGTGGAGAATTGATCAATCTGCGAAGGTTTATTTGAAACTGCCGGATATCTGCCCGTTTAGAATAATGTGATGTTATCCTTGGGTAATATTTAATATGAATCTGTATTGTGAAACCAGATTGGAGAAAAAAAAGTTGCCTTTAACTGTTATGCAAATTACATCAGGCTGCACGTGCACAGATTTAATCTTGGGTCCAATAAAATAGGAGATCGTTGATAGGCTATAGGCCTACCGTTGAAACCCAAATAACTGGATTTCAATATAGACAACATCAGTAACATTTCCAAAGAATTGGTAGAATATTTGCTTCCTGAATATTTCAGCAATAAGATATTTTCCATAATAGAATATAACCTTAATATACACACAGTGTGGACAGGGCCAGCACACCTCTTACCCTCCCCTTTGACAATTCTGACTAAAAAAGTCTCTAAATTCTTCTAATTATTTGAAATTTTCATATTTCAAAATTCAGTTCGGCCCAAATGTTAAATTTTATTTTTGGTAAAAAGAAATTCCCTCTCTCTTCAGGCCTTCAAATTAGACAGTCTGAGAAGGAAAAGACACTTTTTGGTTGTCCACAAGTACTATAGGCTACTGTTACATGTGATGTGGGGTCACAAGTATTGCTTAAGATGCTGCTGGTTTAAATACTGCCAGCAACAAACTGGTCTAGAAATAATGAATCATTTATTTTTTAATTGCCTAAAAGTCAAATTGAGTATAAAAATACTAGAATCAGCCTGTAGAATACTGTGTCGGTTGCCAAAACCCCCAAATGCCCAGAAAACTGACCTCAGTGTCATCATGGAAATGTTTCAAGATGCAAAATATGGTAAAACACGCTTGTTTAATTTGTCATGTACACTGTAAATTATTTCACAGTACATTCACAGTAAATTACTGGCTACTAGTTGCATTACTTTCACAGTAAAGTACTGTATCATGTTTACAGTAAGGTATTGTGAAATGACAGCAGTATACTGTGACCTCACAGTAGTTATGGCAGTATATTACTGTGATTTAGCAGTATGCTGCTGTAGAATTACTGTATTTAACTGTAACTTCACAGTAAATGTGTAGATTACTGTGATTTAGCAGTATGCTGCTGTAAAATTACAGTGTAAACTGTACTCTGGAAAATATTTGACTGACAGTACATTACTGGCTACTAGTTGCATTAATGCAACTTAGTACTGTGCTGTAAATTTACACGTAAAAAACGCTGTAAAATACTGAAAAACAGTTTTATCTGTTAACCCATCAATAACTTAAAACATTGACGTTAAATTAAAATAAACACAAAAATATGATGAATTTTACACATTTATTTAGCATGTAGAGAAACCTCTCTTCTGGTGAATTCACAGTAGCTTGCAGTAATCACAGCTTTAATAGCCATGCCTTGCATTAATTTCACTATAAAAGCATGAATATTATATTGTGAATATCACAGTTAAGGCCTGTGATGTAATTATAATGTAATATATTGTGAATTATTACAGCTGCATCTTGTGAAACCCTGGTAATAATTTACAGTGTAGGCTAATTGGATGTTTTGATTCCGCCCAGTGTCCTTCCATGATGTTGAAGTGTTTGATTTCAGACATTCAGGCCTACATGGACTCACTGTGCAGCTTCTGGTGGAGGCGGATCCATCCGGACTCCGGGCACCAATAGTCTCCCGCTGCAGAGAGCCGGAGAGAGTGCTCGGCGGAGGCCAGGGGGAGGGTTTCTATCCGCTGGAAGTCTCTGTGAGAGAGAGAGAGAGAGGCTCAAGCTCAGGATGGCACATCAAGTTCAGGACTGCTGGACCAGTTTCATCTCACACATCTGGATTTACATCAGCTGATGGTTCTGTCCTCTGTCGGCCTGTCTTGGAGACTGAAGGGTCTCAACTTTGCGGATTTTATTAACTCATTTTGTTTCATTTTATTGCTAGTATCGAGGCTGTAGGGGTTTCACAGGTGAGAGAGCACGAAGACCTCGCGGATCTCACGGTTTATGGAAATTGCGAGTGTGGAGCGCGCTGAGGCACGCGTATCGGCCAGCAACCATCACTCTGCTGCGTGTTTAAAGATGCTGAAAGACATTAAAATAGAAGATCGTCTGCGGACTGATGCGGGATCACTGGATGGTATCATCGGTGAGTTCACACTTTTCTTTTCTTTCTTGTGATCAGATGAGATCAGTCTCAACACAACTGGACGGACAGCTATGGGAAGATGTTAAGCCATCTCAATTTAAACTGTATTTGTATGTGGCCATATAAAGGTAAAAAATAATAATAATAAAAAAGGTCAAATTAAAAAATGAATAAAAAATTAGTATCTACCCACTTCATCATCACTTATATATATATATAGAGAGAGATAAAGAGATAGATAGATAGATAGATAGATAGATAGATCGATAGATAGATAGATAGATAGATAGATAGATAGATAGATAGATAGATACCTGCTGCAACGTCACCAATCACATAACATAGTCTATAATTATGGATATTATCAGATCTGCCACCTCAATTTAAACTGTATTTGTATGTGGCCATATAAAGGTAAATAATAATATTAATACTAATAATAATAATACTAATAATAATAATACTAATAATAATGAAATAAAGGTAAAAATAAGATATAAAAAACCCACTTCATCATCAGTTCCATTCTGACTGTGCAGCTTCCTCAGTATTTCTGCTCTATTTGTCCTGTTATGTTCTATTCAAGAATGAATAATTCCAACTAAATTTTTTTTTTACACCATTGTGTTTTTGCATCTTTAAACTTGCACGACACATTACATTAATCCATACAGAAGCAGAGGAGTGTGAATGAATGCTTACAGGCCTATGAATGGAGCGTATAGGATGCTTGTATTGATGACGCTGGCCTACGTGTAGTGTTATCTTTGCTCTTCACCATTATTATAATGGAGAGCGAGAACAAATGAGGGGGAAAAACAAACTGTGAGAACACACAGAGATGGGCTGGGCAAATGTCACATTATTGTTCTTTATATTTAGACTCATGACACATTCAAGACAAAAGAAAAATTAATTCAAAAGGTTTGATGGAAGGCTTTTCCTTGAATGAAACACATATTAATATCACATTTCATATCAACTATATTGACATGTCCCCCCCCCATCTCTCCATCAGGCGGTGACTCCCTCCAGCAGGCCGTGTGTGAGGGCTGCACGCGGATCATCTCGGACCGCTTCCTGATGCGGGTCAACGACGCGTCCTGGCACGAGGAGTGCCTGCAGTGCGCCGCGTGCCAGCAGCCGCTCACCGCCACCTGCTACTTCAGAGACACGAGACTGTACTGCAAGGCCGACTACCAGCAGTAAGACGCGCTCTTCTTTCTTCTTCTTGTGTTGTGTTATTGTGGCTCCGCGGGGCCTTCAGGGCGGAATGTGTTTGGGGTTTGGTCATGGAAGGAAATTTAAAGTAGACTTGTGTTAAAAACAAAAACGAAACTCGCTGTGTTTAGACGTTTGAGTCGTGAAAGACTGTAAAATAGACCTATTCAAAAAGCATCCAGGCCTTGTTTCAAGTTGAGTAATTTATGTCCCAAAAGTGTTTCTTTTCACCTCCTCGTCTCCTTCAGACCTCAAGACAGACCTGCTGCTGTGCAAAGAAAATCATAAATAAAATCATAAATAAATACAAACAAAATAACCATTTTAGGATTAAAAACCACACTAAATGAATGGAAGAATTTGGCATTATTATTATTATTATAATGGTTTTATAATGCTTTCACCTACTGCAAAACTATTTTAGTCTCCTTCAGATTTCAAGACAGACCTGCTACTGTGCAAAGAAAATCATAAATAAATAAATAGAATAACCATTTTAGGATTAAAAAACACACTAAATTAATCGAAGAATCTGGCATTATTTTTTAATTTTTTTTTATAATGCTTTCTTTATTGAACTCATGCTTATTAACAGAGGTACAAACAGATACACAGACAATTGACAAAAAAATTAGACAAAAAGAAAAGAAAAAATAATTACATATACAGTACATTTAATAATGCCAGTTATATACATCATATTATAATCATTTAGTAATATAAAATGGCTTTTTATTGTTTTTGATATTGGATATGATGGTGATATACTGTTTGAATTCATTAATAAAATGCAGGAAAGTTGGCTTGGTTTCTGACCATTTTGTCTTATGAATATGAAATTTTCCAAAAATAATAAATAATTGTATTATATACAGCCGTTATTTCCAATCTTATCTTGACTAAAATCATTACATCAAACATATTTATTTCAACATTCATCTTAAGTTTCTTTTCCATCCAGAACATTCTAGTATATATACAGTGAAAGAATAGATGGGAAATACTCTCTTTTTCAAGTCCAGAGAAATCACACTTGTAATCAATATCCAGCTTGAATTTTTCTAACACAAGTTTTACTGGATAAATTCTATGTAATATTTTGAAAGAAACTTCCTTAAGTTTGTTAATGATACAGTATTTATCACAAATTTTCCAAGCTTTCTCCCACTGTATATCCTCAAATAAGGAAGACCAAAAACAATTGGCATTATTTATTGTAGGCTATATTGTTGTTTACGCAAATGGTGTAATGCAATTCACAAATGAATGACTCCAGGAAAACAAAGGCATTTTTTAAATTTAATTATCTACATTTTAATGACATGATAAAAGCAAGTTTAATTCATTTGTGAAATATGAGAAAAGTGTCACAATAGGCTACTGAAATTAATAATCATGTAGGGTGAATTAGCCTAATGTGGGACATTTTTTTGCATTTCAGATTTCTGGAATATATTGTGATATGAAGCCAGTACATTAAATCTAAACCCAGTACCACTCCCACATCCCCAGGATGTGTCCTAATCAAACCAAAAAAAGAAAATGCAGGTATAGATAGATAGATAGATAGATAGATAGACAGATAGATAGATAGATAGATAGATAGATAGATAGATGCATAATCGAAATAATATAGTAAAAATAATAAAATAGATAGATAATGGAAATCATACACTTTGATCATAATGTTTTTTTTTTACACTTTTACAATTTATTTTAAATAATGAATGAATGAATGAGTTAATTAATTAATTCATGTTCTGACACACAGTGCTGAGCTGCATCTCAAATTAATCTTCATGTTCCCAGCTTTCAGATGATGTACACCACTTCTATGTGACATCTACTGTTGACCTGCTATCTGCCCCTAAAGACCCCCTGTGCCCCCCTAAAAAAAGACAAAAATGGGTCTATTGTGGGTCTCAGGGGGTTAAAACACATATACAGTAAAACTGTACATCATAACTTAATAATTCATAACAGTTAACAATAAGAAAAATCATAGCACCCAGCTACAGATAGTATGTGTATTGAAAGGGTCATATTTTTCAGGAATATGTCAAAAAGGCACAGAAGAAGAGTAATAATGTGTTCAGATAGCCGTGTGATGTATTTGATGTGGTTGACAGTGTGTTGATATGAGCAGTGTTGTTGGAGGGGGGGTACCTTGCAGCTGGGTGGTCTTGCCTGTCGTATTGAGGGTTTCTTTCCAGACAGCCATGGGCAGCGTGCTGACAGCGGGCCGTCTGACTGTCACATCATCTCTCTGCTGGGTATCTCTGTGAGCCTGTCTGCTTTTCTTTAACAGCCTTTGTCCAGAGCTGCAGCTTTAAACACTCACTGATATAGTGTCACTGCTGCATGCTGGAGGTCTGCGGACTACAATGGGCAACATGCAACTCCCATAAACATTGCACAGCAGAGAAATCCCGGCTTAAACTTTCAGCAGAAACAGTGAATTTCACACACATGTGACCACATCACCTATGGCAGAGATTCTTAACCCTTTTCATTATTTGTTGATGTTCCAGTTAGTTTGTTTTTGTAATGCCATCTGAAAACATTTAATTGTTACATACGATGATGAAGAAGATTTAAATTAAAGCTTTATAAATTTTACATACATTTTTTTTTTTTACTTTTTTACTCATATTTGCTCCATTTCTACCCACTGAAGCTTTAAAATGTCTAAGAAGAAGATTTCAATAAAAGGTGCTCCAGGTTTAATATTAAACCCTGGAACCTGCATAAGGCTTTAAGCCAAGAAACAGAAAAGGTAGAGCAAATATAAATAAATGATATTAAATAAAATACAATTTAACAATCAAACTAGGCAAACAATTGCACTAAAAATGTTAACTGGCTGCTGGGCGTTGCTTGGTATTTCCTCAACTTGATCTCAATATGGCTGCCGGGTCACAAACTTTCACATTTTACAGCTAAACAGAATACTACAAGATGTTTCTGAAAACATTTGAGGCGAGAAATAGGCATTACAGTAACAGAATATTGAGTCATATTTGATCTGCGCTGCCTAATTTGACTGTTTGATCGGAGTTCGTGAGTGATTGACATAGACGGCAGCTGGACGGCAGACTCCAGATCGGTTTTCCTCCAGTCTGTGAAATCTTGCAGACGCCGTTAGGAACACCGGAGGGCACAGAGGAACATGATTTTTTTCAGATTACCTGTCTCATGCACTACTGTCAGGATACAGTGATCGTTTTATAAAAATAACTTTTTTTTTAATTATATTTGCTCCATTTCTACCCACTGCTGCTTTACAATGTCTTTATAGTTGCTTACAGTCATTATTGTTTATTCATTAAGTGTTACTGTACCTTTATTTTTACATGCTCCATCCCCTGTGTGTGTGCTGCAGTCTTTGTTGTGCTGACATCGGCTTCCTGGACACTGACTGTTGGGGCATCATCTTATTAAATGTTGTTTTTAATCAAGTGCAGCTCAGGAAAAGGTTCAGAGTTAGTGAGGGGAGGATTTCTCACAGGCTGCATGTTTTATACGGTTCCCCTCATCTTCTGTAGCCATTCAGGGAGGAAAAATATTGATGTAACAGCAATAAAAAAAAGAGTGACCAAGGGTTTAATCAAAGCTCTTCAGTCCTCACAGACTCAGTCTTAGAGGAGGTTAACTCTACCACTCTGGAGCTTGCAGGGTTATGGACATGTTTTTACAACCTGGAAAGAAAAAAAATCCCCACACATAGTATCAAAGCGCTTACAAACACAGTTACCTTTACTCCCTATAAAGCATATTATTAACAACAATGGAGAAGATATCTCAGGCTGACACACAATAACTGTTTGTAGATACGTTCATTATTGGTTTGGGTCTGAACATTTGTTGATGATAGAACCAGAACTGTCCTTTAAGGGTGTAAACTCAGTCCTCTTGGACCAAAAAGTGGACCAACAGAAAACGGACTCGGTTCTTTTTGCGTTCACATCGTCAGTTCATTTGAAAGAGGACTCAGTTCTCTTTCTGGTCCACTTCAGCTCTGATGGGGCCTCAGTCCTCTTTCTGTTCACATTATAGTTTCTCTGGAGCTCAGACCCACATATTTTTTTACTTGCCGTGCGTTCCAAATGAAATAAATTCATTAAGCCCATAAACATCTGAGTGGTTTATATAGAAAATGCAGCACTTTCATCAAGTTGCTGCAACCGGTGTTTTAGGATGTCCTGTCTGTGCAATCAATGCAACTATTAAAGTGTTTTGTCGTCAATTATTACAATCATAACGAGCATTTGGGAGCAGGACTGATACAGACAGAAAGGCACGTTTCTCTATCCTCAAGCGGTGGTCGTAAAATGTACCTGCATAGTGTCTCTAAAACTGTAAAAACGTCTCCTTCAAACAACTGTTTTTATTCAAGTTTCTTGCCAAAACACATTTTCTTTTGTCCCCGGGACGATAGGACGCCATTAGTCTCGAGCCTCGACGGTATATACGGTACCTGCGGTACTGTAGAAAAACGAGTACCGCCACGTCTTCAGAATTTTTGCATCGAATTGGAACCGAAGTATCGGTTCTCGTGACATCCCTAAAGCAAACCTGGAGTACTTTGTGTTCACAACGTACAGGTTGAGCGAAGCACAACGCGGACTTGAAGCGAGTTCAGTTCATTTCAGAGAGTTCTTTTGAAGTGTTCACATATTATGCGCAAAAAATGCTGACTAATCGCTCTGAGTCCTAAGTCAAAGGTTTTGTGGTTGTCTTTCAGTCCAAATGCAATCAAGTGACAGTGAGTTGTTGAGCGTTGAGGTGCTAAAAACGGCTAAATCATCATCTTCCACACAAACTGTCCTGATGCCTTCTCCTCTTCTCAATGAGCACTCTTTGCTTTTGCCTTCTTTTTGCTCCTTGCCCTTCTGTGTAAGCCCTCCATTATTCATTTTTTTTTAACAAGGAGGTATGTGGGATATGTCATTGTAAAACTGGGCAGGTTTATTTTATTAGAAACCAGAGGACCCGGTGTGTTCAGCATTAATCAAAGCAGAGACCCCTTCAGGTGAGGATCCAGGAGTAAATCCTGGACCCAGACACAGCAGGCTGTCCAGGAGTCTAAATACACTCCATCCCCCTGGGAGCAGAGGGCAAAGAAAAGAGGAGTTGGGGGGGGGGGGTGTACAAAGTCAACCCAAAGAAACAACACAGGAACCAGCAGGAGCTCCTTAAAGCCCTGTTCTGTTTGGATACCACAGCTGATCAACGGCCGAGCTCGGCGCTAGAAAAACAAGCCCTCGTGAAAACTTTGCGGATTGGGTTTCAATGCCTCTCCAGACTCTTGCCCCGGCAGCCGCAGGTTGTCCTCCTCCCACAGTCTCCAACATCGTCTAACTACAGTGATTTATGCCACCGGTCCTCTGACCCCACCTTGACTTCAAACAGAGGCGACATGAAACAGTCGGTGGACGTGGCGTACAGGGAGATGTGGAGGCAGTTTCAGCTCATAGAGCATCAGGATACTGGAAAACACATAATCATCCCAATTTCTGTTGAAATAATGGATGAGTTGAGTCAATTAAAACGTGATTATACTGTAGATGGACTAATGAAAAGCCCTGCAGGATGAGATGATACATATTTCTTGGGTGTTAAGCTAAGTGTAAAGACACAGAGGGATACAAGTGAGAATATTGCATGATTTAAATTTATAAATTGGAGATTGATTTGAGAAAGTTTACGTTGAAATTGTTGACATTTGTTTCAAGCTTTTAGATTTGGCTCACGATCTTTTTTTTTTCATAAATACAATCAAAACTAAATAACATACGGAAGTGATTGCAACTTTACTGTGTTTATGAAGAACTGTATGTCCAGTTTGTATTTGAGTTATGCAGAGCTTTGGCATATGGTGTCAGTATTGGACAGATGAGCTCTGGTTTTGGATATGAATACAAAAATCCATGAAATCTCATATGTTGACCGTTAGATAAGACATCCACGAAATAGAGGAATTTAAGGAAAATAAGAGGAAACAACGTAGGAAATAAATACATTTCCATATTAGAAAATAATAAAAAAAAACGTACTAAATATTTGTAAAATCAAAGACTAACACCAATGAAAAATATAAACATTTTAACGGACATAATGAGAGAAAAGTGAGAAAGCTTTTTTTAACTATAAAAGTTCCAAATGATGTCATACAGAATAGTGAGCACATTTCATTGCCACTGCACAACTTGATAACACTCTCCCTTTACATCCTGTTGTTTTATCACACAAGTGAGGTGTTAAGTCAGTTAGGAAGTGATCTGTGTGTCTTCCCGCTGACCCCAGAACAGCTTGGCATTCCTCTACCACACTGCGACGGACTCTAAAAGTTGAGAGTGCCACAAATCATGAAGGGGCCGCAGGCGGTCTCTGATGAATGCTCGTCGCTCTGAGAGGATGATGATGAATCTGCATCTGAATGTTTACGCCACACTATCAATCACGGCTTAATATCACAACATAGCTGTTTAAACTAATCCTGGGTCCACCAGTAGAAAGTGATGTGTTTGATCATGTGTAACTTCAGATGATTTCTTTTATTTTTTTTTTGGTTAAAAAGTTTCTCTTAGATTTAGATGGCTTGTGGTCAGTGCTAGTATCTATTTTGGGGAATTATAGGGTTTATATGCTAATACAAAAAACTGTACATCGTTTTTAAAGTGAGCAGCATGTCCAAGTCCCCCATTAAAATTCATGTTTTACTCTTCACATTATTGTTGGGATGGGGCAAATAAAGGTGTGGGGGTCGGGTTGGTAGATAGGCGTGAGCACGTCTGACTTCTGTCGTCATAGACTTACAGTTAACTAAAAGAGAGTCTGAGTCTCGGTTCGCTCGACCATAAAATACGCAGGTTGTACAACAAACTGGCAACCACTTGTTGTGAAGTGAATGCAATGGAACGGAGGAGGGAGAGTGCGACATCTAGTGGCTGAATGTTATCAATGTTATCAATAGCACCTTTAATGTAAAGACAGGCATCTATTTTGGCTACAAAGTTGTTAGTATCCATATCTGAAATTTCTGCCTTCATCCTGATGCAATGGACAAAATGTTGTGTTTCGCTTCAAACAGTGTTTGTCTGTCCAGATACAGTTACTCTGTGTAATCCACAGACCACACTGAGCAGTTTTTATTCATGTACCAGGAAAATAGTCCCAATAAAAGCTGCTGACAGTGAGGTCTGTGGATTATACGGAGTAACTGGGACATTGTAAAGAGATGTAGCTTCATGGTTTAATATGATTTAATATTAATACAAAATTCTCTTTTAGTCCATATTATTGTTTTAAATCTTTAAAAGGTGACAAGAACAGGATGCTTTTATTTTGGATTGATGAACATTTCTTAGTTTAATAACAATGCGTTTGTGACATGACATAATAAGGGGAAATTTCAACCACAGGAACAATCTGACATCATGCAGCTGTTTTTACGATTGTGTGAACTCCCCCAGCTTTTGTGTTGCGTTAGGCCTGAGTGAAAGTCAATAGCCAATAAATAGTGGCTGGTCTGTGGGTTTTTACTTTCTAGCAGACATACCGCATTTTTACCACTCATGGTTTTATCTGTGAACATTCACTTTTCCACCCCGACACCACCTCTGCACTTCATCCATGTCTGAGTACGAAGGGCTGCGACTCTAAATGTGTCCCTGACATGAAAGCGCTTTAGCAGTAGTTTCATAATGGGCCTGCAAATCAACGAGTGAGCCAAACCGCCGAGCCACCAGGGGGTGGAGGTGGAGGTGGGGAGCACAGGCTATGTTGTCATGTGGGCCATAACAGTCGGATTCATAGAGCATCGTAGGGTGGGACGGCACGTCTGAGGAGTTTATTGAATTAATTATTTTTATTACCAGTGAGAGAAAATAAGAACCAGATCCTCGCTGTCCCTCACAACAATAGTTCATATGTAACAGACATCAGTGTGTGTTTTATATATATCCCCCACTATGTCATGTCTTTGCCCAAGACTTGGCCAGACTACTGATTGGTTTATTGCTTTAGGTTCACTTCCCACAACAGCAAATAGTGTTATTTTTTGTGCTTACAGCCGACTTCCTTCTTGTCACACACTGGCTACTTTCAGGCATATTTCCAGCAATTATATATAAACTTCAGGGTGACTTCACTTCAATCACTTACGTGAGTCGCTAGTCAGTGAAGTTAACATCAACTGCGACCGTTTCCTAACCCTACCTAAGTGCATTTATACGAGTTGATCTCTTATCTGGAACATAACCTGCTCCGGAGCAGGTTAGCTGTTCAGCATAAGTTACCGTGGCGATGGGAACCATCGTCGTAGGATCGAAAACCCTGAAGGGTTAACCCTGAAGTTACCTCACTAACCCCAAATCCTGCTTCGTAGTACAGACCTCAGGTCAAAGTTGAAGGAAGTTGATCTTTAAACTGTTATGGATGTTTACTGACAGTTTGGGTATCGTTTACCTTCGTTTTCTCGTCCAAATAAGTTTGACTAACCTGGAGGTTTGTTTCCAACTGGTCTCTGCTCATGTTTCTTGCTCTGTCAGAAAATGATTATATTACTGCTGGTCTAAAGCTGCATCAGCTCCGACTGAGGAGCAGCTCTCTGCTCTGACAGAAACATGTTTGCCAGTCTGTGTCTCTCTCTCTCTCTCTCCCCTCCCTCTGCTCTCCCTTTTTTCTCTCTTTTAATCGTTATATCAGCGCTGCTGGCCTCTCCTGGGAATCTGGCTGGCATTTAGCAGGCTGAGACGACTCAAGACCTCAAGGGCTCATCCAAAACCTGCCTGCTCCAAGCTGTCCACATTATTAGCTTCCTGCTCTCAAAGGAGACATCAGCCATTCACACACAATGTATGTTTATGATTCTCTGTCTCTCTCTCTCTCTGTTGTTTCCTTTCCTGCTGCTTCTTTTCTCTTTCCTTTCTGCCTCTGATTCTCCCTGGAGAAAGAGGAAGTGTGTGTTGTCAGAGAATGTCTCCACCACCGGTGTAACAGTAATTACTTCATTGATATTCCCCGCCTATAATTACACTGCTGTGGATCATTTGCATAAATATTTCCCCTTTTTTAATAATGAGGACAAACACATGTCTGTAACCTCTTTGGTCTCGTTTCACTGCAGCATACATTATGTCTGCCTCTGGCAGTTATTTTAACCCAAACCACAATCTTTTCCTTAACCTAACTAAGTCGTTTTTGTCAAATAACTTCCCTACTTAAGTTACGTCACTTCCGGTGTTATTGAATTCCTCCTTGACCACAGCAACAAAATCAGGTTTAGAAAATCTGATTTGGCATTTTATTCTCTCTGCATTTTCATTTTTAAAATATCTACAGCAGTGCATTCTTACATGTGAATCACCTTATGGGACTAGATTTGGGGATTTATAAAGAGAGATTTTTAGTTCTGCAATAAGCATATGGAGCCGACGCAGATAACCACTGTATCTGAAAAGCCAAGTGACAATTGAAATATTCTATATTCAGTTTTTCATCCAAGTGCTGGATCCAGGTACTGGATAAAAAATTACACCGTGGCTTTAAAAATTCTAGTGTTTGAGTTTTTTCTCTCTCACTCTCTGATATCCTTTGATTTGGCAAACATGATCATGCTGTCCGCAGTCCACTGATGTCACTTGACAGATTTCTGATTTGTGAACAGTTCCCGCTTCCTGCCATTTGGTGCAACCAAAATCCAAAGTAGCCAAGTACAGCTTTAAGGAGATAATTCCAAACTATTCAAATATACTTAGAAAACAATGGCATCTTTGTTTTTCAATGCTGCATCACATCGTTGACAATCTGGAGCGCAGAGCTCACCAGTGATTGTCAACAAGCATTTGTGTATCAGCGGACACATTATACAGACAGGAAGAAAATAGTATGTTTACCACAAAGCAAGTGATGAAGACATGCAGCGATATTAAACCTCATTTGCAACATTTCTGAAGCTGATGTTATTGCACACAAAACTCACTTTTTGGACACAGATGCAAACTGATAAATAGCTCCTCGGTGCAGCAGCAGGAGAAGAAGGAGGAGAAGGTGAAGAAGAGCGCAAGTGAGAGAAAGAGACGGCGTGTTGCGCTAGTTCTTGTCTCATTTGTGTGTCTGATAAACAGTAAATTCACCTAAACTGGGTTGAAAAAGAAGCAATCTGGTTGCCATGGTAATGAATTATGTCTGACTATTAACCACACCCCCATTCTCTGTTTGAGAAAGAACCAGAAAACAGGAAGTAAAACTGGCTGGAGGGAGGCTTTAAGGTCAGCTGTGTGTAGATAGCCCTTCAGGTAGTGTCCAAGTCTGAGTTCATTAGAGCCATGACACCTAATCTGACCCTGGGTTCTCCTCCCCCTCACAAGAAGCAGCTGTTTAACCCTCTAGAGCCTAAAAGAAATGCCTGGACATAGTTTAATATTTTTGCCAATTCTGAGCTTATTCTTTCAGTCAGCATCAAGTGTTTTACATCATATGAATCAGGGGAACCTACGCCTTTCTTTCTGGTGCAGTGTAAAGCCACCATCATGCATTATCTTTGGGTGAGCATACCATATTTGACAAAAATAAACGCCAGTGAAAAAAACCTTTGTTGAATAACTCCGCAGTCAACCAAAGATTTTTTATTATTATATTTAATTTATGAAAAGTTGTATTTAAGGGTTTCGGATCTCCATGTTAAGTTGGGTGCAACTCCACCTTTTCCATCATAAACGGTTCCAAAGTTATTTCATGTTTTGTAGAAACATGTCTAGCGTAGCATCGATGCTCGCAGGGCTTTTAAGGGTTAACAATAAGCTAATAAAATAACACACACAAACACCAGTCCTGCTGCTGTCCCACGCAACACATTCACCCCCACCCTGTCCTCATTTATTACTGGGCCTCAGTATAATGATCTCATCTCAGGGGTTGGAAATGGTGAGGCAGCACATTTTCTCCACTATTTTTGTGGCAATGGTGTGTGTATGTGTGTGTGTTCACTTCTTTACGTGCAGGTCTTAATGTAATCTCAGTTTGTGATAACTGATATGTTATAGTAGGCTAAACACGTGCGGCCCAGAACAGTGCTAAAGGGTTTGTTTCCCTTTATCTTCCATTTATTTCCCCAGGTTCACCGCAGCGTCTACTACAGTGGAGCATTAGGCTCTTTTGAAATATAGAAACCATTACCCAATTATGCAGTTAGAGTCTCTAAGCGTCTGCAGAGGTCATCTGGTCTGGTGGTGAGTTCAAATACCAGCAGTGACCTTCTCAGAGCACGCCTGCTGGGCTTTACCTTCATGATAGAGGATGCACATGATTGTTGCAGAAAAGCACCTCTATTGAAGGGAATACAGTCTATCCTGCTTTTTGAAATCTCATACATGATTTAATTCTTTCATTCACTCACATACAGGGTCTGAAATTAGCACTCGCCACGAAAAAAACGCTCAAAAGCATGGCGCTACTAAACCTCTAATGTTATCGATGATTATGATGTTCAAATGTAATCTCGTAAAATTAAGTTTTTGTCGAGAAACTTGAATATATCCAGTTGTTTTTGTAGGAGATGTTTTCACAGCAATATAAAATAGATAATAGAGAGGGAATTATGATACATAATTATAATTACTGATGCCAAGTATTTTTTAATCAAAGCAAATATTTAAATAAAAAATACAATCATGTATTTCCCATGTATTTCCTAATCATTTGAATTGTGTTTTTATGCAAACAACCACTATAGATTTTATTATTTATGTTTATCCAGCTGGAGAACGTTTTAGAGACATCCAAAGCTGTATTTCTTATAATCGAGACAGTAGGTGAAGCAAGTTGCTGATTTTTAACAGGACATACTGTAGATGTGTGTGTGTGTCAATGTAAAATCTTGTCCATAGTTTTTAATTATAAATGGTTGTTCAGAGTTTTGCATGTTTGGAGCCTTTAAACTCATGGATACTCAACTTCCTGGATTGCGTTTCATTTTCACACCTGCAGCATCATTCACATTGCACAACAATACTTTTTTATGTGAACCGTGGCTAAAGCACTTACAGGGATACCTTTAATAAGCATATTTTCTGTGCAGATCACAGCATCAAACGCTAACAGCAGCTCTAAATGACACAAACAATAAAAGAGAGTGAGATCTAATAGGAGTGTGGGTGTTTCAGCTGCAGCAGTGGTTTATGAGGCTCAGAGCAGGAAGACACAACATGCTGCAGAGAGCCGGGGCAACATTATTTTTATGATCTGCTTTGTTTTTCATCATGAAAATCACTGCCGTTCACTGTACACTGAACACTGTTGTAAATTTGTCTTTATTCTTTTGGCACCCGATTTGTTATCAGGTCATCAAATGTGTATTATCAGTCGTTAAAAGCCTCATACATGTGGGGGCTGCTTTTAAAAAACAACCTGGACACCAGCTTCTTGAACCTTCGCGTTGTGAATGTATGTATTCATGTCCAGTATGTGTGCATACATAGTAGTAAGCATTATGCTTATTCGGTTCTGATTATGAGGGGGTCCTTGGAAAATGTTCTTTCCTTTAACGGTTCCCTGACCCCAAAGAGTTTGAGAACGCCTGGTGTAGGTGTTAGTGTTGTTGGCTAGGATAGGAATATTGGTGACATGTTTTTTGTTTTTTTTGCCAGTGATGAACACCACATTGGAAAAATATACATTTCTAATCCCCCCGACAGTTCTATGGCTTAAAGAAACCTTTGTTATTTCCCCGCTCTGTACTGTACTGCACGGTGACAGGTGAAAGATGTAAAGAGTGACTTGATGACATACAACAGAAAGTAAGGCAGACTTTAACTACATTAGTTCATTTTATGCTGCAGCGTGCTGCTTCCCAAAAACATTCTGTATAAGCAATCCAAACATTATATGAGTGTTTAACAAAAAAAAATCCATTATCCATTCATACAAGCAACAGTAATCTGACCAGTTCGGTCAAAAAATGAGGCTTAAAACGGCACAATGGCAACAGTGCTGACAGAGCTAAATGTGTTAACCTGGGGGTAACCGGAGGGTGGGTGCTACGCTTCCACGACGACGCCGTGGGTCGGGACGGCGTTATCAGCCGTAACCGCTGTATTAACGCAGTACAGAGCGGCGGCCTTGAGCTAGCCAGTGGGGCACGCTCACATGCACTAAAAGGCACGTGCAGTCAGCCCGGCGATGTCAACAAAGCACAGAGAAGCTCTGATTCCAACACACACAGAGTGAGACTTCATTCTCTGCTCAGGTAGACATTACTCCTCTATATCTTTACATAGCAAATAGTTGTTTCCTGCTTTATTAATGCTCTGAATGTTGAATAAAGAACCTTTAAGTCCTTAATAAGTCCCTAATTCTCAGATTTCTGAGATTAATCTGAGAAGTAATTTCCCCCACATGGTCCTGATTCTTCTTTGTCTCAAACAAAGACACACATCAGCAGAAGCACAGCTTATGAAAGTGGAGGTCATTCATTCTGACCTTTGCCCTCTCAGTCTGACTCAGAGCCAGGTGTCAGTGCTGTGTCAGTCTTGTCCTAGGAGAGGACTGTGGAGGATGGGTGGGGTGTGGGTGGGTGTGGAGGGGGGACAGACACTCTGAGACAACCTGCACTGCCAGCAGTGATGTATTCTTCCTCAAACAAATGTCGGGGCTGGAGATGGGAGGGGGGGATCCCCTGGGAAATAAAGTCTGCCTCCATCCACCACCGCCTCCCCCCTTTATCTGTCTCAAAGCCGTGTCTATTTATGAGGGTATAAGTGGTGTTAAGTCCCCGTGCCTCCAGGATGTTTATTAGTTGCAGGTCCAAGCTGACTGACATGCTGAATGGAAATTGTGTCTCACCTTTAATACACATAGATTAATATGTATGAGGTAATTTACTTAAAAACCTTCTGTTACAGAACAATATTTTTTAAAAATAGGACAAGATGAGAAATTGAAGATTTGAGGAAAGTGGGGAAATATTCACTTAAAATGAACACTCACAGTGTCACTACCACCATTCAACTGGACTCTTTTTAGCCACAGTATTGGAGTTGCTGTATTTATGGCAATCTTAGTCAGTCAGTCAATAACACCTGTTTGGAAATTTGATGCAACGTTTTCAGAGATGTGAATCGTCTTGCTTGAGTATTCTTCAATTTCAACAGTCTGCTGGTAATACCATACTTAGGCTAATCGTTAACACCTGAGTGTGCTGGTGCTTTAGTGGCTGTGTGCTGGTTCCACCGGACTCAGGCTTGTCACCACCTCTCAGTCTGCAGCTGGAGCATCAGTCATCTGTGGGTGTGTCTATGATCCGCTCTCACACAAAAGGCCAATGACAGTTGGCACACTCAGCAAATACACTGACGATAACGTTCATGTCCCCGTACACCGTCTCTGCCTTAAAGGCCTTTAAAATGGCCTCAATGGTGTTCCTCATGGTCTTGGTCTCTTAATGTGGAATTTTGGAGGGATTATTGGTCATTTTTTATCAACTCTCGAGTGGAAAAAACAGTTAAATTTAGCACGAAATCTTTGTAACAAATGATATCAACTCAAAAATTGCTGAGCTGCATCTCAAATTAATCTTCAGGTTCTCAGCTTTCAGATGATGTACACCACTTCTACTGCTGACCTGCTATCTCCCCCTAAAGACCCCCTGTACCCCCCTAAAAACAACAAAAACGGGTCTATTGTGGGTCTCAAGGGGTTAAATATTAGTCAGGGTCCACGAGGACTGCATAAGAAAAGAGGACCACGAGCTTCATCCTTTGGAAAAACAACGTGGAGGTGGATGAGTCAAAGGCGGGTTGATGTGAGCTGAGCAGCGGCGAGGAGCACAGGTGAGAGGTTGGCCTCGGGGGAGGAGGGGTTAGCAGCCTGAAGACAGGGATATTGAAGGCATTGTGTGGTGACTGACAGCAGTGTGTCAGGAAACAAATGAATTGTGACGGCCAGCTGGAGCACCGGGCCATACCAGCCAGTGAGCCTGAGGCTGTCATCACTTATGGGAAGCAATGATGAGGAGCGGCCATGATCAGCCTGGGAATAGGACTCATAACCCAAACCAATGCTTATGGGGGGATCCGGAAAGCCTGTTCGCCTTGAATAAAACCCACCAGATTGCATGTGGTGGCGTGGGAGGACAAACTGTATACAATAAGTGTTGTCATGGCAACATTTTCTTATCACCTTTATGAAATGTAATGTTTTATAACTGTCTGATGGGATACAGGCAGGTTTAGATCCTCCTGGGCCTGAGGAGACCTGGAAATCTTGACAGGGCAGCAGGATTTGGTGACAGATCATATGGCAAAAGGCAAAAGACACACTAATACCACATTAGGGTGCATTTCGTCTTCTATTTTTAGATGTATATCTTAGTCCTGAGAACAAACAGTAAGTCTGTGTGTGTGTTTTAGTCATATTTAGTTAACTTGATCGTTCTTATTTTTAGTCACTTTTTAGTCAAAGAAAACACTGGACATTTTTAGTTTCATCTCATTCAAAGAAAACTAAGTTGACAAAAACACTTAACATGATAGCTGAGTATGACAAGTATTGGCATAAACTTAAGCAAACTGCTTGCAGGATACAATCCACCTCACTGATTTTAGTCTAAAAGAGCTGGTACTGATAATTGGCCACAAACTTACTGTACATGTTGTATGCTTTATGTGTGTGTGTGTGTGTGTGTGTGTGTGTGTGTGTGTGTGTGTGTGTGTGTGACCTCAGTGAATCATCCACAGTGATGTGGCTTATTAAATTATTTCTACTGTATGATATAAACATACTTCTCTCATTTGTGGTGTACAGCTATTAGTGTGTCTCATGTGAGTGGAGACGGATTTTTCTTTGATCAAATAATATTTATTTTCATCCAAGTGTATAAACAGAGACAGTTTGCAGCCATATAACACACTTTGGTATATCAGTCAGAGAAATATATAACATACCATCCCATAGCAGAGGTTACCCTCATCCCTGTCTACCCCCCCTCCCCAAAAAAAACAGCTCAAGATACATAAGCAGTCAGACGATGACAATTTCACTTGGTCTGTGTGTGTTGGTGCCTTCAAATGGGGTCATGTTTACTGTTTTCACCAGAAGAGTCTATATGAACGCCCCTCTCATGTGGTATTCACGACTTCGTAAGTGGAAAGTTTCTGAAAGCTCTGACGTTTTTGTTGATGTGAGAAATGGCGGAGGCCATGGAAGTTCATTTTTCGGTACATAATAAGTTAATATTTTAATTTTAGTATTATTTTTCTTCGTAATATTATAATATTTTGAGAAAAAATGTTGATATTCCCAACTGACTAATCTTTTTCCTCTGTCATTATGCCTTTGAATTTCCTTCATTATGTTACCCACTTGCTAGCTTGCTAAGTTGTTAGCCTCTGTGGCTTCTGGACACCGACAGTAACTTAGCAGCGGTGTTCTCACGACTTAACAAACGGCAAACATATCATGTACTCGACTTCCCATGATATAAACAGGAGCTCACAAGCTTCATTTGAAGGCACCATGTTTGTGGTTGGTACACCTGTGTATGCTTGTTCCATTCAGAAATTAAGATGGAGAGAGAGATTACAAATGAACAATAGCACATGTAATTGTCAAATGACCCGAGGCTCTTGGTCGATCACCTCGACACACACACACACACACACACACACACACATCCGAGGGTAAGAAATCCCCCAAATAGAGATGAACTAACATATCAGAGTATCAGAGCGGCTGCATGTTGAAGCAGGATCCACAGAGCCTCTCGTCTCTTCTTGAACTCTTCTCTCCTGTGGTTTGCTTCAAGGGCTTTTTTTTGCTTTGCGGTGCGATGTCTAGACAGTATGCTGGGGTCCAATCAGTACAGACGCACACACTCGCAGTCAGTAAGTTACTGAATTGTGTTTCGGGGAGTGTCACTATTGTTATTGTTCAGCCCGTTGTCATGGGAACTACACTCGGAGACTATATTGTCTTTCTCTGTCTCACTCTCTGTCCTGCTGGTCTGGTCTCTTGCTCTCTAACGGGCAGACAGTTAGGAGAGCTTCGACAAAGCCGAGCGTGCACTATCACTGTATTTAAATCACTGTATTTGCCATTTTCATTGTTCAGTTTCTGTTCTTTCACGATATAATTTCAACAAATCATTTTGGTAGCAGTTTTTTTCTGATGAGATGTGTCATTTCCAGTCTATTTATGGTGATTTCCGATCTTCAAACACGGTATACACTCGTTAGGTTGCCTCGTTAGGTACACGTGTACAGTCTAATGCAATCCAATACATGCCTGTACTATTACGATGCCTATAACATTCAGTTTTCATAAAGGTGATACTACTGCGTATCATACAGACGCTAAAGGGCAGTAAACGTCGGTATCAGACGGCGAGTGGCACTGACCAAGCGTCGGTATTGCATTTATAAACCGCCTGCGTCAAAACTGTCCATTCTTGGGATTTCACAACTGTACGTGAGTGTCATCCAATTTGCATTTGTTTTCTTTCACTGTCACCAAATGGACCTGAGGATCTCCTGAGGACCTCTTGGCTATTGACTCACCCCCCCCTTCACTTTCTTTGACTCTCTCTGTGTGGTACTTGGCGTCAAATGTTGTTCTGCTTTGTTGCCAAGAGAAGGCAATTCCAACTTCAGCCTACTCGCTTTTCTCTTTACAACACTTTCTAGCTCCTCCACCTCCAGCATCTGTTTAAACATGGAGCATGTACCTGACTGATACTACAGTTTAATATGTGTAGTGCATTGGGTACTCTGCTAAGTCTTGCACTGCAGTCTTGAAGCAGGAAAACAAAATCTTTCCGCATATACACGTACTGTAAATAAGTAGCTTGTGCACAAACATACTCATATATAATATGCATGGAAACACAAATGCACACACAGAGAATCCTGAAAATAAGACTGTGAGGATTGTCCTCCCGTCTCATGCAGCGCGTCCACCACCACTCCATCACAGCCAAGATTTAATATCACATAACCTGCCAACAGCTGTCATGGCAACCTGCCCTTTCCCACAATACAATTTCCCCACTGTCCCTGAGCACTAATGTACAAAGTCTCCTTTCTCCCTATTTGTAATCTTATGTCGCCTGTAGCCTATATTAGAAAGTATCAGTCTGGAATTAGCAGTTTACAGTTGGATTCTGAGTTTAATGTCATGTTGCTGGTCTTGTGGATTAAAGGGTTGCCTCACAGGGTTGTTGAATGTGTGTTGTATACTTTGGCTATTGATTTCTTTCTTCATGAAATGTCATAAATCAATTCTTATTCATTACATTTTGCAATTAAAGTCAGGGAGACGCTGAACCTGCGGGGCGCACACCGGCCTCTCCCTCACTTGACGTGCATAACAACGTTCTCCGACCCATAGGACTATACCAAAGAAAACTATGCACCAGCAAATTGTGAAGGTGTAGTAGGCCCCTATTGACCCACATCTATGGGGGCTTATAGCGACTGATAACACCTATTTAATAGCCTGATAACAGTCGAATCGGCTGATTTTCTAAATGATACAATTATTTCATTTTCTATTAACATGCCTCACCTTAACTTCACCAAATACTTCCCCGTCGTCCTTCTTTTTCCAACATCCCCCCCTCTGATAGACTCCTCCAGTGTAAAGTGAACCTCCAGAAGGTGAATAAATGAGTGCATCTGATTGATTGCTGAGATCATTTCCCTGCTGACAAACATGTTGAAGTGAGTCCCCAGAGAATCCCGAGGCCTTACTCTGACTTCTTGAGCTTTGGCTGAGCAAACAGCACATCCCCACTCTCTGAATCCCGCTTTTATTTCCCCCCTGCCTCCTTCACAATCATCTTTTGATTACGCCTACTAATTAAAACTCCAACAAGCTGCCACCCGAAGCCGCCACCCACCCACCCGGCCTCCTCCTTTGGGTCACCCGGCTCCCTGAGGAGGGAGAACAAACAAGAGAACAGTGAAGGAACACACACAGTCTGTTTTTACTGCTTCATCCTTTCTCCACTCCTCTTATCCTCTTTAATCCTGTACTTCTTTATGCTTGTTAAGCCGCTGGAGCAGTGTGGAAGCATAGGGCACAGGGCCAGGGGGTCAAGGAGGCTCCTCCAAAGAGGTGGCCCCTAGCAGTGGTGGTCCAGGTCCTCACTGAAATGAGCCTCTGAGGACTTTTCATGAATCCTCTGTTGGAACAAACGTTCCCTCACATTGAAAGCTGCACCAAACAAGATTTTAAAATAAAGAAGACTAAAAGTCTAGAGCCTCAGTAGAAGCTGTTTGTTTAAGTCTAAAACCTTGCTAGCTGCTCCTTGAAGCTGCAAGGCTCCGTAGACCGAAGATATCTGAATGTAAACGGGTTCTATGGGTACCCACGAGTCTCCCCTTTACAGACATGCCCACTTTATGATAATCACATGCAGTTTGAGGCAAGTCATAGTCAAGTCAACACACTGACACACTGACAGCTGTTGTTGCCTGTTGGGCTGCAGTTTGTCATGTTATGATTTGAGCATATTTATGCTAAATAAAAGGTTTCTGTGAGGGTTTCTGGACAATATTTGTCATTGTTTTGTGTTGTTAATTGACTTCCAATAATTAATATATACATATATTTGCATAAAGCAAGCATATTTGCTCACTCCCATGTTGATAAAAATATTTAATACTTGACAAAGTAAAAAAATGTGTGATTAATTTGCGATTAATCGTGATTAAATATTCTAATCGATTGACAGCCCTAGAAGTACGTCTCATAAATATGTTTCATATCAGCCTCGAACAAACAGCGTTTGTTTGACCCATCCGCCACAGCTCCCACAGGCCCTTAGTGGACTTTCTCACTTATTTTACTCATTATTATACCACATAACATTCAATAACATTATTATACCATGGACCATGGTCACTTGCTCTGACCGAATGCAAAAACGTCAGCTTCCAACGTATGCCAACATGTTTTCCTGGCGACTGGGCTGTTAAAACTTCTTGCTTAGTGTGCATGTCTGATGAAAATGCTTAAATAGTACTTGAATATTAGTGTCCAATCTGTGGTCATCATGTGTGAAGTCATCTGTGTCCGATTAAATGATGTGAATCCCTTCCAGCCTGTATAGATGACTGTCTCTTTATCTTGTATTACATCTGGTCTTTGGGGGATTCAGTGACCACAAATATACTGTGTGTATATCTTTAAATTTATATATTAAATTATTTAAAGCTTTAGCTATAGGCTGCCCTACATGATAATACTTTCTGTTGCCCCACCGCAGCTGGTGGCCTCTTTATTTGTTTCGCCCGTGTCCCTCAGACAGCCTGAGTCTGCCACTGTCATCAGTCAAAGATGTCTTGTGTTATATTGTCATCATTGTACATGTACTCAATGCTGCTTAATTTTTCTTTTTCTTCTCTTTTTCATATTTATATGTTTCGCATTCTGTAAGTTCCCTGATTGGCTAGAGAACAGAGTAGTTGTAAAATTAAATTTAAACTAAATAAAATACATAACAGCTTGACATTATACTGTCACTTTCTTTCCTTGATCATAATAACCATTTGAGCTTTCTGTAGGCCCATGTGTCAGCCATGTGTTGTTCAGTTATTCTGCACCAAAGCTGTTGGCATCATTTTAAAACCCATGCAGCTGACCGGGACATCGCCTCTGACCAAAGAGTAACTGTTGGCTTATCAAACCAACCACACTGTTGGAATGATTACTGCAAATGAGTTTGTCCAACTAAAAGGTATGAAAAAACTGAGGATTGAGTTTACAAAAGAGATCATGAAAACTATTGGACTGGTTCGGAAATAGTGACAAGCTCTAATGAAGCTCCCATTTAGTAGTTCAGCTCATTTGAATTTGCAGATTCAACACTTCATTGATGGTGGATGGATCATAATTTCAAATGAGTTCATGCAACTTTACTTGCCACAGAGTACAAGCACACTGGAAGCCGTGCAAGACTTCTAGTGTGCTTGTACTCTCTCAGTCACACAGTATAAAGAAGAGAAGACCAACAAATTAATTCCTAAATAAACCAATAATATCCATAATATATTCCTGCAAGTTTCTGTAAAGAACTATATCATTTGGTACTAATTATAGGGTAAATATATACAAAGTTCAGAGACTATTATTTGAGTTTAGTTGTGTTGAGCTTTAAAACGGTTGTTGATTTCCAGGTTTAAAAGAAAAGTTCCATTTAAACCCAGGTGAAAATTCAGTTATTATTTATTTCTTATTGGAAACTTTATTCTTCATATATGTTCAACAGACCTGCACTGACTTAAAGTCTGTCTAGGTTATTAATCTGAATGAATTAATTGGAAGTGTACAAATTGTCCTTTTCCCCTATAATTACTACCAAATTACATAAACTATATGTAAATAAAATTTACAGCTACATATCAATTTATTTCTAGGAAATTATATAAATCTATAAAATCATTATTATTATTATTGCTGTTGTTGTTATTGGTATTATTATTATTATTATTATTATTATTATTACAATAATAATAATAATAATAATAATAATGTTTTATTTTTTTTTATTTTTTTTTTTATTTTTAATTTTAATTTTTTTTTTTTTTATTTGCAATGAGCATTAGCTGCTTTTTTTTTTCTTTTTTCGAAATGACTAAATGTATGTTGACTCTGTTAAAGCAGGTACCTTCGGTATAGTCATGACATGCTTATCAGCAGCAACGTGTCCATGTTCAGCTTCACATTCAAACCGTGCTCGTACCTCACAGCCACTGATATCTACAATAACGTGTCTGTAGTGTTATTGTGTAAATGTAAAGGAGGGAGTTGGACAGCAGGGAGAAAGAGCTGCTGAATAGAGGAGGGTAGTCCCGCTCAGATAGGAGGAGGAGGAGGAGGAGGAGCAGGAGGAGGAGTGCAGCTGTCCAAACACTGAGCCCTTCTGTACCTGCCTTAAAGCTACCTCCTCCCAACCCTCTACCCTGCCCGCCTATTGTTTTCATGCTCTCCTAATTGTGGTTTAATGTAGTGGGGGGAGGGGGGGGGTTTGGAATCAACTTGTGGCTCATTTGATGGCATCTTTGGTAAAAGAAAAATATTTATGGGGAAATAAATCTTGAATTTGTCAAAGTGGACCAGACCAGATCATATTGGTTCAGTGTTATTCCCTCATCTAATAGCACCCACTTCCTTTTTAAAGGTCATACATTGCCTCATTGGGTAATTGTGGGGAGCAGTTGGAAAATTGTCCCTATTCTTTGTATCTGAATCAACCCTTTGAGCGGGCCTCCTGTGTGCCCATTACAACATCAAAAAGCCTTTCATATGAAGGGGTGCGTGCTAAGTAATAACTCATTCATTTAGCTGGAACACATCTGGCTTCTTTTCTGGTTTTGCTGTGTAGAGATGAAGTTATAGCATACATATGTACAGTAATGTCCACTCAGCCTCTCTGTCCCATTATAACCAGTCCATACTTGAGTTAACACTCCTCTCCCTCCTGTGTGTCCTCAGGTTGTTTGCCACCAAGTGCAGCGGCTGTCTGGAGAAGATAGCACCCACCGAGTTTGTAATGCGAGCTCTGGAGAGTGTTTACCATCTCAGCTGCTTCTGCTGCTGCATCTGTGAGCGCCAGCTGTGCAAAGGAGACGAGTTTGTTCTGAAAGAAGGTCAGCTGCTGTGCAAGAGTGACTACGAGAGGGAGAGGGAGCTGCTCAGCACAGTCAGTCCAGACAACTCAGACTCAGGTAACACTATCGTAGGCTATTACAAACCCTGTGAATATGAAAACACATCCAATGAATTACTTAATGTACTAATCTCTAAGTCGAAGTTTGGATGCAGTCAAGTCAAATCTGCAGTAAAATAAAAATAAAAGTGTGCTTGTTTCTTTCTGTCTGGTGACAGATAAGAGTGAGGATGAGGATCTGGATGTGAAGTCAGAGAAGTGTCCTGCAGCAGGGAAAAGCAGCAAAGACCCCCGCCGGCCCAAACGGCCGCGCACCATCCTCAACACCGTGCAGAGGAGAGCCTTCAAGGCCTCCTTCGATGTCTCCTCTAAACCCTGCAGAAAGGTGAGCAGAGACGATTGAGTATAGTGAGATATTTTACTGAAATGATGCACTTAAACTGTAGAATGGCATTCTGAAGCTTTGCTTGGTGGCCAGATTGGAACCATTCATGTCATTCCTTTAGTGAAAAAGAAAGAAATGATGTGGTGCACCAGTTTCTTCATTAGTTAATGTCACTCCGCCACCCAATATAAAGGGCAGAAGAGGTGGTTTTGCACTGGAAAACTTTAAAAAAGGGATGTTGAAGAAACAGGTTGATAAGCAGGAGTAGTGCAAAAAAAGTGGCATTTATTAACAAAAAGTTAACTGAAACAAAGGGCAAAAATGAAACTCAACAAAAGTACATTTAAACTGAATCAAAAGAAGACCAAACAAAAGAAAGCTGCAGCCTCACAGCAAGCTGCCAACTCCTTTCCCCCCCTCTTACTCCAGTGAATGGGATTTTATCTTCTCAGCCTCACCTAACTGGAACCTACCACCTGACCAGGTAGGTAGGGGGGAGCTAAACCGAGCAAGCATCCAAATTCACACAGAATAATGAACAGACCATTAATACAAGATCTCTAAGTTACTGCTGACATCTCAATCTATCTATGGGCGCTCACACATATACCAATGAGCCCACCAACCATTAGATAATGTAATTTACTGCAGAGCTATCTCACCTATATCATCCTACACGTTAACAGAGCCCAGCTCCTCCCCTCTAAGAGGACATCAGGAGGCAAACCTGTTTGCACTTTCCTTGATTGAGCTGTTGAGCAGCTGATCTACTCCACCATCCCAGGCAGGACAACACAATCCTATGAACCCATAAAACAAACTAAACAAGCTGGTGTCATTTATAGTTGACATGGAGTCAAATAAACTGAAACATTGGACTGAAATCAACATTTAAGCAGACACAAAACACTGTTAATTTTGGGGAACAAGGCCCAGTGAAAAGGGAGAAAGGCAACCTTTTCACAGTTACATTGATAAAAGAAGTTAAAGGTGCTAAATGCAAGATTGGGAGCATTTTTATTAGCTCCGCGTGGCTCGCAACATGGCGACGGCTGAGCAGGCCGCTCGTAGCTAAAGGTGCTAACAGTAGCAAATTAATTAAATGAAAACAATGCCTGTCTGACATTTGGGAAATATGCACTAATTAGCACACACATGATGTTAGTGTGTAAAAATGGCTGATGGGTGTGACTGTGCTGTGACTTGCAGGTGAGAGAGACCCTGGCTGCGGAGACAGGACTCACTGTACGTGTGGTCCAGGTCTGGTTCCAGAACCAGAGAGCAAAGGTCAGTAAAGCCGACACGTTCTCACTCCCAACTCGTCAAATACTGACGGCCGATCAGTGGCCGATATTACTATTGAACCTGTATTTTTAGTATGGATCCCTTCAGCTGTCTCTGTCTGTCACATGACCCTCCCCTCATACATCTTAGTGGTCCCTCGAGAGTCTCCCACGTGGCTTCTCCTGACCCGTGAAGCACCATGTTTGTTTTCAAGTCCACCAAGTTGGCCTACCTAATATGTAACAAGACACGATCACAATGCAGGCAGAATTGATGTCATTATCCAGATCTCAGCCATACCAAGCTTTTTACTGTTAATCTATTTACAGATTAAGAAGTTAGCCCGCAGACAACAGCAACAGCAGGAGCAACACAACAGCCAAAGGCTAGGCCAAGGTGAGGAATTATCATCTGTGTGTCTGTACTGGAAAAACACAATTGATGTCCATCTGCAAGATGTAATCTGTCCATTATAATTTGGTAACAACAGTGATTACTGAGAGCTACGTAATTTATGAATTATTTGGAGAAACAGCTTGAAATATTCCATTTATTATGGGAGCAATAAACAGAGTGGAGTCACTCGGCAAACAATTCCTGTTTTGTAGGCTTTAGAATGAGTCCAATACTCTGAAGCCAGAGTGACATCTCTGCTGGTAAATATGAGCTTTTCCGATGGCGGAGCTATAAAGAGTGGGCCACAGCCATGATTCTCGCTGTAGCACAGCTCCTCATAGCTAACGGCTTATTGCCGCTGTGGTCTCACAGCGTATATGAGCAGACAGTTTAGATAAGTGTCTCAGTGCTTTGGCAAGCTCTGCCTCTATCTGCTCAGGGACTTCCAGCATGTCAATATTGGCATAGAGGCAGGGTTTATTATAGTGGAAACTGCTGTTGTTAACCAAATGAGCAAAGCAAACCAGCAAATGGGGGCTGTTTGAAATTGATGTTAGGATGAGATGAAGCCTCCTGGATGACGGGTGAGATCTCCTCGAGATCAAACAGCCAGTCGGTTTAGACAGTGCATTTATAGTATATGCTTTTATAAGAAAACCATTTGTTGTGCAGCATTCATAGGCGAAAAAACATGGATGTAGTGTCTGTGTTCACAACCATAAAGGCAAGTAGGCCAACATATATCCATGGACAAATGAATACTAAAACTAGAAAGAAAATAAAGAAATGAAACAACTGTTAAAACAATAAACACACAGACAGAAAATCTGGGCAACAAAAGCCCATTTATAGCCTACTTGTCATTTCAATTGTATCATATCAGGATAAAATCCAGATGTAATTTGATAAATTTTCTCATATTCCCCATTTACACGTAACCACATGTGGCTTGGGTGGATCGGATAACTATCTGATGCAACTGTTAACAGGCCATTAAATAGGCGTTATCAGTCGCTATAAGCACCATAGATGTGGGTCAGTAGGGGCCTACTATGCCTACTACATTGTAAAATTGAAAGTGAAACTTAAAAATAACACGTTCCAACATGTTGTAAAACTGAATGAAACGTCACGTTTTGAACACAAGCAAAAAGGCCGCTTTAGGTTTAGGCAACAAACTACAAATTATTTAGGTTTAGGCAAAAAAAACAGTTAGGTTTAGGCAATAAAACTAAAACTTCTTGAGGTTTAGGCAACAAAACTACATCTTCTTTCTTCTTTTTCTCTTTGAAATTTGATTAAATTAAATTATTAAAATGTGTGCACGTAGTAGGTGACCAATACAGCTGAGAGTTGTAACCCTGTTCGCACTTGTTGCCGCTGACTGTTACAGAGGTGATATCAGGTTGTATGGAGGGGCTGCTCAGCTCCTACTCAGGGCATCTACCTCCAAACCAGCAGCAGCAGCTGGTGACCATGGAGCACAACGGCTACAACACTGACCCCTTCCAGCAGGGCCTCACGCCACCACAGATGCCCGGTGACCACATGAACCCCTACGGTGAGCATCACACTCTATAATGACTGTAAACCTGTGGACGAATGTGGTCTTTCTTTTATGTGTTCTCTTTATTCTCCTTGTTTCTTCCCTTATTAATGTGAAATGGAGATTGTTGTCTCCTGTAGTACGGAACTGTACAGAGATGAGAAACGTGTTGATTGAAGATACTATCAAGTTGCATTATGGGAAATTTAGGTTCCAGTGTTTTTTGGACCTTGACTTACATTTTTTTTAATCTGTCTCTTCTAAGTCCCAAACTTTATGGAAGTGCAATACTAAATCACTAGTATCACTAATGTTTTGAAATCTTATTAGGGCAATATTGGATTTTTGCAGGTATAACTAGGACCAGATAGAGATAACAAATATACAAACTAACCAACACATGTGTTGATGTATTGACACTTCCCCTGTGTTCTTACCCTCACCATGATGGCACCTCACTCCTGTTTTATTGGCAGTGATGGGAATGAAGCAATAAAGCGTGACGACTGATTAAAAATGGATGAGCCATCAAGTTGTTGTCATCATTTAGACCCAGTGAGCCCAATAAAACCCAGTGACACCCAGAGCAGTACTATACACATCCCTGCAATTAAAAATTTGGCCTGAGGGAGAACAGTGTGCCGGTACAACCACAAACACACACACACACACACACACACACACACACACACACACACACACACACACACACACACACACACACACACACACACACACACACACTAACACACTCTGATACCTTAGCAGAAATGTTCCAAATGGTTTCCATTAACAAAACTCATTTCGTGTTATTGTCACACATTAGTTTTAGTTTATTTGCACAATTTAAAAATACACAAACATAACAATGTCTTCTCTGCTCTTTCCAGGCACTGACTTCATCTTCCACGACATTGACAGTGACGCCTCTCTGACAAGTCTAAGTGACTGCTTCATGGCCACTTCAGATGTAGGCTCCTTGCAGGCTCGGGCT
Source organism: Sebastolobus alascanus (assembly GCA_916701645.2). Taxonomy (NCBI): domain Eukaryota; kingdom Metazoa; phylum Chordata; class Actinopteri; order Perciformes; family Sebastidae; genus Sebastolobus; species Sebastolobus alascanus. Next base: position 80,219 of record CAKAOJ020000277.1, read on the forward strand.
GGGAACCCCATTGACCGCCTGTACTCCATGCAGAGCTCCTACTTTTCCTCTTGAGACACCCCACCATCACTGTTGGTACCACCACATCACATGAACAGTGATCACACAACAGTGAAGACACACAGGCTCCAGAATTGTCCTGCAAGACATGAATCAGTAAGCAGGGAAACGTGACTGCAGGACAGAGTCCACCAAATATACCTGACTGACCTCCACCAGCCAAAGGAAAGAGAAAACTTGAAACTGAAACTTCACGTGCCACCTGATGTCTGCACGGGGGGGGGGGGGGGGGGTCTTCAAATTTCATAGTAATTTTGTGATAATTAGCAAGTAACCTATTTAAAATTTCTTTGGAATTACTGCTAAATTACCCCAATATTTACCTCAAAATTTATCGAAAATTACTTAGTTTTGGTTTTCCACCTCCGATGAAGAGCAGCGCACAGCCGCTTCTCAAGCCTAAGGGCCCTATTTTAACGATTATATGCTATTTTAGCATATCATTATTAAATAATGTGTATATATAAATAAAGTAATTTTCTATACATTTTGAGGTAAATATTGGGGTAATTTGGCAGTAATACCAAAGAAATTTCAAATAGGTTACTTGCTAATTATCACCTAATTGTCATGAAATTTGGGGAACCTGAAAAAAGTGTTACCTACATTGATAATGTTGTTGATAAAGTTGTTTCTTATGGGACAATTAAGCAAATATAGTTTTAGTGATGTATTTTTAGCCAACTACCAAGCTTTCCTGGTGTTGGTCTGTGAGCCAACTGATTTATATCTGTGGCTGAATGTAAATAACGTTCTAAATGTAATTACTGTTCTTCAGAAACAGCCAGTTTTGCATGTTAGAATGGACAGCGATTTATTTATTTCTCACCAACGTGCTGGTATACAGTAAATAAAAAAAAAAAAAATCTATTTAAAAAGAAAATATGATCCCATTGTAAAGTACAAAAAACAACCTAATTCATTGATTATTTGATTCTGCTATTTATCATGGTATTTGTGTTGTTTAATGAGTGTGTAAATTACTATTGTTTTGTTATTTATTTTTCCATTGAGATCATCTGGACATTATCAAGAGGGCATTTTAAATTTGCTATCTTATCAAAAGTGTCAGTACTTCAAATAAAAAATGCATTCTCTTGAATTATTGTCTTCTTTTGTTGAATTACATGAGACACAGTCAATGAACAATGGCAGGAAAATTCAACTGAAAAGATATCTGTACATACAAGAAATTTAAATCAAACATACTCTCCATGCTACAATGTATCCTCATACAACAGTTCATATGATATCTTAGAAAAAGTTATTTTCATTTTTCGTGCCTTCTCCTACGAATGTCCAGCAACACGAGCAATCAGTGCGGTTGTGCAAACCCTACAGTGCATAACCTGTTTAGGCGTGTTTGTTACATAAAATAGTAAGTTACGTACGCAGCGTTAGTTAAGTATGTAAGTTACGATGATTTTCAGTCTGCTGGTAATGGCATACTTAATTGTTAAATTAGTACGCAGTATGCAGTCCATACTGATTACTGAGTAGCTTCACCACCCAGAAGTTGTGATAGCTGTTGGGGTCAGACCAACAACAGAATCCTCAAGCCTCAAGTCCAAAAATCCTGATGTCTCAAATGTAATTTGAGGGAAGCTTCCCACAAGCTGGGATGTAATGAAATAATAAGCAGAAAAGGTAGAGGAGAGGGTAGGGGAGAATGGCAGAGATAAATGATAAGGAGAGTTGAGAGAGCGAGAGAGTCAAAGAGTGAAAAAAGAAGAGAAGAGGAATTCACAGGAATCAGAAGTTTTGCCTGAGGTGTGTAACACTGTGAGGCGTTAGGCAACACCTGGCCAGCTCCTCCATCATCCTGACAGCAGATCAGCTCGACATTTGTGCTGCACCTCGTTTCTCCCAAACCTACACCGAAGATCTATCTTGATACGCAGCTGCTTCTCTCAGAACTGGTTGCTCTTTTCTTATTCTTCGGTCTCTCATCTACTGCCCTTGAGTACCTTGAAGGAGGAGTGATATCCATTACTCATCAGTCCCTTCTCCTTTCTCTTGCTCTCCTTTTTCTCCCCTAAGGCAACAAATAGATAGTTATACTGACCCTAACTAAACCTACATAGGCTATAACACAGCAGTAATCTAAATCTTGAAATTTAACGGAAAACCTTCGCTTGAAGGACTGTCAGGACTGTCATATAGATCCAGGAGAGGCTGTCTGGAACCACAAAATGTTTATTACACATACAAATCCTTAAAGGAAAAATCCAAATGTATATCAATCCTGGTGTATTTCCCATAAATCTGTGTTACAGCTGTATGTGTTTTCTGTGCTGTTGTCCCTTTTCCCTCTCCAGTAGCTCTGCCCAGGTGTGCTGCATTGCTCAACGAGATTGAGGAAGGAAGTGCTTAAAAGCTCCTGTGCCAGCAGCAGAAGGGAGAGGCCTATGGTATTGGGACAGCTGGTCTTGCTGCCTCTCAGGTTATGATTCCATATTGTCTTGTTCGTATTTCTTTGTTAATAAATCCTGTGGATTTGAATGTTTTAAATGTGTCTTCTGTGGTTGGTTTGGGTCAGTGTTGGAGTGTTGTTCATCCCAATAGGGCAGCCCAAGGGTGGGGCGTAACAAATGGGGGCTCGTCCGGGATCGAACATCTATAAGGTGAGGTAAAATGTAAGTTTTTGTGTGTATCTAGTGGCCTTTCTTTGAGTGTAGAGTTGGTCTTTTGCTTGTTTAGTTGTGCTTTTGACTGGGTAACTGTTTGACCAGCTTGGGATTTTGGTTTAGAGCACCCTGACTAGTTAGTCATCAGGCAGGTTTGAAGAGCCTGCCACTTTGTTATTTTGACTTTCTTATTTTTGGTGGTAATCCTGAGTGGGGGTATGCTTCAGTGTATTGCAGTTGGCTACACCTTTGGTCTTGATTTGAGTGTTTTAAAGATGTCTTCTGTGGTTGATTTGGGTAAGCATCAGGGACATCTCTCACAGGCTTCTGAAGGGACATTTTGAAGCTTGGATTTGGTTTACTGCTCATTTCTATCATTGTCAGTTTCTTGAGTCAGAAAAAAGTGTGTCAAAGCTGAGTGAGTTAAGGCAAGAGCAGAATATAAAAGACTGAAACATCTGTGTTTCTCGGTGTTTCTCGGTGTTTCTCATCAAAACACATTGGATGTATCCTTGCAGGTTGGAGCATATTGGACAATAATTCCCTCATGTCATAAGTAAAAGTAAAGTTTCACAAATTATAAATACCCAAAGCCCAGAGCAGTGGCTGCAGCATGAATTAGTTGCTGAAATTTGAACTAAAAATGTGGATAAACTAGCACAAGTGAGATTGACACGTTGTTTTAGAGAATGCAGTCACGCTCTTTTTGAAGTTGACCATTTTGTGTACAGTTCAAAACAAAGAAGTAAAAGGAGTCTAACAAGAAATGTCAAGAGTGGCAGCCCTGGTTTTAAAGAGGGGGTGAAAATCATCAAACACGGAGAGTGTGCACAACTAACTTCCCCCTGGCAGCCATTCATCTGTCTCAGACACAGACTCAATTAGTGTTCTTCTCCGAGGTGAGGAAAAGTATGGTAGTAATGTGACTGAGGGCAACAGGTGACAGAGTTGAGCAGAAAGTGAGTTTGTTTCCAGATCTGTGGAGACCAAGGTGTCAGCCACTGACTCAGGGTCAGCCAATAGCATTGCTGCTTTACACAGCCCAGTTGTCCTCAGGGTAGAGAGCTGTATCGTACCTGAGTGGCGGCTCGGCCAGATTGACTGCTCTGTTCGCTCACACCTGTGATGTCAGATTACCACGGCGATAAGACGCAGAGAAACGACACATTGTCAGAAGCTGAGTCACAGCTCAGTGCAGCGGGCCCAGAGCGGAGCCCAGGGGGGCTACGAGTGTCAGACGCTCACCGTTTATCTCATATTTACATGAGTGCGCCAAGAATGTGACATGTGTGAGGATTAGCGTTCCTGTAAGTGAGATCAAATCTACAGACGTGTGAAGAGGCAAAGCCGCCTTCACTCATGTTTAACAATCAAATCTCACCTGTTCTTCACTGCAACTCACAGCCCTGTATGTTTGTTTAAAAACTCTTCAACATTCACTTGATCTATTTCTGAGTTTCACATCCAACTACGATCAAATTTTAATGTGCAACACTGTCGGTGTGGACACCACACGCGTCAGAGATGCAGCAGATCAGCGAGGTAGCAGTCACGTGCTGCTCATGCATCCAGTTTGGCCCGGGGCTACGTGTTTCTTATTGGTTAAGTTGTGCTTTAACTTTTTGCTGTTTGTTGTTCGTGAAGCACTTTTTTATGTTTTACAAGGATGCTATAGAAATCTTAAAAAATGTTGAGAAATATTTAAAATACATGGTACTACTTCTTCTTATTAGGTGTCTGATGAAAGCCCAGTAAAGAGTGCTGTGAGCATGTTTTGTCACCTTGGCCTCTGAATCACCTGAGAAATGTTTGCCGGTAACATCGAGGCCAAACGTTGTTGGGCGGCAGGTTTCATCGTGCAGAAAGCCACTGACATCTGTCTCACTCTGTATCTTCCACCTGACTGAACTCAAACCATGAGCAGTCTTTGTGTGCCGCCGTGTATACGCATCACTTTTTTATGATCAATTGTTTGGCAAAGAGGCGGCTGTTTGTCTTTCACCCAGCAGCTTGACGGGGCGGAACAAATTGAGTTATTCCACTCATGCTCACTCACAGCTCATACAGAGGAGGAAGGGATTTGTTGCATGTTGGGTAAATATTGTTGCCGTCTGTCAGTCATGAAACCAAGTTGAGAGGTGGGTGAACTACATGTACTGTTCAGTGACCCAGATATAGCATGTGCATCTGCCAGGTATAAGGTATAAACTCCAAAATGGAAATCACACTTCAGGGATTACTGGATTACTGGATTCAAATCTGAGGTGTGTAACCGCTAACGTTAGCCACACCATGGCTTTTTTTTGTTTTTTTACTATTATTCGGCTGGCGAGAGGAGGTCGTGTTGCTCTGGCTCTATCTATTTGGCATGAAGATGAGGTCGTGCTGCTCTGGCTCTATCTGTTTGGCGTGAAGAGGAGGTCGTGTTGCTCTGGCTCTATCTATTTGGCATGAAGAGGAGGTCGTGTTGCTCTGGCTCTATCTGTTTGGCGTGGAGAGGAGGTCGTGTTGCTCTGGCTCTATCTGTTTGGAGATGCCGGTAAGCTGCTTGAAATCCTCCTGGATCCACCTTCTTACATATCCTGTCATATGTATCAATTGTTGTCATATGGATTGTCTATGTTGTATTTTCATTATGTTGTTACTCTGTACACACAACATCTTTTTCACATCTGTCCATCCTGGAAGGGGGATCCCTACTCTGTTGCTCTTCCTGAGGTTTCTTCCATTTTTTGGGGGGGGGGGGGTTCCTTATCCGATGAGAGGGACGCATTGCGCATTGTAAAGGACTGAGGGTGTCGTATCCTCTACAGATTGTAAAGCCCCCTGAGGCAAATTTGTGATTTGTGATTTTGGGCTATACAAATAAAATAAACTTGTCTTTCTTTTCCTCAGTCTGTCCCTCCACCTCTGGAGGCCAGCATTAGAGGCTGGGACTTCTCAAACTATAAAAGCTCAGATATCTGCAGAAATCAGGAAGAAAACTTCTCTCTTTTCATTTTAAATGACTTTAATTGTGGCTGTGTATAGGAATGTTATTTTATAAAGAATACACTTCCGAAGCAAATACATCTGTACTATATGAACCTAATATTTGAGCTAATGGCCAGCCAGTAGGCTCGGCCCCATTCTGCAGTCTGTCATTGCATGAGGCCCCTGTGGCCCTGTTCGGGCCTGTAATATGAGTTGTTTCCCCAACTCATGACGCTGATTTGTTTATTATTTTATAAAGAACTCCTTCTCTGCTGAGATCATTTGAAGTTATGGAATCATTTTAGGCCTGAACTTGCACTGAAACCTAAGCTCCCGCTGCCAGACATTATTCATTAATAACAGCAGCTCCTGATGACATCAGCAGCACACAGGAAAAAGAACTCATAAACATTAAAGATGGCTGACACCTGTCTGCAGCTACATTAGCAGCGTGCTAGAGTGCCAGGAGTGTATATGAGAGGCTTGTCCTTCTGTGACCTGCTGCTTCAGGTGAGTCTGAAAGACGTTTGTCACCAGCTGGCACTGACGGGCAGACTGGTGGTTTATACCATGTGAGCTGAAATGATGTTTTCATGCATTCCTTAGCAACCAGGTAAACATTTAGAGCACTAACTAATGCTGAAATATGAGAGCATCCATAATGATGCATGGGTGTAGTTGAAAAATATATAGGTATGTATTACAGTAGACAATAGCAGGCCATTTTGTCCTGACAAGTTTCAAATTTACATTTTATTTTTTATTTTTATTTACTTATGTTTATATTTAAGCCCTATATTTTAACTGCACTACTTTATGCCTTAGATTATAATTTTTCTTTTCCTTTTACTGTGTGATTTACCCTTTTATAAATTCATATTTTATGAGCAAAGGACAAATAAAGAACCTTGAACCTTGTTATTTGATTAAAACAAGTGGAAAAACATGCAAAAATCCAAGAATGTTCAACAATAAAGTGTCATTGTCTTGATACACCTCCATAAACTGTAGAAGTGGACGTGACGTCTACCATTGGTTTGTGGACTACGGTTTTGAAGCCTCGAGTTCGGCATGTGGCCGTTGCCATCTTGTTGTTTTTTTTTGCAACCGGAAGTGACACAAGAAGGAGGAGCTAATGCTGCATTCCAGACAACTCGTAACTTGAAAATGTTCGACATCCTACTAGAAAAAGTACAACGGAACGCCAGTCAAAGTCGGAGTTCCTACTTTTGAACTCGGGGCATCCCAACACTGCCATGATATACATGTCCCAATTTAAACTTTCAGTAGGACAACCAAAACTATAATTTGGTTTCCAAGCATGATATTAACAGAATATCCAGTCCCATGTTGTTCATATTCAATCTTACTTTCTTGCAGTCATGAGAAAGTACCGATGTGTCGACAGTTCAGTCAGCTACAGCACTTACTGTACATTCTCCTTTCAATCACTGTTCAGGTGCGGTTCAGCTTTTTAACGACATATTTACATGTCATGCTGCCTCATGAAGCTTTCTCAAAGACCTCAAAGGTGAACAAATAACCAAAGTAATTTTTCACTTGAGGCACATAAATAGGAAGGTTGAATCCCAGGACAGTCACACGGTTCCAGCATGAAATTTGCTCCATGTATTGATTGGTTTGTTATTAGTTGGGGAATAATACAGACCTCTAGAGCAATAAAGGTTTTCCAATAAACATAAAAGCTTGAAAGACTGAAACATGTTCACTGTAAAAAGACGGAACTTGTAACTGATAAAGTCAGCTTTGATATTCTTACAAAACTTGTATTAACTGTCTATAGTTAAAGATTGTTTTGAAGCCGTTTTCTACTTGTTACTCATATACAACATACCTATTGTACTGTAGGTAAGATGTAAATTTCAACAATGACATTTTTATCATCAGTACATCATTATGTCAGTAAAAACAAGAAGATCAAAGCCTAAGTCGCTTTGGACTTACTATATGGTTTGGAATATACATTGAAAAATACTGGGATTTTTCAATGTATATTCCAAACCATATAGTTCTTCATGTCGCAAGCACAGCTTTTCAATAAAACATCTAGGTTACCCTGCCCATATAAAGCCTGTTTGTTCAACCCTATCACAAGCCAAGAACCATGATATTGGACAGTTCTCCAAAATGTATTACATTCAATGACAAAAATGTTTAACTTTCAATCAACGTTTCTAAAATCCTTTCTTTCTGCATTATAGATATTGTAATTTCCTATTAAAGGTTTTTATATGTGCAATACAGATATGTGCCTGAGATCAGATCTCTGCATTCAGGTAAATGTCCTTTTGGTACTGATTAAAGGCAGGTGAAAACAAGTTTTAATAAAAAAAAAATGTCATTGTGATCGATTCATCTTCTTTCATTTCTTCATTCGGTGAAACAGTAAAGGGGGGTTAGGAGGTTACTGTCATGGCTGTCACCACTCTACCAATCAATCCTTTACCCATGTGGTTTGTTGGATTGATGACAGAAAATCAACCTAACATGTTTTTAACCATCAGCTTTGGCTTTCACACTGACTTGACACTTCATAAGGCTTGAACTATCACAGATCATCCGAGGTACTCTGACTCCAGACCAAAAAACACAACCCAGAGGCTACATAAACCTAAGAACAAATGGTGAAAAGTTGGATTGCACGATGATCTTCCATCGAAATACACATGGTTCATATTTTCTCCTCTAAATCCCACTTAGGTGCTTCTCAAACAGAGTGCTGCAGTGTGGAAATCCCAAGTTAGATATACAGAGAGATAGATGGGACCTTGTCCCCCAGACAAACTCAGCTTCTTATTAAAGCATTAAGGACATGTTCACAGTGGATGCATCTACAGTGTAGGCAAACCTGTGTTGAGAGTTCATATCTTTAATGTAGGGTTACTTGTTTTGCTGCTATTAAACAATAAAGAACACCATTTGGCAGGGGTGAAAGTAGATTGAAGTTCTTGCCGGTACTACTTGGTTGGTTGATATTGTTCTCCTCCCACCCCCAAGCTTCATGCATCCCTGAACACACGATTTAGAAACACTAGGCATCATGTATAGCAAATTAGTTATTTAAATGGGGAAAGTGCCGCAGAATAATTTGTGAATGCTGACAGAACTTTTCAAGTTTTGAGTTGTTGTTCCGACTTAAGGGGGCATTCACGGGAATTTTACCAGGTGGGAACTCCGATTATTCCGACACCACATGAATATGTGTGTATGTCCCGATATAAACTTTGGACCTCAACTTTCCTAAGATAACAATACAGGCCTCATCCTTTATACATCCTTTATACGTACAGGGACTGTGCATGGGCTGAAGCAACAAGCTGAGATTCCTCCTGTCTTTACACGTGGATTACACACAAACCGAGGGATCTGGTGAGTAAGACAGGAATACAGATGAAAAGATGTGCTCATTCCAAACAGGTGGAAATACTTTATTTTTAATGAAAAGATGATTGGTTTGGGTTGTCTGTTCTGTATTTCTCTTACCGTAAGTCATATGTGACAGAATCCTAAAGTAAAATGAAAAGTATTACTTGGACTGAGTCACCTTTAGGAAACCAGTCCATAACTTCAAATCTAGGCGTAAATGTGGCTAAACAACTGATAGACATTAAAAAGCCATGATTTAAATGGGACAAAGTCCTGTGTTTGTTTGACCCATCCACCACCACCTCCCACCCGCCTGTAGTGGACTTTCTCGCTTGTTATACTCGTTATTATACCCATGGATGTATAAGGAGAACTGGATACAGCGTTGGAGGCGGGGCCCCGTTCATTCCTATGAAAGTTGCTCAGTGGTGCATGTAGCCAAAATGGCTCGACTTCCGAGTGGAAAAGTACCCGGATCTTCCGGCGATCTTACGCATCCATTGGGCCAATGGAGCAGGCAGAGTAGCGTCCGCTCGGTCACATGGCTCGGTCACGGGGTCACAGCCGTCACAGTGTCCTCACAGCTTGCTAACTCCGCCTCCCAGCCCTCGCTCCAGCCTCGGTCTGGGTCTCATTCACATGAACGGAGGAAAGGAAATAACTCTGGATACGGCTATTAGTGCATTTCATAACTTTTAGGACCTAATGATTTAATTAAGGACTATTCAGGTGTTCATACTGGGAAGTTGATTCACCACAAAAAAAGTTATCCGCTGAGTTACAGACGTCTCTTTCCCAATGTAAGTCTATGGGAAAAAGTATTTTTGGGCCCAATGGCATCACGTGACGGACACGGAAGTTGTAGTACCGTCGTTTGGCCACTACAAAAATTGGCATCAACGACTGGCGCACTTCCTGGGGGCTTGATTATACCACGTAACTTTCAATAACGGTTGCTCGATATACTACGTCACCTGCTCTGTGCGTCACTCATGTCACTTGCTGCAGACTATCTGTGATACGTCGAAGACAAACCGCGACAAAATACGTTTCTCTCCAAACGTAGTCAAGAATGCAGTTTAGTTCTATGGGGACATGATTTCCAGGAGACAGGGCTGTACCATGCAGGTTGCAACAACATACTTTCTGCTTACACTCCATGGTCAAACAGATGGAGGAGAGCGTTCACCTTTGTTTATAGCCAGTGCAAGTAAAGAAAGCTTGGGTATACTTTGTGCAGGAACCCTGAGCAGCCTGGCTACCTCTGCTCCTGCCAGAAGCGCCTGCAGTCACCCTGAGCTCCTGGATCAAGCAAAGCTGTCCCATATCCCAGCAGATGCTCTGACCGCCTGTGAACTGCATCCAGATGCCCAAGCTCTCTGCTTTCCTATCAGGATCCACACTGGAAGGACCAAAAGTTCAAACATCTAACTGCTGCCTGATCTTCTTTGTATCTTCACTATTCCTGCTTTTATGAACCTCTCAGAAGTCCGACCATGGGGTTAACAACACAAAAGAGTCGTTTTGATGTCTTAAAACAACGGGAACTTGTTGGTATTCATTGTTGGTTCAATTGAGTCAACTTAGTGCTGCTATCTCGCATGTCTGTAAACCATGTTTGCTTGGCACGGTGTTGTTTGGAATTTAGTCTGCAAAGTAAAAGTATGTAAATAATTTGGAGTTGGAAAAGCATTTGGACATCACAAGTGGTCTACAGATGGACATGAAAATCCAGCAACTGTCCTCACCAGAAAAATTACAGATTTGTTCAAATGCTTAAAGCCACCTGTGGATACCTTGTCCTGACAAGTGACCTCTTTTGGCAGCGCAAATAAGGACAGCAGCTCTCTTGGAAGTTGAAGTAGCTTGACTTTGTTTTAGCACCACAAAACTTCTTAGAAGTTAATTTTGTTAATGAAAATTAAACTCTTTTTTCCATAATAAAAACAAAACTGACTTTGTTAAACAACAACTTGTGACTGAATCTAAAAAAAATAGGTGACTTGTCATTGGATAGCTGCATAGTTCTCATCCCGGCCAACTAAACTGGATAATCTCTTGTTTAAGTTTGTTTAATGTGGAGTGTTATTATTGGAAATCAAAATAAACAACACAAACCTATCACAAATATTGTCCAGAAACCCTCACAGGTACTGCATTTAGCATAAAAAATATGCTCAAATCATAACATGGCAAACTGCAGCCCAACAGGCAACAACAGCTGTCAGTGTATCAGTGTGCTGACTTGACTATGACTTAGCCTAGTTGTTGAGGGTGAATATGTAATCACAACGTCCTTGGTTTCATTACCCCTCGCTCTGTCCCCATGTTTCCTGTTTGTCTATCTACTGTCATGTAACAAAATTAAGGCAAAATGTCTTTAAAATTACAAAACATGCAAAGGCAGCTTGTCTGAGAAGGTGGGAGGGGTTGTGGAAATTTAACATTTATGTAAGGGGAGACACCCCGGGTGAATAGGGCAAAGAAATTAATTAATACATATCACCATGAAACTTCCCCAGTTGATTTCTTTCATTAAGACAATTATTTTTTTGTATTACAAATTTGCTGAAATTGTATTTTTAAATATGCAAATGATGCATTATCTTATCAAATATGAGCTAATTTGCATACATATCCAGAACAGAAAAGCAGATAAAGCCAGGTTCAAAATTCTTATTTCATTTTGTTGAGATATTAGATATTAAAATACAGTCAACAGCCATAAAAAAATGTTTTTAGGAATAAAATTTTCTATAAATCAGGCTATGAATGACATATGAACAGACCCCTCTGTAAAAACCTTCAGAATATAGATAATGAAACTGGAAAATTTGGTGTATGTAAGTGCTACTGAAGTGGAGATTTCTGGCTCAGAGTGAGAAAAACTTAATTTTGAGAAAGCAGCCTTTAAAGATATAGATTGTAAAATTGCATACATTACATTTTGTTTCTGAAATGTTATGTTTAATATGCAAATAAGGTATTATCTAATGCTAATGAATTGAGGAGAAATCTACAAACGTAAATAGACAAAGTAGTAAAAAAAAAAAAGACCTAAATGTGTATTTTGGATATTTTCTTTCCACCCGTCTGAGAGAAGACATGTTATAGAAGCAAAATAGCCCAAAATCTTGAAAAACAATGTTTTTGCCTGTTGTGTCTCCCCTCAAATAATCCACCAGTGTCTCAAATTAAAATGACAACTGGACTGTTGTGGGCATGTTTGTAGTTTAATACAACAGTTCCATCTACTGGTCATAAAAATACTGGACCAAAACCCTGAACGGCCTGTTCACTGCACCACATCTTCCTGGTGAAGAGGTGAAGTGAGGTGAATTCATGTTTATTTCTGATGTATGAATAGAACAACTTGACACACAGCATCTCAAATTAATCTTCAGGTTCCCAGCTTTCAGATGATGTACACCACTTCTATGTGACATCTACTGCTGACCTGCTATTTCCCCCTAAAGACCCCCTGTACCCCCCTAAAAAAGACAAAAAACGGGTCTATTGTGGGTCTCAGGGGGCTATGAAGGTATACAGTATTTAAACACAGAAACAGGTGAGTCAATGATTAGACAGCATGCTCATTGGCTGCAGCATCAGACCAGGTCAGGATCAGGACCATGGAGAGAGTCCCTCCTCTCACAGGATGAGGACATGCGACCAGTGATGCTCTAGTCACAGCTGTCCACTTCACATCTGCAGGTACGCAGCTGGACAAATACTCAGCATTTACTCCAACCTTGATTTCAGTTAATTGAACACTCAACAGTATTTAACCAAGGCCGAACACGGGTTCAACAGGTAGGTCAAACGTTATGGCCATATAGTTTTATCAGTTGCTTGTACTACTAGATAACTCTCTATTTTATTTGACTTTTGTTGCAGCTAGTTTCCTATGAGTGCATTTCTTTTCCTAGATTATTTCAAATGTATTTATTGATTTTGCTGTCATACTCAAATCAAAAATGATGCTCTAAACATTCTTCAGTTTATAATCTGCGTAATGTGCGTTAACTCCGTTGGTTGCGGGTGGAAAGAGTCTAATGTTGTCTTTATTTCAGGATGGAGTACAGACCTGATGTGGTTTTGGAGGATCTGTGTCCAGTGTGTGGAGATAAAGTCTCCGGGTACCACTACGGTCTGCTCACCTGTGAGAGCTGCAAGGTAGATGGAGTTGCTGCTCTGGCGCGTAAAAACGCACTGCTATTGTTTTTTTTTTAATACTTATCGAACAGTTATAGTTATATTATACAATATAACTTCCTTCCTCTTCTTCAACACTCGCAGGGTTTTTTCAAAAGAACAGTCCAGAACAACAAGAAGTACATCTGCGCAGAGAACCAGGAGTGCACAATAGATATAAGTCAGAGGAAACGGTGTCCGTTCTGCAGATTTCACAAGTGTCTTCGAGTTGGCATGCGACTGGAAGGTAAGGAGGGATTTTCATCCATCTGTTCATGTGAATGGGAAATAAATGCGCATCACTTTTCTTACATGCATATTCCAAATATAAATAACTGCTTCACGCGGCCTATAGAATGGTGATTTAAAGCCTGCAAAAAAAGTAAGAATTAGGTTATTTCTACTGTTGTCTTCTGGTAGTGGAGAGAAAACATCCAAAATACACATTTAGGTGTTTATTTTACTGCTTTGTCGATTTGCATCTGTAGATTTCTCCTAAATTCACAAAAAGTTAGCATTAGATAATGCCTCATTTGTATATTTAAATATAACATTTCAGAAAACTTGTGATACAAATAAATAATTGTCTTAATGTAAGTAATCAACTGGGGAAGTTTTCATATTAACATTTTTTTTACTCTTTTCACCTGTAGTGTCTTTAAAATGCTGTTGTTCATTTCTATCTAGCCTATATTCTGAAGGTTTTTACAGAGTGGTTTGATTTATACAACAGTTTATTGCTAAAAACATGGTGAAAATTGTTTTTTTATGGCTGTTGACAGTATATTCTGATTTATGGAGTGATACAAAGAGATATCCACATTTCCCTCTGTAAAAATCTTTGACTCTAATATCTCAACAAAATGAAATAAGAATTTTGAACCTGACTTTATCCAATGTTCACATTTCCAATCCAATCCAAATGTATTTATAAAGCACATACAAAAACAACAAAAGTTGACCAAAGTTCTGTACAATCAAACATAAAAACATAAAAGCAACAGAATTGAAGACCAATTTAAAACCAACAAGATATTAAAATAATAAAAGACCAATAGGAAAGAAAAAAGGATTAAAAAAGGTAACTCTCATGTCGAGCCAAAAGCCAAGGAATAAAAGTGTGTTTTGAGGTTTGATTGCATTTCTCCAAATTAGTACACATTTAATAACATAATGCCTCATTTGCATATTTTAAAATAACATTTCCGAAAACTTGTTATACAAAAAAACATTTATCTTGATGTAAATAATCAACTGGGGATGTGTCATGTTGATATCTATTGACCTGTCTCTAAAGTGTCTTTAAAAATGCTTAAGTATAACCTCGACTTGCTGAGACGTCCGTTTACATTCTAGGTTTTGCTCAGTGGGTCCTAAAGATGAAGATTAAGGTTAATGTCAATAATAATGTTGTCTCAATCTCAAGAATCTAAGGGGTTTTCTGCCCATTAGGACAGTGTGTGTGTGTGCACATCTCAGTGAAAATCAGCTTGAAAAACTGCTCTAAACAAATCAACTGTTCTCATCAGCTGTTCGTGCAGATCGGATGCGAGGCGGCAGGAACAAGTTTGGCCCCATGTACAAGCGTGATCGGGCCCTCAAGCAGCAGAGAAAGGCTTTGATTCAAGCCGGGGGATTCAGAATAAACAGCGGTCCACCTCTGGGCTCCTCAACCCACCAGAGAGACTTGACCTTTACTGGTGGCCTCCACCCAGTTCCCATCCTTCCCACAGCACAGAATGATCGTATCAGCTACCAGCCTCCCACGCTGTGTTCACTCCTGCCATCACCTGGTGCCAGCCAGTACCAGAGTACCTCCTTCTCAAACTGGACCATCAAGTCAGAGCACACCAACAACTGTGCAAGTCCACCAGGCTCTGCTGACGAGCTTTACTTAGGACCTTTCTCTCCACAAGGCCCCAGGATGCCTCCGCTGGTGATGGAGTTCCTGCGCTGTGATCCAGATGAGCTCCAGCTGCAGAAAAAGATCACTGCTCGTCTCCTGCAGGAGCACACGGGCTGGGAGAAACACGACAACCCCAGAACCTTCAGCCTGATGTGCCTCATGGCCGACCAGACGCTGTTCTCCATCGTAGAGTGGGCTCGCACTTCCATCTTCTTCAAACAACTTAAGGTAAGTGTTGATTTTGGTTTATACACATACAAATCCAACACAGTCTCACTCCCAACTCGTCAAATACCGACGCTTAGTAATCGGCCCTACGCTTCAAACTATGGCGCTAGGTACCCGGCTAGCGTCAGTTTTGAACGTGTCAGGGATGACGTGTCAGTTTCCGCTCGGTAAACATCAACGTTGACTTGGTTTCACACGGGACTCTGCAGTGTCCTGGGTCAAAGTGTGCGTTTGTTTGACCCAACCATCCACCCCGACCTCCACCCTAAGCTGACTTTCTCTCTCTTTATACTACGTCAGTTGGTCTGATGTTCTAATTTATTGATGAAGTCGCTGAATGTACGGAGGAGGCTCTTGGTTTCAACTCTTCCTCTCTGCTCCAAGGTGAATGACCAGATGAAGTTGCTGCACAGCTGCTGGAGTGAACTGTTGCTCCTGGACATCATCTCCAGACAGGTCCTGTATGGTAAAGAGGGCAGCCTGCTCCTGGTCACTGGGCAGGAGGTAATCCATCTCTGCTTCTTTCTTCTTCTTCTTCTTCTTTTTCAAATTGGTGTGTAAATTTGAGAGTTGCAAACAAAGCCTTACACACTTCATTGCTAGCCCACCCTCAAAAAATATTTTAGACACATGAATGAAAGTTGTGCAGTACAGAAGGACATCCGTGACTGTTCCTGATGTCAGTACGTGTGCTCTTTGCGTCAGATGGAGTTGTCCGACATAGCCTCTCATGCTGGTCTTTCCTTGGCCAGCCTGCTCCAGAGAGGACAGGAGCTGGTTGAGAAGCTCCACATCCTCAAGGTGGACCGCCAAGAGTTTGCCTGCATCAAATTCCTCATCCTCTTTAACCCAGGTTAGTGACAACTGAAGCTTTTTATCTAAGTATCTTTCAATATCTAGTAATGCAAACATCAATTACTCAAGGAGTAATTGATGTGGTTCCAGGGGTTTTATTATTATAACTGTCAATGATGCCAGTTAGAGAGAAGAACTATTATTCACATTTTTCATGTACTCCACTCCATGATATGAAAGTCTTTGACAAACTTTACTCTATGTCCATTCATTGGTCGTTGCTTTCCCTTTGCCCCACCGACCAGATGTGAAACAGCTGGAAGACCATCAGTTCGTAGAGAGCGTGCAGGAGCAGGTCGAGGGAGCCCTGCTGGAGTACACACTGTGCACCTCTTCTCACCTTCTCGGACGCTTTGCTCATCTGCTGCTTTGTTTGTCTGAGTTGCGCTCTCTCAGCACCCTCGCTGAAGACTACCTATACTGCAAACACCTGAGCGGTGAGGTGCACTGCAAAAACCTACTCATTGAGATGCTCCATGCCAAGCGCAGCTGGGCATGAAGACTCAGAGGTGATTGTCAGCATACGAAAGCATTATGCTGTGATGAATGTCTAATAGAATGAAATTATCTCTGATATTTTTCTGTGCTTTCAGACTGAATTTTAACAATGATATATACAGTAAAATAATATTGTAAATGAGAAAATAGGACTTTTATCCACTGAAACTACTAATGAGCAAGCAAAATGCAAGATCAGATGATATCAGATTGAATTAATTTTAATCTCATTTTAATCTTATTGAAACCTTTGGGGTATAGAGTACAATTTCAAATGAAGGTCTGTGGGTTTAAGCAATGCCTGGCCACAAAACTTGAGTTCTGCAGGGATGAAGAGGTCACTCATGCTGAGGCATCCCTTAGGAATATACATACTATGATACGTGAAGCCAGTTATTCAGTCCAAGATAATGTATTGGAACATGAAGGAAGTGTATGATGAGAAAAGAGACACACTTCCGGCAGGTTAAAGTCAGAGCACATCAAACCTTTGTTATCGGTCACTGAGATCCCTCCGATTACACCTTCAACCACCTGTTTTTCCCACTCTGCTTTAATAAAAGGCTTAATCAACATAATGCACTCATCTGGTCGTAGAAGCACACTTATCTGATCTTGTCCACCTCACTGGAGCCCATTTCCTAGTCGGCCTTGACATCCAGCTGGCATCAAGTTGGCATCGCTCCTGTTCAAGGACAAAACATGGTGGTACGATTAAAAACACACTATTACAGGTCCAAGCACAAGCTGATTTTCCAGTGCAGTTAAACTTCTTACAGAAAGTGAAAAATTAAAATTGTGCAAAGAATAGTCTCATACTTCACTGAAGTAAATTAAGGGACTAAACTAAGGGGACCTGACGAAATATACTTTTGTATCTTAGATCATGCTTCTTGGGGACTCAGATGTTTTTGTTGCAAAGTAATTGTAGGAAACACAGTAAATAATACAGGTAATCAGTGAATTATACAGTTTATTGCATCAATAAAGCCAAGTTCAAATTAGTTCAATACTTCAGGAAAATGTCACTGATGGCTTTGTTCAATCAAATAATTAGTTTTTTTGCTTTTGCTTTGTGGTTACACTTTAAGATCATCCTTGTGCTATGCTGGTAAATTTTAGTTCTTTATTTTATATACATGTGAATAAAAGAAGGTTGATCTAAATGCATTTTCTGAACATTTTGCCATTTTGTCTGTATATATTTTTCAAATAATTATGTTTAATTCCAATGTCATTTAAAGCCTTAGCCTGAACTACATCCACATGTGTTTTGGTTATTATTTTTGAATTAAATAATATTATCTTTATGATCTCTAATTTTATATTTTTACATTTAATAAAAAGAAGCATATTAAATTGTTTTTTGTAAAAAAAAATAATAAATAAAAAAAAAATCATTATTTTTTATTGTAGTTGATAAGTATTCTTATTATCGTATTCGCCTTCGTATTCGCCTTCGTTGACCCCTGGACCCCCTAGTTTTGAAATCCTCCCTATTTTTGAGGTCTCAATTTGGCAAGTATGGTCCAGTCCCTGAGGGTTCAGGGTTTAAGGCCGTTCTCTTAATACATCCATGGTTTAAGGCCTTATGGGGGACATTGGGATTGGGCCCTAATCTATATGTCTCAGAGAGAAAAACAGAAATGTCGATTCTACATCTGTGGGAGGCAGCGATGCATTAACCCGTGCCGAATCTACCGGAAATAAGAAGAAGAAGAAGAAGAAGAAGAAGAGCCACTTCCTTTACTTCCGGGAAACACAATTCTTCATTCACCAAGATGGCGACGTTGATAGTAAACCAGGCGCCGTTCGGGGGTTTCAGTTTCGAAAACTGCAAGAGGTGAGCGCTTTTACAATGGATGAAAATCACATCACAATAACTCCATCACTCAGTTTGATGAGATGTTGATTTTTCTTTTTATGATTTATATAGAATAGACGTGTTTTGATGCGGTTTTCTTAGTGATGCTAGCTCATGTTAACTTGGCTTCCATACAATGACTCAGGCTTTTCCCCCCACGCCGGTATTAACGCTAAACTTCACCTATCTTCTAAATATAATAAGTTAGCTACATGTTTATGGTTTGTCAATTACATAACTTGTGTTTTACAATTAAACTAACGTTAGTAAACGTTATAACGTTAAGCTAACGTTAGTTAATAAAGCAAACTGGAGAGAAAACCGGCAGATACAGAAGAGGCTGACTGGAGCTACTCTCTGTCTGTTATGAATTAGCAAGTCTGTGTTAATACAATTATCTGGTTTAAGAGTGCTATTGTGAGGGGCATAGTGTTGTGCACCAAATGATAAATATCTACTAAAGTTTCAATACAATATAACTTACTCATTGATTAATATAGATTACATTTAGACATGTCAGAAACTAACCTTGAAAGCTCATACAATTAACATATATTGAGTCTTTAAGGCTTTTTTTTTTAGTGCTGAATAGTTTACAGTATGTGCTGTTGCATTTCATTTATTTATAATTTAAATAAAGGTTTTCTATTATGTTATAGAATTTCATGTGAATGTGACATTTCGCTAAAATTTTTCATATTTTGAATATAATAGTGATTTAGTTCTGAACTGCAGACATCATAAAAACCAAACAGCACATCCTTCTGTAAAAAAAAATAACAGAAATGTTAGGTAACACTTCATTTTACAGGTCCGCAAATTTCATGGTAATTAGGTGATAATTAGCAAGTAACCTATTTGAAATTTCTTTGGAATTACTGCCAAATTACCCCAATATTAATTTTATTTATTATTATTATTATTATTATTATTGTTTATTATTATAGAAAAATGTGCTAAGATGATGCAGAAAAATATCATAGAAAAATGAGCTAAGATGTCATAGAAAAATATGTTGAAAAATATGATTGGTGTCTGTGAGTCTTGTGATTTGTTTTTTCTGTATATTTAACTGACACACTCCCTTATATTACCGTCAACTTTCATACCACAGTATACCTTGAAACCGTTACAACCCTACTTAGGATATTTATGGAGCATAACATTTATTATTGTGTGTGTTTAGTGTTTTTTTTAGTGTTTGTTTTTACAGTGATACAGATATACGCACGCTTTTTTTTCCTTTTTTTAAAAAAAATAATTTTCTTTTCAGAAATGCCATTTTGGAAAGTGAAGCTAACAAAGTGGGATGCAGCATGCCTGCTGCTCGGAAAACAGGAACTACCATCTGTGGTGTTGTCTTCAAGGTGAGTGACAGAAACTAGGCTGAAAATAAAAAGTAAAGATCTTCACACTTTCACGTTTCTCTACTAAGTCTAAAGCAAGCAGCATGTAGGGAGTCTAAATGATGATTTGTGTGTTGTCCCTGTGAAGGATGGCGTCATCCTCGGAGCTGACACCAGAGCCACTGAGGGCATGATAGTGGCAGACAAGAACTGCTCCAAGATCCACTACATCTCCCCCAACATTTAGTAAGTGCTGCACTGTTAAAATCTGACACTTGTGTTTGCTCATGACTCGTTTTGTCTTTGCATTGTTTGTGTATTCAAATGGAAAGATGAACTTTGTGTTGCAGATTTAGAGTAGACTATACATGGGCTCCATGAATGTTCTAATGATACACATAGAGGCTTTGAGAATCTTATTTTTGTAGAGTTTTATGCTTTTTAAGCTTCGTGTGATGAAGCTGAGGTGTTGTTGTAAATTGTATAACTAACTGTGATTGTGTTGTCCAGCTGTTGTGGAGCGGGAACAGCTGCAGACACAGAGATGACCACTCAGATCATCTCCTCCAACCTGGAGCTGCACTCCCTCTCCACAGGCAGGCTGCCACGCGTGGCCACCGCCAACCGCATGCTCAAACAAATGCTCTTCAGGTACACTCCTCAATACACAGTATATCATCATATATAGTAGGTTTCCTGAGAAATCAACTGTTGATAGATCAAATATCCAGATAGCCAGGTTGGTTAATCCAGTGAAATAAATACAAGTTTCTAATCCTAAAATCCTTCTCAAATGTTTTCTACTTGCTTTGAATTAGTGCTATGACAGATATGTGAGTCAGTGTGCTGCTCTGTGTGTTGGTTCAGGTATCAGGGCTACATCGGAGCTGCTCTGGTGCTGGGCGGAGTGGACTGTAACGGTCCTCACCTGTACAGCATCTACCCTCACGGCTCCACTGACAAGCTGCCCTACGTCACCATGGGTCAGTCTCAAACAGTAACCATACACACCACTGTTTCTACATGCGTCTCCTAGCCAAAATTGTGATCGTGATTAATATTCGATTAATTGTGCAGCCCTACGCCAAGCATCTCATATAAAATCTGACTTCCATAAAGTATTCCAGGATATTAATGTGTGGTGACTGAGCTGAACACATGGAGAACGTCAGGTCACTGCTTTTCTTCTTTTCTAAAGGCTCCGGGTCCCTGGCCGCCATGGCAGTGTTTGAGGACCGCTACAAGCCTGACATGGAGGTGAGTACACCACTCGCATTTAATCACACAATCCTGTAAGGAGTTTGATACTTCCTGTAATAGCATGCTGGTTTTCACTCGAGCATCAATGTTGTTTGTTTCTGTGTTTCTTCACAGGAGGAGGAAGCCAAGCGGCTGGTGCGAGACGCCATCGCTGCGGGTATCTTTAACGACCTGGGCTCTGGCAGCAACATTGACCTGTGTGTCATCACCAAGGGCAAGCTGGACTACATCCGGCCCCATGATGAGGCCAACAAGAAGGGGGTCAGGTGAGAACTATACCAGTGATGCCTCTGAAACATCAATTCACCCACATTATTTTCCTTGAACATGTTTAACAACCTGGGTGTTACTTTTTTAGTTTTGGTCATCACTTTTGTTGGATAAATTACTTTTTTTAAAGGTGCTGAATTCAAAATTCAGAACATATCTATGATTGAGGGATTGCCTCCGCACGGCTCTCAACATGGCAACAGCTGAGCCGGCGGCTCATAGCTAACGGTGCTCACAGCTAACGGTGCTAACAGCGCTAACAGTGAAAACAATGTTCTGACAACAAATAAACAAATTGAAACACTGCCATACATTCCATAGTGAGCACATAACACACGAAAATAAACCAGCAGCTGTACACTAAACAATGAAACTTCAATGTCTAGATCTATTTTCATGTTGCACACGGGGAAAGTTTTTTCACATTGTGACATTAGGAATCCAAGATGAATAGCAGTTGTTCATAAGTGTTTCATTGGTCAGTGTAACAGAACGCATCAAGTCCTCTGACATCACTACAGAGCATGTTGGTACTTTGTAATCATGATCTGAAATCATTAACTTGCCATCACTTGATGAACTGGTGGATGACTCGTTGTCTTATTGCTTGTTCTGCTTGAAGAGTAAATGAGCATGAAGCCTTGCAGCAGTGAGTACAGACGGAGAGTGTTGTGGTAGAGTTCACACTTAACACGGATCTCAGTTTGCTACTAACCAACTTTTTTTTTAATCTATCCACTCGGCGTGCTCAGTGTGACTTTGCTTATCTAATAGAGATGTTTCGAAGCCATTTTTTTTCCTTCCTGATACCGATTCTGATACCTGAACTTGCGGTATCGGCTGATACCGAGTACCGATCCGATACTAACGTAATAAAAAAATATATAGTTATTAATATTATTATTATTTAACAGCAGAATGAATGCAATAGAACTTGGCAACACCAGTGCCACCCCTCGAAACGGAAGCCTTACATACTGGACATATCGCCGTTTTACTTGTTGGATTTTCCACTGTGACATTTTCCTCGCTCTGACTACAGTTACAGTTACACTCTGCACTAGCACCGCACCGTTGTTCGCTATCGTCATGTGACAAACTATCTACAATCAGTTCTTCTTCGCTGCTCTAAAACAGTAGCGGCGAAGAATAATTGATTTCCAGTTAAACAAGTTGATCTTTATCTGGGTTAATAAATGATGGTATCAGATCGGTGCATAGACTGGTGTACTCGCCGATACCCAATCCCGAATTTTGGGCAGTATCGGATGCATTTCCGATACTGGTATCGGTATCGGAACAACTAATGGACTAACTAACAATAACTAATGTGCTTTGCTGCGTTTGTTGGATAGTTGTCTAAAGCAGCATGCTGTGTTGATGAAGTCTCATGTCAGATAAACATGTTTAATGTAACTGTTCAGATTTAATTGTAACTTCCATGTATGTCATTTTCCCCTGATGTAGAACCGGTGACTACAAGTACAAACAAGGAACCACCGGTGTGCTGACGAAGTTGGTGACCCCGCTGAACCTGCAGGTTGTGGAGGAAACTGTACAGACTATGGATACCTCCTAAAATACTTACAATATGTACTTCTTGATGTAACTTACTACCCCTCAGAATTCCTAAAACAAACGGCATGTTTTTCCATAATTTACAATAAAAGTGTTTGAGTTGATTCATGTTTTGTTCTTAAAGTTATTGAGCGGAGTTAAAGGGATCCCTTAAAAGCTGCTTGCTGTCTGAACTGTAAATGAAGTTGAGATAGCTGTTTGGAAGTATGTTTCATCTGGCAGGAGATCACTAAGGAATGAGCTTATGAAATAGTTTATACATTTGTTTAAAAAAAAAATGGATAAACTACTAACAGTTTATGTTGCTGTAGGCTTACTCTAGATGGCTACTGTATCATTTTTACAGTAAGGTTGATAAATTTTGAGGTAAATATTGGGGTAATTTGGCAGTAATTCCAAAGAAATTTCAAATAGGTTACCTGCTAATTATCACATAATTACAATGAAATTTGCCGGCGTGTTACCGGCTATCCTACAAAGTTTTTAGCAGAAAGGGGGAAAAGAGAGGAAAAAACACAGAGTAGCCCTTTTCCACCCGGACAGGAAAAGAAGGTGAGGAGATAAATGAGACACACCTGTTTGGGAAGCTCACAGGTGTGTTCATCTAACAAAAGCAGCATGGAGGAGGACAGAGAGAGGAGTTGAATGAGGAGAAAATTTAAGTTGAATTCATTTTTTGGACATCTTTATACAACTAAAAGAAATCAATGGCATATAAAAGTAAACTGAGCAGCAAAGGAGCCAAGAACTGGCTTGGACAACAAGGCACTGCTGGAGGTGTGCTGATCCTGGAGCAGGTGGATGACTGAATTTGTGTTCAGCTTGGACCTGTTTGGACGTTACTGTGATCTCCTTGCCTTTTCCTGAGCCAGCAAGATAAGTCTTTTTTTTTTTTCTGACACTCTCCAGGCTTCTCCTGCTGATACCAAATCACAGCATGTCTTTTTCTATGGTGCTCCTAAAGGTCTTGGTGTCTTAATACGGTATTTTGGAGGGATCATTGATAATTTCTATCAATTTTTGAGTGGTAAAAAATGGTTGTATGTTTAGCACCAAATCTGTGTAACAAATGGTATCAACCCCAAATTTGCTGCAACAGCTTATGAGACATAATAGAGCATGGGGATGACCATCAGATACTTCTATCATAATGTTCTAAACCCTTATACACTTTCACAATTTATTTTAATTGATGTTTATTTCTGATTTATGACTAGAACAACTTGACACACAGTGTTGAGCTGCATCTCAAATTAATCTTCATGTTCCCAGCTTTCAGAGTATGTACACCACTTCTATGTGACATCTACTGTTGACCTGCTATCTCCCCCTAAAGACCCCCTGTACCCCCCTAAAAAAGGAAAAAATGGGTCTATTGTGGGTCTCAGAGTTAACTTGTCACCCATCTGTAGCTTATATCAGAAAAACGTGTTCAGTCATGAATACATTTTTTCCACCAGGGGGCGTAGCACGTCTACAGAATAGATGCTGAAGATATTCCCCATTATTAAAATTAAGAGGCCTTTTAGGGATTGGCGTCAACTTCAGAATAAAAGCCCTGTGGATAGCATCATTAGTTAAAAGAGTTTCTTCTGCATCTATAATTTTCTTAATTTTAGAAAAACGTCTTACTACAAATGAAAAAGAGGAAGCACTTGACAGTATTTTCGCAGAGCTAAATTTAATGTCATGTTGCACAGAAAAGTACAATTGGTAAAAACATAATGGCACAATACTTTGAGTGAAAAGTCACAATTCAGCAAGAACAGTAGACGGAAGATGAAGATATAAGTTGTCTTAACATGTTGACACCTCTAAACGTTCCCCCATCCTGGGTATGTGATATTATATTAGCAGATTACAAGTTGTCATTAACAAATGGATAAAAAAAATAATGTTCAGTTATTCTGTATGACTGTTCATTAAATATGCTCCTTAAGGACATTGTTAAACATGTTTGGTACTATCTATCCAAATGACTTTCACAGCATCTAATTTCTATCTCAGTTTCACAGTAGCAATGGTCTATATTTACACATATAAACACTTTGTACAACTCTTTGCGTGATGAATACATCTTTTCATTTCAAGGTTGTCCTTTATTCAAACAAAAAATGGTTTATGAAGTTTTTCTTTCCTTCTTAAATCCACTATCAACACTGATAACTGATAACAGTAGAATCAGGTGCAGATACAAAAGTATTTAGGCAACATAAAAATCATTACAAATTCAAAATAGTGAGTTAACTAACGAGCTAACAGGATAAAGTCAAAGGTTGGCACACTTTGTGAGTATTATATCCATTACAACTGGAAGCCGAGAGTGGCTGTGGTGGCTGCTGATTTTCTTCGGCCCGTTATCTAAAGATCACAACCTCATCGTTTTCTTCCACAGAGGTGCGATCATGATTTACTTCAGAGATTTAGTACTGCACTTCTATCATGTTGAGGGGACTTGTGAGGCAGATTAAAAAGGGATGGGATGGTCAAAGCTGAAGCAGCAGAGCCGGAGATACCAGATAGGCACTGTATCCTATATTTCCCATAATGCAACTCTTTTGTTAGACTCTCCCTGCCTGGTAAACACTCCATGTCCCCAGACATGACTTATGGTGCCTTCAAATGAGACTCGTGAGCTCGTGTTTACAACATGGGAAGTCGTGTACACGATATGCGTGGCGTTCAAGTGGTTAAGTTGTGAAGAACACCGCTGCTAAGCAACAGCAATATTAACGTTACTGTCGGCGTCTAGAAGCCACAGAGGTTAACAATTTAGCAAGCTAATGAGGCAAAATGACAGAGGGAAAAGATTAGTCGGTTGGGAATATCAACATTTTCCTCGGATCTATTGTAAAATTACGAAGGATTACAATATTCGACTAAAGTTACAATATATTAACTTATTATGCACCCAAAAATTAACTTCCGTGGCCTCCGCCATTTCTGACAACGTAAACAAACACGTAACAAGTTGTGAACTCTGAGTTTTCAGAAACTTTCCACTTACGAGGTCGAGAATACGACATGAGGTATGGACTCATCTCGTAAACACGGTAAACACGGTAAACACGGTAAACACGGTAAACACGGTAAACACGGTAAACACGGTAAACACGACCCTATTTGAAGGCACCGAAAGCTCCACTAGAGACACAGAAGACGTTTATACAACTGTCTCCACAGGCTGGTTAGTACCACAACGTGGTTGTTCATCTATTTTGGGAAAACAGGCCTTACAAACTAAGTAAGAGCTTTACAACCTGAAGATAATGAAATCTAGAAAAGATATAAACCACCACAGTCACTCTGGCTTCCATACCTTCCTCTGACAGAATGAAATAGATGTATTACATGTCGAGTTGTTACGTTGATCTCCATCACAATAGACTCACTGCAAGCTAACAGTTAGGCAAAGCTGCTGCTTTCTTTCAGAAATCCTTCTTGGACTTAGTAATTGCTAATACGTATTTATTAATTGTCCATTTAGACCCCTAAATTATGTACCTAAATTGACAATATAAAAGAAGAAAAATGGATTACAATGATAGATGAAAAATATTAAAATTCCCAATATCTACTGCACACGCTTTACCTGACACACAGGGTATGAACTTGGAATGCAACCCCCTGTGGAGTCATACAAAAGAAGCTTAGAGAAATCTGTGATCATAGTGAGACACAATTATATCCTCAGCTAAAGAAAAAGGCATAAATGCAGTCACCTCTCACATGTGTGCTTTCATAAACTCCACTTTCCACGAGCGCTGCACCACTAATGCACCTCTTCACATCCTCCATGACAGAAGAGAAGTGGAAGTGCAAGTCTTTCCATGGTTTCCTCCTGTCGAGATGAGGATAAGGCAAACACTTTTCTGTTATACCAGGCAGAGCTTACGTCTAGTGGTTTGAGGTCCTCAGACAGAGCAGAGGGTGGGGGGGAGAGGCTTGGAGCTCAGGTGGAGCTGGAGGTCCACATGTGCATCTGTTTGGCGATCTGCAGCACAAAGACGATGTCCGGCCGCTGGTGTGGGTCTGGGTTGATGCACATGCTAACCAGGTCCCGCAGCTGTGGAAAGGGGGTTTTATTAGTTTAAAGAATGAGGTTATTCTAAGTTTTTTTTGTTGTCAACAAATCCCATGAAAAGTCCCAACCAACAATGTGTTAGTCCGTCTCTCAAAACTGTCTGACTTCCCTACTCTGTGGCACTTACTCACATTGTTCCCTCCTATCTAGATCCTTACTTGTGTTGTGCGAATGCTCAGATGTACGTCGCTTTGGACAAAGGCGTCTGCTAAATGAATTTGTAGAATTGTTATAATGTGTTGCTTAGATGTATTCTTATGGTGTGTATGATAATATTTTAGCCTTATTCTTTCAGCTGCAACCCCGGCAGTGTGAAACAGACTAGCAATCATTGGTGGGGTTCAATATGACTACGATGAGGCCTAACAGTCAGGTTTGTGTTGCTCTACCTTCTCAGAGTAATGGTCAGATGGGAGGGGAGGGTAATCGCACTGCTCAATCTTCTGGCAGAGGTTGAGGAGGCTCATCTTGTCCCCATAAAACGGACTCTGCAGTGCTGCCATCTGGAGAAAGAGGAAGACAGGCTGGATGAGAGACAGAAAGAAGTGCTGGTGTAGGTGTAGGCAGCGAACGCTGGAAACAAAAATGATGCACCAAAAATACCCAAATAATATTGCTCTTGTCTAACATCCAAGACATTAATGCCTCAAAGGAACAGTGTGTAACATTTTGGGGGATCTATTAACAGAAATGGAGTATAATATTCATGACTATGATTTCATTAGTGTATAATCTTCTGAAACCAGCACCATATTACACTCAATTTGCACTTGCCCACATTGTATTGCATAATAATAATAATAACACTGGGTTGATTACAGTGATATTTGCTGAGCACATGTTCCCCTGAGGAGGAACACTTTAGAAATCGTGAGACAGTGTGTGAATGCCAGATGTTGAAAAGCTGACGCTACACTGCATTGGCTTGAAAAGATGAATAATACCAATAATGTATGAAAGATGTGGAATACTTTAAGGTTTATTGAAAAGCTGACGCTAAAATTAAAATTGCTGGCAAAAGTGGTTAAAAAAAAGTCACCACTACACGACGCATTTTATGATCAAATGTACTTGTGCAGTAAGTTGTGCAATTTTAAAAGAGATAAAGTAGAAGCAAAAGTAGGTAAAAAGGGAACAATGTTTAGAAAAAGATGAGGAAAGAAGAGAGGGAGGTATGAAGAGGGAGAAAGTGTCTGGTATCTCATGTGGTGGATGTGGTGATGCAGCCAGAGAATAAATGAGACTGACACATAATGCTGCTCATTCAGTCTCTGTTGGCCTGTCAAAACCTCTCACATGCACAGAGGACATCCAGCACACAGAAGACTGTGAAACCATTGTCTATGGAGACGTCTGACTCAACAGTGCTCAGCATTCCAATGAACTAGGAGGAAATATGACTAAGATTAGGGGTTATTATGTCCACAGTGGTGGCAAACATCTAGATGGAGAGATGCTGGGAAAGTAGCTAATTGGCTAGTTGGACACACCTCTTTTCTCTTTTCTGCATTGCTAGCAACAGAGCCTAAAGGACAACATATAGTGTGAACGCACATCAAAACACCCGCCCATATTGTTTTTTTTTGTGGACAGACACACTGAGAGCATAGAGACACACGGCGTCATGGGTAGATGTGCGTCAACCTGTGAGGATACGCAGCTGTTGTATCTCCCAGAGCTTGTCAACTCTCCAGGAAAGCAGTGTTTTTATATCATTCTCTCCCCCATCATCACATCCAGGCTATCTTAACTATTTTTTTATGTCTGTGGCACATCCACTGTGTACTATAGGTGTCAAATGCCATGCACAGGGAGAAAGTTATCATTTATCTGAGTCATTCACTCTCTCAATAAAGGTCAAAGTGTATGTGAGCTTACCTCGTACAGAAGACATCCCAGGGACCAGATATCGGACTTAAAATTGTATCCGTTCTCGTGGATCCTCTCCGGTGACATGTAGTAAGGTGTCCCCACTGGGACGGAGAGAGCAACAAACAAATAAAATCATCATTTTGTTCAAAAGTAAAAAAACAACAATTAATTCAGATCAGATCAGATCAGATCATTGCCTTCACACTCTAGCACATAAAATGAACACTGATCATAGTATTGATCAGATTTGACATCAAACTAGTTTCAAATAGTTCTGTCATTTATTGAAACAGCACTAAGCCCTATAATATTATACAACTGAGCTGTATCCTTTTGTTTTGGCACGAACAATGGACAATATTGTCATTGTTTTGTGTTGTTAATTCATTTCCAATAATAAATATAGACATACATTTGCATAAAGCAAGCAGATTTGCCCACTCCGATGTTGATAAGTGTATTAAATACTTCTTACTTAAATAATGTGCCATTAATTTGCAATTAAACACTATTAACTATGGACAATCATGCGATTAGATATTTGAATCGATTGACAGCCCTAGTATGTATGTTCTGCATACACGTGTATATACTGTATGTGCTTTACCTAAGGAGTGTGCTGCCGTGGTTTTAGAGCTGAAGAAGCGGCCTAATCCCAGGTCACCCAGCTTTACCTCCCCTGTGGCTGTTATGAACACGTTGGCTGGCTTGATATCTGGTTCACACACACACACACACACACATAGACACAGAGCTTATCAGAACATTGTAGGCTGTAGAGAAAGATGAAGACACAGTATGTACACTATGTTACATACTCTACAACCACACATATTCCTGTGTTTGAATAATGACTGTAGAATAACAACTAGAATTACTGCCTCGTGCTTGTATGCCTCCGTCAACCAGTCAGGTTGCAGTTTACATCCATGTCTGTCCAAAATGTCATCGTGTTATCCTGTTAGACTGACGGCATCATGTGCGAAATTGTCATAATTAGCAAATGACTTCTTGAGTTATGGCCGAAAACATGTTTTGTGAGGTCAGTGACCTCTGACCACCAAAATCTCATTAGTTTATCTTTGAGTACAAGTGGACGTTTGTGCTAAATTTGAAGGAATTCCCTCCAGGCGTTCCTGAGATATCGCACTCACGAGAACGGGTCGGGCGGCCGGACAACCGTCGCCGGCGTAGAGGCGTAATAAAAGTAAGAAAGTAAAATAAAAAACAGAGGTGAGAGGATGGTTTTGGGTAGAGCAGAGGGATGGATGACAGGATTAAAGAAACAAATATGGACATGGTGAAGTGTGTGAGTAGCTGTTTACCACGGTGCATTACTCTGCGTGAATGCATGTGCTCCAGGGCGCTGCAAAGCTGCACAAAGTATTTCCATACAGTCCTCTCTGGGATGAGGCGCCTCTTCTTCTTGAAGTACTGAACAGATAGAAGGCAGGATCGTTAGTCCATAAAAAGTTACGGTGCTTATCTGAAAGATGCTATGTGTAGCAAAGGATTGCTCTTATCTCACATTAATTGGATTACTATCTAAGAGGAGTACATTTTGGAGAAAAAATTCCCAGGTAATACTGGAATCTCATTTTCTGGTATTCAACCCTAATGTTTGCATTCCAGTAATCAACTTATCTAACAAGTATTTGCATTGCTGGATGTTACATCAGGAGCCTGTACTACGAAGCAGGATTTGGGGTTAGCGAGGTAACTTCACGGTTAACCCCTTGGTTTATCGGACTTTTATACCTGACTTTTGAGTATTCTGTTAAATTAATAAGTCTATTCATTTACGCATTCACACATCGGCATTTTTTTCTTTTGCCAGCTGTCCTTCCTGCATTTGGCAGCTTCAGCTGTGTTACTTTTAGTCTGGATTATATGTTTAACTTCTTCGTATTTGACTCTGCTGACAGTAGACTTGTCCATGTTTGTGATTGGTCACTGCAAACACCGCCCCTTTCATGTGATCGCGCTCATAACCAGACTGAGAAACCCTGGGTTGATTTACCGAGTTGATAACCACCGTCGTAGGACCGCTTAGCGGGAAATCGTTTGTTAGGGTTAGTTAAGCCAGATAACGAGAAGATACCCTGGGTATGTTTAACTTGCTTCGTAGTACAGGCCTCTGTTGAGTCACATTTCTGCATCTACTTGTTTAATCTGAGGTAAGGCAGTGAGTTTTGTCAGCAGTTTCCTGACCTTTATCATCTGGGACAGATCTCCAGCATCCGCCAGCTCCAGAACAATGTTGAGCTCACTGTCTTCAATGAAGGAGTCGAGGTATTTGATTATATTGGGGTGATTCAGCTGCTGCAGTGGACAAACAGAAGAAAAATGGTTCTTGGTAGGCAATAATAAAAATAAAAAGTGATAGTGTGGACAAATGTAATGTTTTTTTGTCCTTGTCCTCATATTTTCCTCTAAACGATGCTGGAAAACCTTTCAATCATGTCTGTGTCACTGACCCACTGAACATAATGGTTATGGTTGATCAACTTTACCTTTAGTAGATCTATCTCTTTGACGCAGTCCTGACGAGCCTTGGCATCCATCATCTCAAAGATCTGCAGTGACAAAGATATAAGTAAATATGAATTTATTCTTTAACTAAAAGAACAAAACAACAAAAGCCTTTATTATTTTAGTCTTACACTGTAAAATGTTGGGTAGGATCTAAAGTTAACGCTATCTCTGTTGATCCAGTTGGTTTGCTCGTACCTGGACTTTCTTGAGTGCAACCAGCTGTCCCTCCAGCAGGTACGTGGCTTTGTAGACCTCGCTGAACTGGCCCCGACCAATCTTCTTCTCAATCCGGAAGTTTCCCAGAGTGCAGCAGTACTTATAGCTTGACACGTTTTTCTGTACAGGAAAACACCATGTTAAAAGGTTTAACAATGGAGTGCGTTATACTGCACCATGAAGCGTAGTTGCATCTAATAAATCTCACTCTATAGAAAATGACTATTTGCTCAACTGCTTTAATTAATAGTTTGCATGCGCAGATTTGTGGCAGACGGTGGCTCAGATTGCACAAAAGATAGGGCTATGATGTTGGATGTTACAAGGACTGTGATACATGCAAATGCAGATCCCACCGTTCTGATTGCACCTCAAAAGCTCACTAATTAACAAGTTGTGGTCGTGGTTGTACGGGGTGTTTATGTGCCAGACTATTTCCTGGCTGGGAGCAGTGACTTCCTGGAGTCTCTGCTGAATGATGAGGATATTATTACAGGAAATAACTGCACCAGGCCAAGAAATAGTCCAACATCCCGTAAAAACTTGCCATTTTTTTTTTACTTCAGTTTTTTTTGTAAGGATTAAGATTAGAAGTAATGTGTTAATTAGTGAGGTTGTTCCCAGTCTTCATGCTAAGCTAAGCTATTGTGCTGCTGGTGTAGCTTTATATTTAGTGTACAGACATGAGAGTGGTCTCAATCTGAACATCTATTCCATCCATTTTCTGTAACCGCTTATCCTATTCAGGCTGAACATCTAACGTAGAATATTTCCCAAAATGTCAAACTATTACTTTTAAGTCTTTATTATGTTGATCAGTGTAAACATTTTTTTAAAAAGGTGACAATTTCTAAAGGCACTGTTTCTGACTGTCCATGTCCATATAGTATATGATTACAGTAGTAAGTGTAAGCAACGAGTGCACAACCATTCAGCACAGTATATTCTAACTTGTCAGCTTGTTCCTTCAGCTCTTATCAAACAGAAGGGAAGCATGTTTTAGCCATAAAATTAGAACGTCAGAGTTTCGAGGAGAGGGGGGAAGCTAACTGCAAGTATCAATTGTGTTGACATACAAATTATGGAACTTATTATAGACACCAGATGTTTTACAACATTTTGCTTTTCTCCATTATAAGTACTTTGAACCTGTCTAATAATATACTGGTTAAAATGCCCTACCTGATCCTCCTGACCAGGTATTTTGTAGAGATTGTTGTGGTTGTCTAAGGTGGGCTGGTTGTTGTTCTGTGCCTCCATGGTAGCATCACACCCACCTACTCCTGCAACAAAGAAGATACAGGTTCACTTATTCTGCACATTTACAGTCACAGAGCACTTTACATGAGAGCATAAGAAAAACTACAACTCAAGTGATAAGAGGCCGGTGAGAGATAAAGCATGAAAGCAAGGTGACCCGCTTGCCGACAGCATGTGACCCACGTGAGTTACATTGTTTGAATAACAACAGGAAACACCAGTGGTACCTCATTTGTTCTCTGTCACATAATGTATAACTTTCTTTTACAGAATTTATATTGTTTGCTTCACATATCTCTAATTCTTCCCTGTTTGGAAGTTGGGCCTCCTCAGTTGCTGAGACATACCAAACACCAACTGAATAAAACCTGATAGAATTTAATTAAACAGGCTCATAGATTGCAATCATGTTATTACATCTGTTATTATGTGTGTGACTGAGCTGGCCACATCCTGGAATGCAGGATATTGGCCCTAAAAAGGGAGTCGGTACCATAAACTGGCCGGTGTCCTTCTTGAGTCTTTGCAGGCCGTTTCCTGACTCAGAGATCACAGTTCTCTGTGAGATTGTAAAATTGAAGTCACCAATATTCGCTAAATAGTAAACAGAAAATAAATAATACATTTCAATGATATATCAATTAGGGCTGTCAAAGTTAACGTGATAATAACGTGTTAATGCAAATTTCACCACTAATTTCTTGAACACATTAACGCAACTTGCAATTTTTAGGTTGTAGCTCAGTTTTAAAGCTAGACTGAAGATATAATGATATCATATGAAACTAGAAAACCTAAAGAATCCATTGGTACCAACCATGTCATACTAGCTTGTTGCGAAGGAGGCTAAATAACGCTCCAAACTTGCGCTAAATTTTGGCGAGGGAAAAACTGGCCAAGGCCATTTTCAAGGGGGTCTCTTGACCTCTGACCCCAAGATATGTGAATGAAAATGGGTTCTATGGGTACCCACGAGTCTCCCCTTTACAGACATGCCCACTTTATGGTAATCACATGCAGTTTGGGGCAAGTCATAGTCAAGTCAGCACACTGACACACTGACAGCTTTTGTTGTCTGTTGGACTTGAGTTTGCCATGTTATGATTTGAGCACATTTTTTATGCTAAATGCAGTACCTGTGAGGGTTTCTGGGCAATATTTGTCATTGTTTTGTGTATATTACTGCTAGCGGGGCTTACAGAACCAAAATAAAATGCTATTATAAAAGCTTTAAACTACGCCATATGCTGTAATCTAACTGCTAACTCCCAGATGCATGAGTACTAATCTCTCTTTTCTGCTGGGTGACTGTGGTGATGACTCATGATGATAGAGGCCTTGCTCTAGTTTTAACTGGAAATGAGAGGGCCATTTCCAAACAAGTGTATCACTGAAAGCAAGTAACAGAGTGAGCTGGTGAGTAGTGTTTTTCATATGACTAGTAGAGTCATCTGAGCGTGACCTCGTGCCTCCTCTCTCCAACTTTATTCAAATAAAGACACACTAACACTTTGAAATGGCTCTGTAGCATTCGCATTTTCTGAAGAAACAACCATGCCAAGTACTGAAATATGAATAACTTCTTTTTACCACAAATAGCTACTAATGTCTAAGATATCATGTTGAAACTTGCTCCCTGGCCTAAAAACATTACAAGCATTATTACTCCCCCCCCCCCCCCCAAAACTCCAATCTCTGATGAGTCAGCTTTAAGCATTTAGCTGTGCGTACATGTGCTAACTTGCGCTCACCTAAACCTACTCCGCTCCACTAACCATTAAAATGTTAGCAATGCCTCTGTCATGACTTAGATTACACCACAGGGACAGATCTGTGCTACACACACATGTCAGGCTGCTGTTAATGAGAGCTGTGCTGTTGTTGGCATTCAAGGCTAGAAGGTCTCTCAACGTAGATCTCTCTGACTTGCACCCCGAAATGAATCAACTATCTATGTGAACAAATGGCTCAGATTTACGATTTCTTTCTAATCCAGTGATTCAGTGGTCCATGAGCTTCCCTCGTCTTACACCATATCTGGCTCTTACACAACAACTCAGCCAGAAAACTGTCAAATATATTTTAGAACAGGCTTCAGTTTCAATCACTCCCTTCTGTGAACATAGTTTTAAAACCAGCCTGAGCAAGAAAGAGAAAGATCAACATGCGGGAATCCAAGCGGCAAACTACGGTGCTAAAAAATGAGACAAAAACTGCAGTTGCTCAAATGGCCACTTGAGGCTGGCGCCAAAAGCGAGACAATCCCCGTACACTCCCGTGTTGAAATGACCAACTTTAACGCAGAAATAGACATGTTTACAACCTGGTACAAAAGAAACGGTTTTGGTATAGCTATTTTCCCTGAGGTGTGTCTATGAGGAGAGAAAACGCTGTGTGCGAACGAAGGTGCGTGTGCGATGTCCACACGGGACGTAAAAACGGCACTCGTGGACTCATTTTTGTTTGAAAAAAAATGTGTGTGACAGAGGAATTGTGCAGCCTGCATTATGACATGAGTAGAGTGACCAGGTGTCCCACTTTACGAGGGACTGCACAGCATTTCTATCCCTTTTCCCACGTCCCACATGTTGAGACGATGTCCCACATTTTCATTGGCTCTAGTTTTCAAAAGTCAAACTTTTTTTAAAATCTGGCTTTTATCCAATGGCAGGGAAGGCTATCATCACGGCGCGGTGTTTGCGTCAAACTGAGCACACGTGGGTCAAGTGCAGGTTAACCTTTCACCGTCTTTGCTACGCTACGCCCAACGGAGAAAATGGGATGTGCTTCATGTGCACACGAAACCACCTGTTGGTCAAACAGTGTAAAACATGCAGATATATTCCAGATATGTGGCAGTGCTTTAACCAGGCACTGAGCAGTGAATATGCTTGTGTAACTATAGGAAAATTAAAGATGGGAGAAATGTTTCGTTTTTATTCAGGAATAATAAGTTCTCAACCGTATTTCGGCTTCGGGCGTCTTCAATGACGTCTACAACGATACAAGCCTCGATACGCGCGTCACAGAAAACTTCCTGGATTACTCGACACACGCTCCGAAGCCTCGGCACAGCACGTAACATCACTACTTATAAGTATTTACAAGCTGGTGGAAGGCGATTCTCAGAGTTTTTTTGTGAAATTTGCCAGTTATTTCTCAATTTCACACAGGGGGGACATGAGGTGACACAGTTCATGTGAGTCTCACAAGAAACGTGCGGCTCAAAAAGAGACGTGCCGATCGATGCATTCAGGCAAAGCATAGAGATGTTAATGCCAGGTCTGAACAGGGCCTGAGAGGTTTTTCGTGCATATCCCCATCTGTCTTTCCAAATTCAGAATAATACCAGGAAAAAATAATGACTAAAGCCTTGCTTTCCTTATGACTTTTCATCTCCGTTCACCCTGTGCTATTGATCCTAATTTGAGACAGCATGTCAACATGAAACCACACAGCTGTTTCCTCTTCCTGTCACAATGAAAAAACTGCTCTGAGCCTCTCAAGAATGCTACAGAAACTTCCAAAGAAACAGTAGAAGGGAGATTCTTCGCATCACGAAGGGCCAGATCGAAAACTCATTTTCTAAACTCTTAGTTGCCCATCGGTGTGACTGTGAGTGTGAATATGTTCGTGCATATTGGTGTTAACGCTGTGATAGACTTGTAGCCAGTGCAGGGTGTGCCCTGCCTCCTGCCCAAAGCATGCTGGGATAGACTTCAGCCCCCTGCAGCGGACAGTTAGTCACAAGTCTACTGCAGTGAGAGAGATAACAACATCCACAAACAACATTCCAGTATGTCAAAGGAGCTTTAAGCATTTTACTGGGACTCTATCAGCTAATGCAAAGAGTTCCCAGGTGTTTCTGTGTGAGCAACACATGCATCACAGACAGGACGGCCAGCCAACACACCAATAAGCATACTTGCAAACCCTCCCGATTTTCATTGCCCTCTCCCGGTTTCCTCCCCGGGGTCACAATTCTCCCGTATTTTTCCCGATTTATGACAAATGTTCACACTTTTTTTCCTTTTTGTTATCTTAGCCTGTTTCTGGAACTGAACAGTGTGTATAATCCCTACTGTTTCCACCCGGACGACAATAGAGCTACGCCAACTGTGAGAGAGCAGTCTATGCTCGCGACGCAGCGCCGTTTGAGCTCATGTTTGAGCTGCGCTCGCCGCAGCGTGCAACGCCCAAAGTTGAGCTTTGCTCGATGCATTGAAAAGTAATCGTGGCGCGGCGCAAGCCGTTAGAAATAACGGGTTTCTGAGCTCAGTGGTGCCGTTGTGTCTGAAAGGACCTTCAGTGAGTGAGAGTAGGAGAGAGAAATGGAGAGAACTAAGAGAAAGAAATACTCAAGCAGGAGCAAAACTAAATAAACACGGATGATTATTGTTTATGCAAGAGATTCACACGCTAAGTTCACACGAGAGGGGCAAATTATTCAGTTTTCTTTCCTGGGAGTTAAAGGTAAAATCAAAAGTTTAACATAAAAATGCTGTTGCAGTATACTTATGATTTTGTTATTTTCACTTGGGTTTTGAAATCCTCCAAGGTTGGCAAGTATAATAATAAGAATCATTAAGTTCAACTGGGAAATAAATCAACTTGACAGAAAGAAATCTATTTAAATAGAAATAACAAGAAAATATGCTTAATTTACAGTCGGGGGTTATGTCACCAAGGTAACTGTTATTACACACGCACATGACTCACCCGCCAGACAAAACAGACTGGGTGTTTTACTTTAGCTTCTTGCCTTCTGAGTTCGGTATTTGCCTACAAAACAGAGTCATGTGTTGTCCTATGACTGAAAACACCACAACACCACAAAGTCTCCACAGTAGATCTGCAGAGAGTTTCGTCTCTTTTCAACTAAAACGAACTATGAAACTAGATGAACTAATATCAGGAAACTAAAGATAGAACTTAAAGTCCCTTTCCATCCCCTGTGTTTCCACCACATCTGAAGAACCATGAAGATTAGGCAAACTAGGCCTATGGTGGATTAAAGAACAACGGTGGTGTAGAAACAACACAGTCATCCTGTTCTTGGTATTTACGGTTGCGTGACTCTTGATGTTTGCTGAGTGTTTGATGGTTATTTATTTCAGCTTTAGAACGTAACCGCCATGAAACAATCAGATAATAAAGTTTTACTCTTTACATCACAATTTATCACAAAGTAATCGCCCATGTTTTATCTGTTCAAAATGTACCTTAATGGGAGTGTGCAAATATGCTTGCTTTATGCAAATGTATGTATTTATTATTGGAAATCAGTTAACAACACAAAACAATGACAAATATTACCCAGAAACCCTCACAGGTACTGCATTTAGCATAAATAAATATGCTCAAATCATAACATGGCAAACTGCAGCCCAACAGGCAACAACAGCTGTCAGTGTGTCAGTGCGCTGACTTGACTATGACTTGCCCCAAACTGCATGTGATTACCATAAAGTGGGCATGTCTGTAAAGGGGAGACTCGCGGGTACCCATAGAAACCATTTTCATTCACATATCTTGAGGTCAGAGAAGTACGGTATATTTAAACACCACTAAGTTCCTTGTTCTCTGCACCAAAATATCTCTTTTGTTAGTCATCTCTTGGTCTTTCGACTTCCTTTCAGACGCTTTCAGATCAGTTTTATCTTTCAACAACACCTTTTCTTTACTTCATGGATAATGACATTTAGGGCCATCAGTCACCCTGTCAGGGCTTTACTTTATTTATTCTTCTATTTATTGTGTAATTAATAGTACATTATCCTCCTTCCTGCACAGGAAATTATCATAACTACTATCATCTGACACGAAATATAATAATTATAGAATATAATAGTTAAATAAAACATTGTCGTATCAAAAGAGTTTGGACTTGTTTTTGGCACAAAAAACTTATTACACATAAACAGTATACACGCACGGGCGAGTAGCGTGCCTGCACAAGCGTGAGTAGCGAAGGAGCATGTGTTTGGGAAGTAGTGAGCATACAACTGAATAAATGAGACTAGGATTATACGACACAAGTTATGTGAGAGTTTGTTAACGGATGTTTTTTAAATAGTTTTAGCTGTTGTTAAACGCGGCCCCCCATTTACTTCAATTCATCAAGACTTTTCTCCGTTTGTGGATTTTTCGTTCACCGTGGAGACATGCGAGTAAAACATCAAGAATTCAAGGTCACACGGAGTGAGTAATTGATACACAAATGATCATTTTGTGGGTGAAGTATTCCTTTAAGCTGCCAAGTGTAGCTTGGCGTGCCTTCGGTCTGACACACACTCTTCTTTCTAAAAATCCAAAGCCACAAAAAGCCAAAGCCACTCCTACTAGCAAGCATGGCTGACATTTGTGTAACAATGACTCAAAACAAATATGTGTCAGATTAATAAAACCCCCATCCAAACTCTAATTTTCATAACCATGCTGCCAAATATAACTGCATTCAAACTTTGGAGAAACTTCTTCCAAACCTCAAATAGTCAAGACGACAGAAAATAACGGTATAGCGGCCTTTAAAGATATTCAGTGAGGACGTGTGAAGACATGGCTTCCTGCTGGGTGGATACAAAGCAGCCCTCCACCAGCCAGGACTCTGGCTCCCTGTCACAGCTGACACGTGACTAATTTTAGCCCGTTATTTGACCTTGGATGCCCAGGCATCCTCATAACTCCAACACCGCCGCCCACCCCACACCCGGCCCCCCACCCTGCAGCCAGTGCTCACCCCCTGGTGATACTATTTCATGTAATGTTCATTTACACCCACAAACACCTACAAACCACACACCATAAACACAGACATGAGGTTGCTTTCACACTGCATGTAAAATGTATTATGTTAGCAGACTGCTTTCCTCGCTGGAGGTGTAGGAGTCTGTGTAACATTGTTGTAATATATGGAGGACCACAAGAGTCACTTAAATAGTAATAAAACATTTAATTGATTAATAACTAATTGGACAATATAAATAGGCATTTATAAATTTGTTTACAAATATATTTATTAATCTATAAATAAATGGACTAAATTACAAAGTAATTCATTATTTGACATTTGAATGGTAAATAAAAAGAATTATAAAAATAATTTACAAATGAAATATTAATCCATCAATAAATAGTTCAAATTAAAAAGGGATTTACAAAAATAAATAAAAATAATAGTAAAAGTCATTACTATTAACGTGACTCTTGTGGTCCTCCATAAACTGCAAGTTATTTTTTCTCGAAATTGCATTTAAAATAAATAATCTATTTTTCAATGAAACAAAGGCATGCCTATGAATGAATTTATTAACTATTTTTATTGTACAATTAGTAATTAATCAATTAAATGTTTTATTACTATTTAAGTGACTCTTGTGGTCCTCCACAGTAATAAGCCAGCACTAGCTAGACTTGGTCTCTAAATGTTATTTTACATTGTATATTATCACATTTTAGGCCAGAAGCTATATTCAATACCATTTTTATTAACTTAAAAGTAAGTTAAAGGTGACCAAGGTGCATTGTAATTAAATTGTAGTTGGATTACAAATAGCCTGTGTTTTATTGAAAACTTTTAAATGCGATTTTGAGAAGAAGAAAAAAACCCTGCATTTAGCAATGATTTGCAATGGTTTCCTGTTAGGAAAGAATAGCAGACAAGAAATAAATATCTGAATAGTTTGGATCACCATCATAACTTCATTTAAACAGACTGACAGGCAGCCAAGCATTAAATTGACTTGGCAGTGACCACATGTAAATGAAAAAAATGTGACATTAAATTGAAATTCAGTCTCAGTGTTATGCTATTTTGTTATAAATGTTTATAAGCTTTCTGTCCTGACCCTAGCTGGTAGCCCACATAGAGCCTCTTTGTTTAACCCAGATAACGTTTTGCAGGAATCAATGCAGCCTCGTTTCCGTGCAGGCAGGAGATCGGGTAAATATCATTTCCATATGGTCGCTCGGAGCTAACTAGCTGAATATGTGCTAAGTAGGTTTTGCAGCTTACCAAACAGAGTAAACAGACTGTAACTTTACCCTTGAGGCGTGAAGGCGTTTTCATGCGACACAACCAACACGAGTCA
Organism: Sebastolobus alascanus; assembly: GCA_916701645.2. Lineage (NCBI taxonomy): Eukaryota > Metazoa > Chordata > Actinopteri > Perciformes > Sebastidae > Sebastolobus > Sebastolobus alascanus. Next base: position 121,322 of record CAKAOJ020000277.1, read on the forward strand.
ACAAAGTTAGCTCATGCATTTAAACTCTGCAAGCTTGTTTAAATAAGATGGGTTGTAAAGAGTCTTACCTGGAGAGGAGTCAATAATGTCCTGCTTACTTCAAACACTTTCTACAAGTTACATTGATTCGTGTAGTTGTGCAGCTCCAGACAGACCCCCCACCCCTCTTTCTCTCTCTCTCTCTCTGTCTATCTCTCTCTCTCTCTCTCTGTTTCTCTCTCTCTCTCTCTCTCTCTGTCTCTCTCTCTCTCTCTCTCTCTCTCTCTGTGGTTAGTGCCTCTGCTGCCACGCAGGCTGCTAACAACTTTCCTGAATGAGACGAGGGATACTTCAAAGTGTATAACCTCAGCAAAATGGTAGCTAGGTTGTTGTGACAAGTGTTAGTTGAAAAGTAGGTCAAACGTCACCGCTCCCTCTCTCTCTCTCTCTCTCTTCACTCATCCCCTTGCTGCTTGCATGTGGGATTGGGCCATTGTTTGATGATAGGCTATGTGATATATATGAGTGTATTTACACACGTGACAGAAAAAAGTATAAGAAAATTATTCTAGTTTTTGGCTTTGTGCAGACTGTCAGTTCAACTTTTTTTTTTTTTGCATATCCAGATTGATAGTAGCATATCTTTCATCAGATGAAAGTAGGCTATTTACTCAAGTCAGGGCAGTAGCCAAGATTTTAGATTTACTGAGGGCATAGGCCCTGTTCAGACCTGGTATTAACAATTAAAAATGTGTCCCCTAATGATCGAATTGCAGAAGCCCAATATAAAGAATATAAAGTTTCTACATTGAGTATGCATGAATTAATTATTATTATTATTAGTCTAATTATTTTTAAGCCTACATTGCATGCAATAATGGTAATACACCAATGTTTCATCCCATGTTTTTTTTTTTTTTAAACCTAGCAATAAAATAGTGTTATTAATCAGCCATAAAACCTCAAATAAACTATACATATGTCCTTCAGTATTGTGCACGCTTAGACTACTATTGTAGGCCACAGGTAAAGTAAATAATGGAAACTTTTTCTTTTTCATACTTTATTTCAAAAGTTCAGTACAGTATATTCATAAATATGTTCAGATTTTTCATTACAAAAGATTCTTCAAATATATTCTGATATAAAATAAATTATACAACAAATAAAATAGGAAAAGATGAATAAAAACAAACATTTAAAATAAATAAATAGAACAAACAAACAAACAAACAAAACAATTGGGGTCTGTTTAAAGAGACGAATACAAACAAACAACCAAATTAAAATAAATAAATAGATAAATAAACAAACAAACAAACAAACAACAAAAAAACAATCAGGGTCTGTTAAACAATTTGGAATAAATTTGAAATGTCTAAACACTCTAATCGTTTTTGCCAATTTAGAATTTTTGAGTTTTAAGTTTTCAATCATAGTCAAATATGTTTTAAAATCAGTATTATTTTAAGCCATATCATTTTATGTATATAACAGATAATAAAATTAATTATGTAAATCTCATCTGCCAAAAAACTGGGATTCTTAAAAGTGAGTAATATATCTCAATCTTTGTTAGTATTATGTCTTTTGCAAAATGTTTTGAGAAGTTCTTCTGTAAATCAGACCAAAAAGAAGTAGCATGAAAACAATCTATAGTCCAGTTACAATAGTTTCCCCTTCAAAGTGCATCTATTGTTAACAGTTGCGAAGAACAATAATATATCGGCCGATATATGTTTTCATCACGCGACCCAAACGTCGTCTACGACACGTATTGTGGAAGCTGCAGTTTCTAACACTACATCGCTCCGTATACAGACCTTACGGCTCTTGCGCAATAGAACTACATATCCCATAGTGCAGCGCGGGGCAGAGCGTGATCTACGCGTGTGTAGTAGACAGACCATGGCGTTGCACGGCTCTGTGTGACAGGTTAGCATCTGAAAAAAACACCTCCAGGACGGACGCGTCTGCGCACTGTTATCCGCTGACAACGACAGCGGGGTTGAGGAATAAAGGATGGGGTCCCGAATCAAGTAAGAATATTTATCTGCTGCCTTAAACGGACGCTGTTTGCATTAAACTGCTGTGTTAGCTTTGTTACAGTGAGTCATTGGTGGAAGATACAGTTACAGTGCGAGGCCCTGACTTGTTGCGACACAGGCTAAAAACACTGGTGCTGCTCCACTTAACGGAGCGGGTAAAACAAAGCATTTGAAGTGTCTCTTATGGCTTTGAGGTCTAGTAGTCATTCACAACATAATGCATGTTAAGCTTTGTGCACAGAGGTGTCTAGCAGTGAGCTAGAGACATGCTCTGTGTGTAGCTACAGCTAGTGTAAACACAACGTTAGATTCCCTAAACCGGATGCTAGTTTTCAGGACTAAAGTGCAGATCAGAAATGCTGGGGTTCCTGTTATTCTCTAGGCTAATGTCACTCCTCCGACATCATGTAAATATTGCAGGGCTACGACCAATCTGCCATTAGCTTTTGGTAAACAAGGACATTTTGGACTCATTAACATCAAGGACTATTAACATATCCACAACATTCTAACATGTGCAATATATTTATTACCTCATCCTGATCTATAACTGTGACATCATCTGTTCTTTATGACCTAAGTGCTCTTTTTTATTTTTTATTATTATTTATTCCTGTTGTTCTTACGTGTTCTTTTTATTCTTGATTTTATTGCAAATGCACCTTCAGTTGTAGCACCCCTAAATTTCGTTGTATAGGAGACTGTGCAATGACAATAAAGGCTATTCTATTCTATTCTATTCTATTCTATTCTATTCTATTCTATTTTGTTTTTTGGTGGTGTATTTATGGGGAATGAGCTGATGAGTTATTGTAGCCTAATTGTAGGAACATTATTGTCTGTATTAGGGGTGTAAGAAAATCTTTAAAAAAAATTGAATATCGCGATATTATGTTTTGTGATACTGTATCGATTCTCAAAAACACTGTATCACAGCTCCAGACTAACTTTTGACATTGGTTAAGTTTTTTATTTAGGTGCACCAGCACATAATATAGGTCAACCCCACATTTTTCACTGCATCTTTTGGCGCTGCAATAATACATTTTAAGCGTTTTGCCAGTTCCCATAGGCCTACACTAGGGATGTCACGATACCAATACCAGTGAAATTACACGATTCTCGATACCAATTCGATACCACGGTAAAAAACAAACAAAAGTAAAACAATAAATCCCATGTACTTCAACATACACTCCTTTAATACTGCTTGCATACTGTTTTTAGGAAGTTAAACAGGTCATAATTCCCTCTCTGTTATCTATTATCTATAGTGCTGTGAAAACATCTCCTTCAAACAACTGCATTTATTCAAGTTTCCTGGCAAGATTACATTTGAACGCATCATGACGTTAGAACGTTAGAATTTACCTTAGCCCAATACTAATTTTTACTGGACAGAGCCTGCAATCGCCATAATGCCCCGTTAACTAGCTCTCGTCCTGAAGATTTCAACACAGATTTGTTGTTCACGATGTAGCATTATCGATAGTGAGTTTACTGCGTTCCAAACGATCTCTGTGATGTCGGTCTGGACTGGACAGGTCACAGCTATATTACCCCAATTTTATTAAAAGACAGCTTGGCCCACAGCAGTATTCCTCTGAGAGCAGCAGCCTCCTCCAGTTCACCACACCTTATATATGATAGCTGTCAGTCTTGTGTAAACAGCTGAGCAGAGCTGTGGTGCTGAAAGGACAGCGGCAGGCGAATCGCATGCAATACTGTAGGTACAAATGTTTGTAATTAAATAAATACGAAATGAATGCAGCTTGCTGACTTCAGAAAAAAAACCCTCTGCTACTGTATATGGCAGGTACTGTTAAATGTGTCTACACCAGGGGTTCTCAAACTCTGAGGGGCCAGGAACCCCTTACACAGGAGAAGATTTTCAAAGGACCCCCTCATAATTGTAACACCTATAAAGTATATAGTCAGTCAACAGTCTAACTACCATTCTTAACAAACACAAACTTAAATTAAACTCAATAAAAACTTGATGAATGACAAATTAAACACTATTCTGTCGTAGTAAATAATAATATTTCAAGGGAGTAGCATTTTTTGTTTGGAAGATCAAACTAACAGTAGAGCTTCTGTTGCCTACTAGTAAAGTCTGAAATAAACTTTTAAAAGTTGAAGGCTACACTACGTGATAAATATGCTTACTTTGCCTGAATTTTGTCCGTAACATGCAAAGAGCACAATGATAAGTTTTCATTCTCTGTTCCAGGGAGAGCCCCGAGTCCACTTTTGAGGTGTATTTGGAGGTCGCCCATCCAGGCACAAACGGCTCTGGTAAGTCTCTGAAGACTGGAGGTAAAACTCCAGCTAAAACTGGACTACACATGCATCTTTACTTTTACACTGATCGTAAGCAACAGAACTACAAAACTCTGTACTTAAGGGTACTGACCGAATTATGCAGGTACTACCGAGTACCAGTTGGCTTTTTGCATCTGCAACATTTGACTAATTTCCTGGATACTGAGGAAAGGTTGTCGGCTGTATTTCTGAGAACGTCTTCCTGTTGGAGTCTTGTGCCTGTCATCATTTCCTGTTCATTCTTTAAGATGCCATCTGTGACACGCAAATATTCTGTCTGACTTCCTCTGCTGTTTTTAAATGTGGAACCATTTGGTCTTTATTGTGTTTTGTTTCAGTCTGCTTCACAGACCAGCTTCACACATTCGCTTCGGTCTTTTTACGTACAGCTGAAGAAATAACTGGGTTATTATAGATCAGTATTAATGAGAAGTATGCACAGGAGTTTGATAGTATGGTATACATGATTTGAATTAGCTTGTAAACTGGCTACTTTGTGAAACAATCCGGTCGTAGACGTCCTCCTTAACTCCATTCTCTTGTCTCAAGTTGCTAATTGGCCTGTAAACAATGAGCCGCACATGGAAAAGGAAGTCTTGACCTGCATATCCGCTGGCTACACCAGCACCTACATGATTAATTAAGATATTAAATACAGCCCCTTTGCCCCTTGCGGTCGGACACGCCCTAAATGCACTTGCACCATGCACTTTAGAGCATGCGCTATAGATCGTTTAAATAGGGCCCATTGTCTTAAGTCAAAAGGAATGTGCTCCATTAGGTCCTGTTCACATCTCCACAGTCATTTCATGTCCGTCTATTTCTAACAGGGCCGGAGGTGCGAAGACAGTACCCTGAAGACTACACAGACCAGGTTTGAAAGACATAATATACTGTACTTCCTTTTGCTTTTCTCTGTGACTCACCCTCCTCACAGATATTCATTGGTTTCTTTTCCACCTGTAGTTCTTTATTTTTTTCTTGTTCTCATATGTTGTACACAGGCTTGACTCGAACCAATGCATGTAGCATTGTTGTGTGTTTTTTTCTTTGGTTCCTCCACATCCCATCAGCCCCTCACACGCTTTTCACTTTAATACTATAGAACATTATTATTACATATCGATGATAATACATTTAACTACTGTACTCTATTATCTGTCATCTGTGTCCCACAGGAAACTCTTCGGACTGTGCCCAAGTTCTGCTTCCCCTTCAGCATGGACAGGTACACACACACGCACACACGCACACACGCACACACATACACACGATTGTCTGTGTTACTTATTATTTTTATGCCTCCGTGCTTGCGGAAGCCATGGCCAGCGGCTTTATATTTACGGGTTGTAAAGGTCAAAGGTCAAGGTCACTGTGACCTCACATCTGTCCGATTCTCGTGAATTCTACTTTTTGAATCATAATTTTCTGCCTCTCTTTCTCTCTCTCTCTCTCTCTCTCTCTCATTCTCTGTCTGCCGTCTGAACTTCTCCCACCCTGCAGTCTCACAGTCAACCAGGTCGGACAGAACTTCACATTTGTGTTGACTGACATTAAGAGCAAACAGAGATTTGGCTTCTGTCGCCTCTCCTCAGGTGCCCACACCTGCTACTGCATTCTCAGGTGAGTTTGTGTATGTCTATCGGCGTGTCAAGTAGGTGTTTGCTTCTATTCGGTAGGTAGTCTAGCAGTGTCCATAGACTAGGGTCTTTACAGAAGCAAATGCTGATAAAAAGCTACTAAACCTTTCTGCTTTAGTGCCAAACAGAAAGAGTTTTGTTAAAGGAAAGCACCTACAGTATTTAGCCTGACTTTTGGTGCAATCTGGCCATCTCTCTATGAATTTATTGGTATATATTTTAAATATTAAAAACAAAAAATCAAAAAAACAATAATTTGAAAATCAGGATGTTAATTGAATTGTAAAAAAACATCTACAGTACCGACAGTCTCACTCACAGACGATGTAAAGCTCAGCTTTGTAAAAGTACAAAACATTGTTTTTGTCCTCTCAGCTACCTGCCCTGGTTTGAAGTCTTCTACAAGCTGCTTAATATCTCCGCAGATTACACCATCAAAGGCCAGGTAAGTCCTGACAGGTGACTCGTCTTGTTATGGGGACATTGTGTTATATCAGATTTCTCGGGAAATCAGAGATTTGTCGGCCAGTTTCTTCACTGAAAGTGTGGCTGTATGTCAGCTCTCATCAGTATTTTGCTTTTGAGCTAAATTTAGAACTGTGTTTCCTTTTAGCTGCAGTGTCCACCCAGATCTGTCACTTTTGCTTCAGATAATGAAGGAAAATGGCAACTGAAACAGACACTAATAAATGAGTTTACATGCAAACAGTTTCTATATGTATCTGTAGTAGACTACAGCAGCATGTTAATGTCTCTTCTGCTCAACAAGCTGTACACCTTAGAAAGTCCTTGTATGACTTTGCAGCAGTTATTCTGCACAGTTTATCTTCCAACCAACTCATTTGACTTTGGAGCTGTGTTTCTGTGTCTTGCATGCATTTTTTAACTGGCCATTTCATGGATTTCGAATATTCTGAATGTTTCAGGAAAGCCAATGGCAAGAGTTCCTGGTGTCACTACACACGCTCCCCATCCCCGAGCCCGGGGTCCCTGTTCATCTCGGTGTGGTGAGTCTGACTTCACCACATCACATCCAACTGAGCTCAGTTTAAACTGGAAACACTGCAACTGTCTGTTTTCCTCCCCCAAAAAATAATGTCACTGATGAGACTTCAGTATAACACAGGATTACTACACTAACTGTTATGATCTATTTTATAGACATGTACGGAGTAGAGGAAAAATTAGTTGACAGTATATTTTTTTCACAGTTTCTTTGCATTGCTTTTATTTCTCCGTACCACACTGTAATGATTAAAACTAGCACTGACCCTCTTGTTTTCTGTTTTCTCCAGCATTCCTTCTTCACTGTGCCTGACACAAGGGAACTCCCCAGCATACCTGAGAATGTGAGTGTTGTCATTTCCCTCGTGCTGAAAAACATCCCAGTCAAACGTCAGTTCAAACTTGGCAGAAACAAAATAAAACTCAACAAAACCATCTTAGTTAGTTAGTTAGTTAGTTAGTTAGTTAGTTAGTTAGTTAGTTAGTTAGTCTTTCCACTGTTCCAACAATCACCAACTCTGGTTTGGTAGAAATAAACCTTTAATTGAGCAATTACAGGTCAGGTAAACTGGAGACTATAGACGCCACGTTTCTGAGCGACATAATCCGTGAGATGTGCGGTGCAGTGTTCAGGTTATCGTCCTGTAGAAGGGGTAGTATAAATCTTTTATTTGATGAAAAATCTGTATGAACACTTACTTACAATATTTAGATTTTACCGCCTGATTTTCTCAGAAATATGTGGAGGGTCATTTCACACCATGAAAATAAATAAATACATGATAAGATTAGATTAGATTTACATGATGAAATACTGAGTCATGCATTTGATCTAGAAAGCTAGCATTTTTGGTCTAATAAATGGTAATAATGAGATAGCAAGTCATACTTTTGGCTATGCTGTAATTGTGAGGTGTACGGACCGTCATTTTATTCTTCTTCTAACTTGCAGCCTTCACCAGCCCACATTTCAAATAATACATTGCTGTTTAGCACTTATCAGTTGAAATAGCCACTGGATACTAAGTTTGACTTGAACCAAAGTTTTATACCATTCATACTGAATCATGGCCCACTGGTTTTTACCCTCACAACTAACTCTCCCATTTGTTTTTCTCTTATTGTGTTTGACCCTTGCAGAGAAACCTAACAGAGTACTTTGTAGCAGTAGATGTCAATAACATGCTTCATCTGTACGCTAGTATGCTTTATGAACGTCGAATCCTCATCTGCTGTAGCAAACTAAGCACTGTAAGTAGAGTCCACTTCCTGTTTCTTCTCTCTTCTACGGCTCTGGTCTCTTTTAAAGGGGACATATCACTTTTTCAGTGCTTGTGCTCATACATTTGGGTATCTGGGGTGCCTACCAACCCACAAACTGTGAAATAATAACTGTCTTAAAGAGACAGGTGCTAAAACGGAGTGTTTCAGACAGAGGGTGAATACAGGTATATTCAGATAGACAGTATGAGAAAAATAATGTGTTTTTTTTAAACATTAAAGCATGTAAACATGTTCTAGTAGAAACCCCAAATACAAGTATGAACCCAATGAGCATGATATGTCCCCTTTAAATCTTTCAGTAATGAGTTGGTCTGTTAGAGTTTACAAGACCAGCTTTGACCCTGTGACCTCTCTGAAAAGAAAATGTTTTCTTTACGATGTCATTTTGATGCTTTAGATTCTAAAGCATCAAAATGACATCGTAAAGAAAACATTTTCTTTACATTTCATTCTAAAGTTTAGAATGAAATGTTTGAGATATTTGGAGATGTCTCAGTGTTTGAGGTGTTTTCCCCCTGACCTTGAATGTACAATATGAATCACTGTAAGTAAAACCCTGAATTTGAAATTGTATTCATGCAAAACAAAGTAAGTCGATAGGTAGCACTTCATTTTACAGGTCTGCAAATTTCATGGTAATTTGGTGATAATTAGCAAGTAACCTATTTGAAATTTCCTTGGAATTACTGCCAAATTACCCCAATATTTACTTCACAATTTATTGAAAATTACTTTATTATAAACATTATTTAATAATTATATTCCGCTATTTCCCAATAGCTGGTAATTTATTTAATACATTTAATAATATAATAATACATTTAATTTATTTGCAAATAACTTCTTTGAAATTTCTTTAAAAAACTCCCTGAATCATTACATTAGCTACCAGGTTACATTTGTGTAGACAATAAGTCACACAATGGTGAGATTTGTGCCTGATCAGAAGGGTCTTCTACTAGTTTTGGTTTTCCACCTCCGATGAAGAGCAGCGCACAGCCGCTTCTCAAGCCTAAGGGCCCTATTTTAACCATTATCTGCTATTTTAGCATAAATTGTATTATTAAATGTCAGCTGTTTAAATAACTGCACGTATAGAGCAGCAATGTGATATCCCATATCATGGATTTGATATCTGTCTTTGTCCACAGTTAACAGCTTGTGTCCATGGGTCTACTGCCATGTTATATCCAATGCACTGGCAACATGTTTACATTCCTGTCCTGCCTCAACATCTATTAGACTACTGCTGGTGAGTATGCTGGCTGTCATATACACTCCAAACCTCTTCTTTTTATTCGTTTGATAAAGTTTTGTCTGCATGTTATGATGATGATGATGATGATGAAGATGATGATGATGATGGTTTTATATTCAAATTTTAGGTTGCAAAGTGCTAAAGTATAAACAATAACGGTAACTTTCAAATAGTGGCCCCTTTATTTACCTCAACTGCAGAGATTTAATTCTAGTTTTCCCTCTTTGTGTGTTATAAGTGTTGTAAGTGTTATTTCATCATATTTTAGTAAGTGAGACACTTACTTACTTCCTGTTTTTAGTTTATAAAAGTTCACTGCTCTACGAAAGGGTGTACTTGCATTACCAGCATTATTTTATATATTATAATTGTATCAGTAGCATTAAATGGTCTTAAAATGACAATAATATTGTTTATCGTTGATATAATATATCGTCCAACAAAAGTAGTAATCGTGACAGGCCTACACCCAGCTATTATCTCAGGAATAAATGTATGAAACTGGCTCTTTTTTTCCAGTGCCCCAATGCCCTACCTCATCGGAGTACATTCCAGCCTGATGGAGGTAGGTGTCTATAACCGCCACAAAGAATTACAGTGAACCTTTTTACCCTTCTTCATCTGGTACTGACAGGTTTTAAAATTGCATAGCACCCACCTGTCTTATAAGCTCTTTGTGTCTTCAGTTGACTCTGTGTTTCCGTTGCTTGTAGAAAGTTCGAGGGATGGCTCTGGATGATGTGGTGGTCCTGAATGTGGACACAAACACCCTGGAAACACCCTTTGATGACCTCCAAAGCCTGCCCAATGATGTGGTGAGGAACTACTGTACGGAACACAATGTGTTTCTATATATGGACGGATAAAACTGTGTTCTAAAGGACTGTGACTTCATTTCCCCGCAGGTCTCGTCTTTAAAGAGTCGTTTGAGGAAGGTTTCAACAACAACCGGGGACGGCGTGGCTCGAGCCTTCCTCAGGAGTCAGGCGGCTCTGTTCGGCAGCTACAGAAACGCTCTGCAGATTGAGCCGGTCAGTTCATACTGTAGACCACAGACATGAAGGATACAGGGAACAAAGAAAGAGTGATAGAATTGATCGCTTTGGTTGATCCTTTTCATGTGAGTTTGGGTATGATGGCACACCCAGGGTCACATGGGTACCATGGGTATCAACAACAGCAACATTTTTACAAGGTCAAAGACTAGAGGGGTGTACTACGAAGCGAGATCAGCGGGTTAGCGATATATGTGGATGTCACGAAGGTCACGAAGGGCTACTGGACACTGAATATATAATACTGAATGTGTTCGAGTTGTACAGCACTGTGACAGCTGGTGTGTTTTCCTGCATTTTCAGGGAGAGCCAATTACATTTAATGAGGAAACCTTTATGAACCATCGTTCCAGTGCCATGAGACAGTTCCTCCTGAATGCCATCCAGCTGCAGCTCTTCAAACAGGTACACACACACACACATACACACATCTGTATTTCACCCATCCTCTTACACTCACTCAACACACGCTGTGGTTCTACCTGCAGTTCATTGACGGCCGGTTGGACCTGTTGAACGCAGGAGAGGGTTTCAGTGACATCTTTGAGGAGGAGATCAACATGGGAGAATATGCTGGTGAGTCAGTAGTGATGATGTTAGTGTGTCACTTGTAAACATGGAAGCACGGAGCGCATTCTTCACAAACAATCGTTGTGAAACTTCTATTTGATACCATATTGTTATAAAACGAACACAGACACACTCTGTTCAGTCACCAAGACTGTTTTTATAACAATAACATCAGCTGATCCCAGAGCTGAATGGGAGAACTAATCGAATTCGAGCGACCATGTAAACAGCGGCCGTTGTTTGTCAGACTGCTGTAGAAGAAAGTCTGTCAGTCCTTCACGCTGCACGTCACATTATAAATTCTGCTCCGACATTTGATCAAACGCAGTCAAGAGGTTATCACAAGCAGCAGATGTCATTCTAACACAACACATTCCAACTTCTGGTCCAAACAGGAAATTAAAAGACAAAACAATGGAGTTTGAACACTTCCTTATGTGTTGACCTTTTATTGTTATAACCCCCCCACAGGCAGTGACAAGACCTACCACCAGTGGTTGTTCACTGTGAAGGTGAGCTAGTCTGAATGCTTCTACCCACACCGACAGCACACTAGCCTCAAGAATACACTGCATGCATTTTTGGTATTTCTAAAAATATGTGTAGTTAAATCCATTAAAAGTGTTGTTTTGCCTCTGTGATGGATGAAGCAGCCTCTAGGTGCTGCTAGCGAGCTTTAGACCTTTACTCATGCCCTCACACAGTTTGTCCATTTGCTGTCTGAGAACAAACTGTCATAATACACTATCTCCTCTCAACATTGATTCGTTGTTTTCTGACAGAAAGGAGGCGGGGCTATCTTCAACACGGTGAAGACCAAGGCAAACCCTGCCATGAAGACCGCTTACAAGTTTGTAAGCACGTCTCTGGCTCCCGTTATACATTACAAAATGAACTGTTAGTTAGAATGGCAATTATCTGACTTTGTTTTTATGTTTGTTTGACAGGCTAAGGACCATGCAAAAATGCGTATCAAGGAAGTCAAGAGCCGGCTTAAGCAGAAGGTATGTAGGTCTACACTTAGATCAATTTTTGCTGTTCTTGTAAACACTGAGAGTTTCTATCTTAGCTCCAGGAGCAAAGGTGGTGACAGTTCTTGGTCTGTCCCTCACAAAAAAATACCTTAAACGCTACCCTGACTTATCTTAACTGAACCCCACCACCCCAGCCGCGGCGTGCAGCCTCCCTCCCCCCCCCGTCCCCTGCAGCGCCATCACTCCTTATCGCCCGTGTCAAACTCCACCTCCCTCTGTCCCCCCTCTGCAGGAGCAGGCAGAAAACGGCTTCTCCACAGCGGGGTCAGCGGTCATCGATGACGACAACACAGCGGGGTTCACCTCTTCCACCAGCGCAGTGAGGAGGGACGGGCCGCTGCGAACCTTGGACGACCACAGGCCGATCACTGTGCATTTTGGACAGGTGGGTAGAAATGTGGCGGGTCGGGCACGTGGTCTCAAGAGAGAGAATTTAGGCATGAGGGCCCTATTTTAACAATTAAATGCCATTTTAGCATATCATTATTAAATAATGTTTATAATAAAGTAATTTTAGATACATTTTGAGGTAAATATTGGGGTAATTTGGCAGTAATTCCAAAGAAATTTCAAATAGGTTACTTGCTAATTATCACCTAATTACCATGAAATTTGCAGACCTGTAAAATGAAGTGTTACCTATTTATCTTTTCATTCTTTGCACTGCACCAATTGAACAGTTTCACATTGTCAACTGCAAATTTTTACACAATATTATTTTTTCTGTTCCCATAAAATCTCTTTCTACAGTATATATTCCTGTGGGTCTCTCTGATGAGGACGTAGGTATGTTAAATTAGTTGTGTTCCCTATTTTCATATTCTGTATTCACTTCCACAGGCTCGGCCACCAATGCTGTTGAAGAGACCAAGCAGCAATGTGAGTCTGGAAAGCAGCGTTGACCAGTAAGCCTACCTCCATTATATACAGTATATATCCCACTGTCCATGATGCAATAAAGAAATTACATTTATATATATGTAGACTGCCAATGCATGTACTCGAGGTAGAGGGGTAAAAACTGCAGATAGGAGAGCAAGAAATGTAACATTACAAGCCCATATAGAGTACTAAAACCCAGAAATGCGTTTTAGCACTTCCGGTTCCCTCGTCTGGAAGTCAATGGATTTTTTTGAATGGGTTTTTAGTTAGATGCCTGAAATAAGGTCGGTGGAAAAGTTGTCTGTTGCTACTTTAGAGTGAGACAATACAAAATATGAACATATGATAGAAAATATCTATGATACAGTACTGTTATACATGACGTAGATGATGTTTTAACCCATACCAACGAGAAAAAAAACATATCAGTAGATAATCGAATGTCTTCAATTTATTGAGAGAAAAAAGTGGATATGAATATGAGAGAGAATATGTGATATGGAAATCACATATTCTCACTTATCAGAAGAGGGTTAAGTAAGTTTAAAATGCAGCTTGTATGTAAAGTGGCCGATATTAGAGTGGCATTAATCACTACAGTTGAAAGATAATGGAGACAGTTAATGAGCAGTATTAACTGTGCTGCAGCTCTACATTGGGACAGACAAAGTCAGTTCCCAAATACAGTCACACAGAGATTCTTCTTTTTGGCTTTCTTTCCGCAATTAAACCATTTTTTTTCATTGCTTTGTTTGTCCGTGCCATTGTGTCTAATTTCCTTTTCAGCTAGCTGCTTCCTTTGGGCTCATTCAAATGTAGTGTGCAGTAACATACTAATCCTAATGCACTGCATGTAAATACAAAGTTGATACTCTTCAAATTACTAATCCTCAACCGTACTTTTCTTAATTTCCCCTCTTCTTTCCTTTTTTAACAGACTTCATTAACATATATGTAATGAGCTGTGAATTTCCTGTTTTCCTGTCTTCCTTCTCCTCGCCGTAGCTCTATCCGTCCTACTCGTCACTACACAGTCTTTCTCTCAGAGGATTCGTCCGGAGACGAGCTCCAGTACGACGACGACTCCATCTCTGGGTTTCCTGACAGCTTTCTCTTCTCCGTCCCTTTCGAGTGGTCGCCTCTGTACGCATCTCTCTGATTGCCTTTGCACTATTGACTCCTTTCTCAACTCTCTTTCTTTCTAATGAAATGTGTGTTCATGTGTTTTAAAGCTTCACATGCAGGATATTATAGTCATTATTTAGAGAAATCCTGGGATTAGGTTTCAATTAGAGGGATAAGCGTAGATTTATGATTTACATAAGGCACTGGTGGATTAGGTATGGCTTGAGTTGATCATGCATGTGTTTGTCAAGTTCATGTACAAGTATTAACATTTGGGTACTTTGCCGATACCAATAAACTACAGAACTTATTTGGCAAAGGCGTTAACATATCTCGTTTAGCACATCAATTTCGACGAAGTTAAAAACCACCTCAAGCGAGCGTAAATACTTTTTTGTGCAATTGAACCATTCAGCTTTTCTAATGCAATACTTGAAAAATGCGCATAAAAATACATTAATGGAAACGCAGCTATAGACTCTGAAGAATATAAATGTAGGTGCATCTTTATTTGGGGTAAAATGTCAATGGTTGGGTTAGGTACTGTAAAGAAGAGAAATGAATAACCACAAGTCAAACACTTGTCCCTGCAGGCCACAGCCGTACCGCTCCCTGAAGGAGGTTGAGATGATAGAAGTGGACGATCCCGGGTTCGGGGCAGAAAGTCACACTGCCCCTCCCAGCCCAGTTAATGAGAGGTTCTCCAACGTCAACCTGCTGGGCGACATCTTCGGCTGCCAGGACGAGCCTGACAGCCAACCGATGACCTTGGCTAAAAGTCTGGAGGACCTGAGGACTCCCAAAGGCGCTGAGGAGCTACAAGCCAAGTTCACCTACCAGGTCAGAGGTCCACACGCTCTGGAGCCAAAAGTTGTTTAATACTATCTTAAAGGGGCTCTACGTAAGAATCAGAAATTGCTTGTTAACAGCGACACCTATGGCCGTCAAGTCAACGACAGTCGGCGTCCTGTTGCTTGCGCTCGTGCGTGTGCTCGCACTACGTAGATGCAAGCGAGCATCGGTCAGAACAGTGAGGCGACACACACAAGACTGAATGTGATTGACATTGGTCCTTTTTTTAAAGTCTGAATTATTTCTTGTGTTTGCAGCGGATGGACCTGAGTGTTGGTGAACACTCGCGAACGCTTCCCGGCCTCAAGCTCCCCAACCCTTACAACAAGCTGTGGGGTATAGGTCAAGACGATACAGCCTTGCCCGTTTGTGTGCCACCGACCTGCGACAGACCTCCGTCTGTCCAACTCGCCGTGCAGATGGACTCTCCGAGCTGCGAAAGCTCCGACCCGGGCCCCGACACTTTGGACCCCTCCGCCTCCGGTAACATCACCATTCCACGTCCCCACGGAAGGAAGACGCCCGAGCTCGGTAATGTGCTAGCACCCCCCGCGGCCCAGCTGCGCTCTAAACCAGCAGGAGCCGGTGAAGGAGGGACTACATCAGGGGGACAGGAGTTTAGGCAAGCCCTGGGCATGTCCACAGATGGAGACCTGCTGAAGCCCATCAAGGTCTCTGAGGACAGTATAGATCTGTTAAGCCTCCTAGACCCCCTTAACAGCTCAGCACCCATCGGTTCCACGTCACTGAGTGACGGGGTAGATATCGGTGTGTCGTCTTCTTCCTGCAAACCAACACTACCACCCAGGTCGTACCCACAGGGCTTGCCTTCTTTCCCACTACATCCTCACGTATCACTCAACCCTTTTGCCCAGTCTCTGCAGCACACCTCCCCTCAAATGCGTTACTCACCCACTGTGAGTGGGAATCCTTTCAATATGGTCTACGGGCCTCCGCCAGGCTCTTACTTACACACTCCAGCCCAGCCACAGTCCTTTTCTACACTACCAGGACTCTACAGACAGCATTCACCAGGCAGCTCAACTCTGCCGCCCAACTACGGACTGCTCCAGTCAGCCTTCCCCTCCTCCGTCGCCTCCCTGCCTCACTTCTCTGCCAGCAATCACGCTCTTTCCAGTCTCGCGGACTCTACGTCTGTCCCCAGTACGGCCATGAACAAACTGGCAAAGCCACTTCATGCCGAGGGAGAGAGCAAGAAGACTCAGGATCCTTTTGGGGATCTGGTGACTATGGCCAAGCCGGCTACACCCCCAAAAAAGAAGGTGGAGGACCTTCGGAGGAGGTGGGAAACATTTGACTAAAACCTGTGAATATGTACTGAGGTGCCACTCTCTGTCACAACTTCCTCACAACTCTATCAGGACCTTCTATTGCATTTAATACTGCATCAGCGTCGATACATGCTACTCTGCTTATGCAACTCACAATCATGATAATGGTTTAAACTTAAAATTA
This sequence comes from Sebastolobus alascanus, assembly GCA_916701645.2. Taxonomy (NCBI): domain Eukaryota; kingdom Metazoa; phylum Chordata; class Actinopteri; order Perciformes; family Sebastidae; genus Sebastolobus; species Sebastolobus alascanus. The sequence continues at coordinate 137,855 of CAKAOJ020000277.1, forward strand.
GTCAACATTAGCTTATTGGGCTTACATTATTTCCTCAGCAAGCTAACATTAAACCTAACATTAAATTTCCTCACCGTCACATCCCTCAGGCCGCCCGAGCCCACGATATTTTCTAGTAAGGTCGCCCGAACCCACCAGAACCAGGACTGAGCGGGGCAGACGGTTGCAGTAAAATGAGAGGTTTTCTAAAGGGAGTCTGGCAGCCGCAGATCTTTACGACACAAGGTGGTGGTGCTCGTGGATACACGACCGCTTTTGTCCGCAGGGGCCGACAAGATCAAAATGGAAGTTCCTTGTAGTAACTTTAAAGGTACTTTGTTGACTACTTTTTTGTTCTAGACTACAATGATATAATTTTCTTCTCCTCTTGTGTGTTGTGCATATGCAGTACATCAGAGAAAATGACCCTGTTCAGACCTGGTGTTAACATGCGTCCTCAGTGATCGGATCACAAGTGGACAGCTCTAAGTACAGGTGTGAACGCACTCGAGACGAATTGAGATCAGGGATCTTTCAGACCACATTCAGAGGTGGTCTGGGTCACATATGGCCACATTCTTTTTAGCAGTGTGTACGCGAATGTGTCCTGGGCAACATTGAAGGACCGCCTCATGTGAATACTGCCGGTACAATAACTTTATATTTTGATGTTATAAAAGTGTTAATAAAATGTACCCGAATTCACGAATATGTAGGATATTACTACTGACATTCCTGTAATATTACATCACAACGTCTGCTGTATTAGTTTACTACGTGTTTAATCGCATACAGAGCAGGGAAGTGAGATCGGATCACTCAAGACGCATGTGGAGACGCTTTCTAATGCCAGGTGTGAACAGACGTACTTAAAGCTGTCCACTTGTGATCCGATCTCTGAGGACGCATGTTAATACCAGGTCTGAACTGGGCCCATGTATCATTTACTGCGACAGAAGGTCCTGATCTAGTATGTAGGAATGGTCATGTGGTGACACCCTACACATGCACACACACCTCCCTCCCCACTACCATCAGCTCTGCTGCTGACCAACGACAAACAGGAGTGTGTGTCTGGTAAACAAATGGCGAGTGAACACTTGAACTACCCGTCTAAGGATCGCCTGAATTTGGATATTTTTTTGATTTTCCCGCCATTCTACCCAGGAAATCACGCTCAAACCCGGCCTTGCTTCAAGATATTCAGATGCCAACAGTTCTCAGCCACTCACTAACGAATTGCTTACAAAATTCTTTGCACAGCAGCCTCTCGTGTCACCCGTCTTTAATGCCACCACGTTAGCGTAGCGCTGCTCAGTATAGATTTATAGCTTTAAAAATAGCACGCAGTGTTTCCTGAAAGAGGATATGTGTCACAATCACAACAGCATATGTCTTAATGATGTCAACCCGTACGATTAGCCAGTAGCTAGTCTGCTATAGTTGATCCTAATGGCATCATGGTACTGTAGCTGCAACGTGTGGTGCATCTCTATCATGCAGTTAGATCAACTAGTTAGATATTTTTGGTAGCTTCCACGCACAGTATTTTTTTGTTGTTTTGGCCTTCATGATGAATCCCGTCTCTCACTGAACCTGTGAAAATGTGTTGCCTCCTACTGTTTTTTTAAAAAGAAACTTTTAAAGAATAGCCTGTAAATGTCCCTAAAATGATTTCAAACATTTCTGTCTAATTAAATATATATGTGGACTTTGAAACACTTTATTGTATATTCCGTTGTTTTGAAGGGTTCTTTCGCCAATTCTGCTGCTAATATATGCACCCTAATAATTTCCTTCTGTTGTTTTTTTTTTTTTTTTGCCTTTTTGCCAATTATTATTTTGTGTTTGATGACTTGAGCTACTGAGTTACAGGCTGCTTACACATTGTGGTGTCGAGTACTGTGCGTAGAGAACAGAAGTAATGCCTCTCACGATTTTGCCACCAGTTTCTATTTCAGCTGTTCCGACTTCTCCAACAACAGAAATTGTGTGTGTGTCAGCCGATCTGCTGTTTTCATGTTTGGCCAAAAAGTCCTAAACGCTTCAAAGTGCTGTAGTTGCACTGTGTGTGTGTGAGTGTGTGTGTGTGTGTGTGTGTGTGTGTGTGAGAGTGAGCGTGTGTGTGTGTGTGTACAGATGACACTTTATTTGTTCTAAGACTGATTAAAGACTGATGACTAGTCTCCTATTGCACTTGCTTAAATACAAATATTTCATCATTACATGTCAGCTTCACTGGATTAAATTTCCACAACTGACTCTGCATTGTGTTGAGCTACGCAGGACATATTCATCACCTTGTTACTTTTTTTTGCCAATGATGATAATGTCCATCTGTCTATTGGTGCAGATATCTTATCCACTGCTATATATTCCCATGACATTTAATATGGAAATGTATGGTCCCCATGCTGAATGATTCCTGATTATTTTAACTTGTAAAGCCCTGTTCTTTATGGAGGACAGAACCTGCCAAAATCAAAAATAAATGAATAAATAAATAAATGACTTCCCACTCTGAATGAGCTAAACCTTGGGGAGGAGACTGACAGTGGGTCCGGGTCGTGAAACAGTTCAGCTTCAGACGGTTGATCTGCACACCTGTACCGGTACGAGGCAGCAGCAGGCCGATGACCCGCTGTACGGAGCCGGGAATGAAGACTGGAGTTAATAAACAGAAGCAGACACCATCTAGCATATAGTCATGCACCCTGACCCCACAATGACACACTTTAAGTGACAGTCCCCTAATTTGCATAATGAGGCAGAAATGTGTAAGAAATGTATAAAGAAAAGAATACAGAAAAAATAAGTTGTAAATAAGGGGTGAAATGCATAGGGGAAAATCGTGCAGAAATGAATATATAAATAAATGCATAAATTAATAAACACATTTAAACATAAATATAAAATAAATAAAAATGAATGCATAAATAAACGAATGCAAAAATAAATTTTAAAATTAATAAAAATAAATACATAAATAAATAAAAGGAAAAATTAAACAAGAGTAAATAAATAAGGATATTAACATAAAGATAAATAAAGAAGGAAATTAAAACAGAATCAGTTCAGAAATCAATTTATGTCACATTTGATCAATTAATGGCTAATATTATTTTGCTACATTTTTGCTATTTTGGTCACATCCATGTTTTATATATGCTACTTGTTGTACCTTTATAAATGGATCTTTATTTGCTTACTAAGACCATTTACGGAGAAACTATGTTATTTGTCAACCTGGGTGATATTCTTATATTATGGTTGTTGGTCAAGTGATCAAGTGGATATGGGTGCCCTTCCAGCAAAGAAAACATGATGAAGTGCCCTCTAGGGTGCCCTAAATTCTTATTATTTGTCAGTTCCTGACATGTCATGATGTCACTTCCTGTGTAGTCACTTCCTGTTTAGCTCTACCTGGTTCTGTAGAAAGCATGGCAGACATTTAGCTCTACCTGGTTCTGTAGAAAGCATGGCAGACATGTGCACGGTCTGCATTCAATCAGCTAGCATCCACATTGAAGCCTCATAGAGGCCGTAAGTTAATTAGAATTAGAAAGTTCCAGAAGAACCACATTTTGAAGATGGTTGGTGTGTGTGGGCCAGTCTGGACCAAAATGGTTGTTTTTTTGTCCCAGTCCAGCCCCGTCTTTGGGCAGAGATGTACAGATGAACAGACCGGATCAAGCGAAAGGTAAGAAAAAAGTTGTATTCCTCTGTAGGGTCCTTTCCATAATGTTGTCAGACACTTATAATAACAATCTGAGCCTGTCAGTGGCAAAAACAAGCACTTTTAGTGGATGTAAACTGACAGTGAGGAGTTGCTCCGAGTGATCACATTACAGACCGTTTAGCAGCTGCCGTCTGCAGCGTTCTCCCTCAATACTGGACCGATTTAAAAAAACTGTTCAGAACGTATGACACTTCAGAACCCATTTGACTTTATTGTTTATAATACATTGTGCACATCCTGGATTTTGTACATCAAAACAATGAAGACAGTGACATAATGTGGAGCCGACACCTACATTTCTGCTAAATAATTACGTTTGTTTAAAAAAAAATAATACTGTACATCACATTGCAGTGTGTTGCAGGATATTTCATGTTTTTTCCTCCCAAATTTACACTTTAGGATAGGTCTTTTTATTCCTTTTATTTTGGTGCAATATTTCAAACTTGCATCCTAAAAATTCGTCTGTACATACTGAAAACTTCGTGTCATCCAACCTGGGTTTAATATATTCTTCATTGATTATAAACAAATGTTTCTACTGAAGAGGCCAAGACAAATATGAGCAGACACTCCCTTTGTGCACGCGACAACAGTAAATCTCCAAATCCAACAAAAAACGAGAATAAACATAAATATACAAACTGTACAGGCTTGACACAAAGAGGTGCAGCTCTGAAAAAGTCACCTTGTGGAGTAAACTGGGACCCGCTGCGTTCCTAACAAAGAAAACTAGACTCTGAGATCATTAACAGAACGAGGTAAATAGCTCTTGAAATGAAAATAAAATTCTTTAAAAGATATGCATCAGATGTTTTGTGTGTTTTTGTTTGGATTTTTGCCCCTTTTGCCCCCCAGTTTGTAACGGTTAATACCCTGTACAGCAGTCCTCTGACTTTTTTTCATAAATTTATGACTTTATTCTCATATTACAACTTTTTTTTCTTGAAATAGTATAACTTTATTCTCATTAAATTACAACTTTTTTCTCGTAATATTATGACTTTATTCTCGAAATCTCAGATTTTTCTTCCCCCTCAATGTGGCCCTAATACTCCGTCGTACTGGAGCACTCTATGAGTCAGAGGTTTCTTAGAGCCAGCATCTAGTGGCCCTTAGAGGAACTGCAGCTTTATAGCCCTGTCTCCAGCAGCACCACAGGTGTACCATGATCCTTTGACTATGGAAACGTCAGAAGCCATTTTCCACAGTTTGTGCGCTCGTAGCGCTTCACTGTGTCTTGATTCTTGAAAGTAAGCCCTTCAGTTGTCCTCTAAGCACTAGTTGGGACTATAACAACAGGTTAAGGCCCTGTCATAGACAAACTACAGCGTGTAGAGTTATACAATACAAGGACATGATGGGTCTGTTTCCTCAGACGTCCTTTATAAGAAACACAGCACCAGTGACATACAGAGCAGCAGCACTGGGTCAGTACCTGGTCAGCACCAGGAGGGGGCTGTATCCTATAACATCAGTCCTTCAGCTCAGCCCAGAGTATTCAGAGGATGGAAAAGTTTCTCAGTGAGTCCTGTGCTTCTGCCTGCAGAGCTCAGATCACCTTGAACACCCTTCATTCCTAAAGCCTTTGTGGTCAGATGAGTCTTTCCTCTGGTGGGACTTTGAGCATGCTGTCCATCTCCAGCCGAGCTCCAGCCACCTCCTGATTACTGGGGCTGTACGCGCCCTCCGACTGGCGCTTCTTCCTCGCCGTGAGCAGCATGAAGGTCAAGCCGATGATCAGTATTAACATGCAGAAGCAGAGCAGCGGGATGGCTACCACCAGCCAGGGGACTCCTTGTTTATGGGCTTGTTTCTGCAAAAGGCACAAGAGGGCAGAGATTGTGAAGATGTCATGCTTCAGCTATCTGAAAACATAAACTACATGGATGTGGACCATTCTCAGCCCCTTCAACATCTCATAGATAGAAAAAATATGTTTAATTATTAGGGCTGTCAATCAATTAAAATATTTAATTGTGATTAATCGCATGATTGTCCATAGTTTATCGCAATTAATCGCAAATTAATCTCATTTTCTATCTGTTCAAAATGTACCTTAAAGGGAGATTTGTCAAGAATGTAATACTCTTATCAACATGGGAGTGGTTGAATATGCTTGCTTTATGCAAATGTATGTATTTTTTATTGTCTCGCTTTCTTTCTCGCTCTTCATACTACAGCAGTTGCTCTGAATGTCTAATAAAGTCGATTTACATTAGAGTTAATTGACAGCCCGGTCCGTCTCATACAGATGCTAAAGGGTGGCTCGGTGCGTCGGTATCGGACGCCGAAATCCACTGACCAAGCGGCGGTACTTGGGAGTGAGATTCGGTTGGTATGTATAAAACTAAAGATGAATAATGTAACAAACATACGTTGGTGTCACAGGTCGAACCACTGTAGCCAGGCGGACATTCACAAACAAACATGTTGAATCGATCCAAACAGGAACCTCCATTTCGACACGGGTTAGAATGACACTCATCAAGCTCCGATTCACACCTGCGAGACAGAAAGCACGTGAAGGCACATTTGGAGAAGACATAAATATACAGTGCAAACATTTTAGGCCACTCTGAACATTTCTAAAGATGTGAGAATTGAGAAGAAAGAAGAAGAGAAAATGAGAAAGTGTTTTCTACTAAAGTCTTTGTTACTTAGTTAGTATTAAAAACACAGTTTACGATGGAGGTGAATGGAATTTAATTTGTGCTGCAAAAAAGCATTGAAAAATGACATTTAAAATGTTCAACAGCAACGTGTCTTTCTAGAAGCAGAAGAACTTATTTTGCCATTGAAGCATTAATTAATGACCAGGGTCAGCTTATACAATACTCTGGCCCTGATGCTGCCACACATACATGGTAGGAAACCGTTAACTTGTGTTTGTGCTTTTTAAGATGATTTTTTTTGTGCATTTCTGGTCGGAAGACTAGAAAGGTGTCAGAGTCAAATCTATCAAAAGTAAGCTGACTCACCTGCTGCCTGTAAAACCCAGCATACACGAACAGTTGGCTCCCCACAGCCCATCATTGCAGATACCATCATTTTCACACTGGACATCTTCACCACACTGTATTGGAGGATAGTCCCATCTGGTGGAAAAAAAAGTATTAAACTTTGCTTCAATGAATGAATGTTGCTTTGTGTGGGCACTGCATGCTACAGCTACAGATACCACCGCTTGTTCAAACCGATAAACAGATGGATGAGTCAGTACTCACTGGCAGCGAGGGCCACTGTAGGCCTTGGGGCACGTACAGGTGTACATGTTGGGTCCATCATGACAGGTGCCTCCATGTTCACAGGCATGATGCTCACACTCGTCGAGATCCTCATCGCAGAGTGTGCCAGCATATCCGGGGTCGCAACGGCACTCGAAACCAGCCAAGTAGTCCTTACAGCTTCCATGAACACATGGCTGAGATGCACAGTCATCAGTGTCCGTCTCACACAGTTCTCCCTCCCAACCCAAGTCGCAGAAGCAGCCGAATTTATTGAAGAGGTCTTCGCAAGTGGCTCCGTTTATACAGGGATCTGAATCACAAACAGGGGCACTGGTACAACCCAAGTGAATCTTTGGTTTCCCAGCTAAGTGGAACTGAGACGGCTGCGGGGCTTTATAGTCATCCACAAAAGGAAGGTAGACTCCGCCGACCCTCACTGCACCCAAGCAGCCAGTGAAGCTCTCTGCGATAGCCAACGTGGCCCCCTTCTGGTTGAGAAAGCGAAGGCTTCCTGTACGCTCCGGCACGCTGCTGGCGTCTGTGATTCCATCCACAGTGATGACCCAGGGAGAGGCTTTGCGCTCCTTCTCAGCCATTGAGATGTTCACTCGATGCCAGCTCCCGTCAGCCACTCGACGAACTCCCGTAAACATCAGCGTCTCGATATTGTTGCCGATTTGGATCTCCACTCGGATTGAAGAGTCCAGCAGACCCACCATCAGCAGGTCAGAGCCCCAGGAGGCCCTCAGGAGCACAGCGTTCTCTGAACGAGTCCGCAGCTCCACGTATATGTCGGAGACGGGTTCAGCCAGGGAGCCTCCAGCACTGTAGTGCACAGGGTTGTTCTCAAACGTGGCATTGTACACACCTAAGGGTCAGCATGGAGAAATATTTGTATTATTACTCTATTGTTTGGATTCAATTTATTGTAAGGAGCAGTCTGACAATTTGGATTTGCATTTGTTTGTTGCACCAACTTTTTCTCTCCCAGGGTTGAATGTTTTCCCATGATTTGAAATCATGGGAAAACATTCAACCCTAAAGCATAGTACAAAATGTCAAACTCCTAATACTACATATTACAACTAATAATAATTATTATTTGCATGCTGCTTATGGCAAAAAAAAAAACAATCTTTTTTTTTAACAATCTTAAAAAAACAAATAATTAGCAAATGCAAAAGGATGTAATGTATACATAAGGGCACATTGCCCAAAGAATAAGACTAATCTCTGACTGGCTACAGTTATAAAATGATTAAGATGTTCTTACATTCATATCCATCAGGAAGGTCCACACAATGGCCGCCATTGACACAAGGATCACTAACGCACCACACACGTGTTTCACAGGTCTTTCCGGTGTATTCCGCTTGACAGGAACACGTAAAATCATTGAATGTGATGGTGCATTCTCCTTCGTTTTGACAAGGCTTCATCTGAAGAGGGAAGCATTGAGATTTGATATAATCAGACACAGGGAACTCAGGCAGCAAATCATCTTCAGTACAAGCTTTACAGTTAACTCTGTTAACTCTGTAACAGTCACTGTTAACAAGCAATTTCTGATTCTTACATAGAGCCCATTTAACTACCGGTAGAACAAACTCACACTAGTTATTGTGACAATATGAACCGGGCATTTTAAAGAACTATTTCCTACCTTGCAAGTATCATCGCTGACGCAGGCCTTCTCTACATTTTCGGCATCACTTGGTAAATACACTTCCTCCTCTTCCGAGCTGTTCCAGGCATCCACATCTAGATGCACCGAGTCCAAACGAAGGTCCTGCAGGCAACCTTTGTAATGCCCCCCCCACACGTCAGAGTCCCAGTGTCCTGGAAGTCCCCCCACGTAGGCCTGATCCCCACTGTTGACATTCACTTCAGGGATCTCTCCTATTCCATAGCGAAGGCCGGCGTGCTCAAAGATCACCTGTCTGTGTTGGACTTCCACCTGTAGAAGTTGCTTCTCGCCAGTAGTCACAAAGATCGGAGCTGTCAGTGGGGCACTGTTAGGCAAAGAGCTGACAAAAACCCTCCCCATCCCCAGGTAGACAGAGAAGTAGACCTCTCCACCCTCTTCCTCTGTGGGTCTCCTCAGCTGGAACAGCAGCCCGTCTGGCTTTAATGACCTCAGGAAGAAGGACACGTTGAAGTTGCTCTTGTGGCTCCTACCGACATCGTAGGCACTGAAACTCACTGTGTCCTCATGGCTGTATGTCCACGAAGGGAATTCTGACAGGAGAGAATTGGAAATTTGGAAATATTTTGAATGCAGGACTTTTACTTACTTTTAGTAAATGACATCTATTAGACAGGTTTGACCAGATTTGTCAAAAGCTTTAAAAAACTTGCTTGTGGTAAAAGTGCTTACCTTCAGAGCAGCTCTCATTGTAGAAGGGACGGTAGCAGTCACACTGATAGCTGGTCCACAGGTCCACGCAGCGTCCATGTCCATAGCAGGGGTCAGGCTTACACCATTCAGTCTTACTGCATCCCAGCTCGTGGCCTTGGTCCTCTGGAAGTGTTTGCGGTAGGATCGGCTTAGAGTCGATCAGCAGGTCTTCCATACATCCAACGAAGCCTGCACCACTTAGAGAGTTCTCTAAAAGCTCCTCTGGCGCTCCACCTACATAAACCTGAGAGAAGGCTTCAGAGGGCTGGAAAGTTGGTTCATCAGCACCGCCATCTGTAACTCTGCATCCGTCCCTGTCACAGCCGGGGCCTTTCAGCACCAAAACCAGGCCTTCGTTATCTACAAACACGTGAGCATCCCGCCAGTCTCCATCACTAACCAAACCAGGAAATGTTACATCCAACTCAGACTCCTCAGAAAAGGCTTTTGCGTGAAGACCACTGTTCACAATCTCCAACATGAGGTGATTGTCCACATTCCCTCTGTAGAAGAGCAACATATTGGGTATAGTTGTCCGGAAGCGTAGCTGTACCCCAAAACCACGGTGAACACGGTGCTCCACCTCCCTCCGGGTCCTTTCTTCGAGAACAACCTGGATGTGAATGAATCCAGGAGTGGAGAAGGAGAACGTTGTTCTCGTGGAGCACTGCTCGTCGTAAAAGCCGTGAGGGCACAAGCACGTGTGCCCGTGTTCTCCGCCCTCCAGCCACGGGTGGCAGGTGGCTCCGTTCTGGCATTCGTGGTCCACACAGCCGTGGAGTTTCACATCGCAGTGATCGCCTCCCCAAGGAAGTTCACCTGGCTCCGCCTCGGGACAGTGGCAAGTGTAGGAGGCCCTGCCGTCCTCACACCAGCCGCCGTTCTGACAGGGCTGGCTCTCACATTCATCGATGTTCACTTCACACAGCTCACCTGGAGGGAGACGACACTGAGGGTTAGTTATGGTGGTGGCAGACTACTAGAGGATACCACAGTTGTACTGGAAAAGAAAGGGAAGGATAATGCTGACGTTTCCCCTCCATATTTTTCTTGTTGTCAGCAAATCTCATGTGTTGGAGCAGAAATGTTGCATGCAACAGGTGATTGAGTCCATTTATTACAAAGACTCACCTAGGAATCCAACAGAGCATGTGCAGGTGTAGCCATTGATCTTATCCTCACAAGTGCCTCCATTCTGGCAGGGTTCAGACTCACACTCATCAATGTTGACGGAGCAGTTCTCTCCTGTAATGTAAGAGGAATTAAACGATTGTCAGAAGATTTGAGAGATTATGGCTGATTGGTTTCTTTTAGTTTTACTGACCTGCAAACCCCGGCTGACACTGGCAGATATATCCAGCTGCATCTGCAAAGCTGAGCTCCCAGTCCAGCTCCCAGTGAGACGGATCGGAACGCTCAAAACACTCCCCGCCATTCTCACAGGGCTGCTCGGCACACTCGTCTATATCAATCTCACAGTTTGGTCCTTCATAACCTGGAGAAAACAAAACAGAACATATAGTTTTATCTGTTATATTCACAATGTGTCTGCTTAGATCAGTCACAAACTGTGAGGAAGGAACACATTATTTATTTTTATTATACATTGATTCCTTCGGGATCAATAAAGTTTCTATCTATCATTACCAATAAACTGAACCAAAATGATTCCTCATTTATATCGGAGAAGCATATTAATGATATCACAAAAGTAGCTTTCTTCCATCTCGGCCACACGTTCATCCATTTCTGACATTTTTAAAACAAAACTGAGAATTTTGTTGCCTAAACCTAAAGCGATGCTACGGCACATGACTGTTTGACGTGCAACATGTAGTTCAGTACCTGGCCAGCAGAGGCAGGTGTATCCTTTGACTCCCTCTAAACATGAGGCACCATGCTGACAGGGGTCAGAGGCACACTCTGGGATGTCCACTTCACAGTAGTCACCCTGGAATCCTGTGTCGCTGCAGTCGCATTCATAGCTGCAAGAGACACAAATGAGTTTTTATACTGCAGGATAAAAAAATGCCGACAATGAGCGATGACTTCACTGCTGTAGCTCCTACAGAAAGCAGCATGTTGATTGGCCTACCTGTTCACCATGTCGTGACAGAGAGCTCCGTTCTGGCAGGGCTCGCTGGCGCACTCATCCACGTCAACCTCGCAGTCGATGCCGTCGAACCCGGGCAGACACTCGCAGGAGTACATGGCGATCAGATCGTGGCAGGTCGCTCCGTTGTGGCAGGGGCTGGACTCACACTCGTCTATTTCAAATTCACAGTTGACTCCTGGTGGAGGAGGAGGAGGTCAATGATGATAGTGATGATTGAATTAAGTCATTATATCTGGTAAACGTTGCTGTTGTTTAGAGTCAAATGATCCGTCACATTTTTATAAATCAACATAGCAACCGCACTGATCTGCCCTAATGTCTTTATCAGTCCGTCTATTCTTGTCTCCAGATACCCGCCCTGATAAACAGCCTTTCTTTACATTCTCCAAACAAACTGATAGAGTGACAGGGGAATGCAGCAGTGCTGATCCAACCCGACCACTCACAGATAACACGAAGCTCCTCTGACACAGAGCAGGCTCGTGGAGAAAGAAAGGAGTGCAAGAAAAGCAAGATGGGTGTGTTTCCTCTCACTCTGCAGGGAGACTTTATCTGAGCCGCAGATAAGACGCCTGACTAACAACATCTTACCGTGCACTTAAAATGCTCCTCGTGCCCAGTTTATCAGGAACAAACCAATCATTAACAGCTGATGGTGAGGAACAAGAAGCAGACAAAAAACAAATAACTGCTGTCAGCGAGCAGAAAGTCCGTGTCTCGCTGCTGATGTGTTCTTTTAGGAGATGAGTAACGATGATGTAAAATTAAACATCTTCACTCACAGCTTGAAATACACACGCAGGAGGCTGAGCTTCTACCTCTGACCAATGTGAAGCTCTATTACTGAATTTTTAGTACCTGTAACTGTGTAGGTTGTGTTTTTTCAGGTCTCATTATAACGTATAGGTACAAGTTTTGAAAGATTTATGTACATTTCAGTGCATGAAAAAAACTATGAGGATAAATCATCACTCCCAGAGACTCCCCTGCAGCTAGACTGATCAGTATGAAAGTGGAAGTAGGCAGAATATTTATGGCATTATTGGGCAAAAATTCCATAATAACCTTTCAGCATATTGTAATTCAAGTGTTCTGAGAGAAAACTACACTTCTGCACCTCCTCATGGCTCTGTTTTCAGGCTTTAAAAAATCTAGCCCGTGACGGGAGACTTTGGCCGATCACAGGTCATTTCAGAGTAAGAGCGTTCCTATTGAGCGTTCTTATTGGCTGTGCTCCGGCTGCTCAGAGACGGCAGACTCCAGCTCGGCTCTGATTGGTAGTTTTCCTCCGATCTGTGAAATCTTATAGATGCCATTAGGAGCATCGGATTACCTGTCTCATGCACTACTGTCAGGATATAGTGACCGTTTTATAAAAATATCTTTTTTTAATCCTATTTGCTCCTATTTGATACCCACTGCAGCTTTAAGATTTACCTTATGCACTGATTTAAAACAGTAGGTAACAGTTGACTGTATGTTTGTAATTTAAGTATTGTATTGTACATCCATGTGTGTTTGTGTGTGTGTGACTTTTGGATGTACCTGCGAAGCCCACCAGGCACTCACACTCATAGTGGTCCTTCTCATTGATGCAGGTGGCGTTGTTCTCACAGGGTCGTGAAGCGCACTCGTTGATGTCGATTTCACAGTTGTAACCCTGAAAACCAGGCACACAGAAGCAGTGGAACTTCGCCACGCCGTCCATACAGATCGCTCCATTCTGACAGGGCTCTGACGAACACTCATTCACATCTTCCTCGCAGGTCTTCCCCTCGAACCCCGGTGCACAGCGGCATTCGAAGCCCTCTCGTCGTAGTTCACAAGTCCCGTTGTTCCTGCAGGGTTCGTCGATGCAGTCGGTCACGTGTGTCCTGCAGTTCCATCCTCCGAACCCTGCAGGACATCTGCAGAAGTATCCGTTGAGCTGGTCTACGCACAGAGAGCGGGGTTGGGAGCACGGGTTGCTCTGACATTCGTCCACCTCCTCTGTGCAGTTGTCGCCTGTTAGTCCATCCGGGCAGATGCAGTGGTATTGTGCGGTGCCAGGGGTGCTGGTGCAGTCTTCACATGGAGCAAAGGAGCAGGCGTCATAGAGTTCATCACATTTTTTGCCCATGTATCGGACCCCGTCTCTGGCACAGATACAGGCGTAATCATCCATGGTGTCCACACAGGTAGCTCCGTTCTGGCACGGTGCAGACAAACATTTGTCTGAAGTGGCGTTGCAGAGGATTCCTGAAAAACAAAGGAAATGTTAAGAACATATCTACTACAGAGCAGTGTTTCCTCAAGGTTTTTTCAAGAAAAATTGGTAACACTTCATTTTACAGGTCCGCAAATTTCATGGTAATTAGGTGATAATTAACCTATTTGAAATTTCTTTGAATTACTGCCAAATTACCCCAATATTTACCTCAAAATTGATCGAAAATTACTTTATTATAAACATTATTTAATAATGTCTCCATTAGCAGCAACAAAGTGGAAGTGGATGACCTGAAATGACCGAGTCATCCATGATGTTCCTGCTCATTTTAGGACCTGTTGACCAAGTGTGACTAAAATAAGTCACCTGATTTTAAACCTGTTACACTTATTCATTCAGACATTCCCTCTAATCTGCTCTCACTTCCTTGGTGCGAGAGTCCTGGCACTGATGTTCGGATGTAGACGTGTTAAATCCTTACATATACTGTACGGCTAAACCATCCCTCACCTGTCCAAGTGTCTGCTTTATTATAGATCCGCCAAGGGGGTTATGTTTTCGGTTTGGTTCGTTTGTCTGTTTGTCAGCAGGATTACAGAGAAACTAAAGGCCTGATTTTCATGAAACTTGGGGGAAGGGTGTAGCACGGGCCAAGGAAGAACCCATTAAATTGTGGATCTGAATCAAAAAATTGCAAGATATGACGCATGGCCTTGGCCTTCTACTTTTAAGTATAAATTCTTGACTCAGGCCATTCCAGCCTTTCCTGCAACTTCAGATCAGCTGATAATGATTGCGAAAAAAAGGTTTTAATGTCCAAGACATTGTCTGAACTAAAAGACTGCACCAGCTACTCTTGGCTGTTTGAGTCTCCCCTTTACAGACACGACTTTATGATAATCACATGCAGTTTTGAGCAAGTCATAGTCAAGTCAGCTCATCTTCATTCTAGCTTTAAAACTGAACTACAACTTAAAAATCGCAAGTTGCGTTAATGCGTTAAAGAAATTAGTGGCGTTAAAACGGATTTTGCGCTGACACGTTATTATCGCGTTAACTTTTACAGCCCTGATAAAAATGATTACAGTTTTAAAAATAACATGCAGATGTAAGTGAGTGTAAGTGAGCATCCAACACCTCATTTGTCTTATATGATAACCCATAATCCCATGATTGAACTTTTTCTATATATTCAACATGCTCTTTGGCAGCTGGTCTCAGGTCAGAAGCTCCTGCAGGGGGATGATGGTAGGCAGGACTGGGGGGCCTACCCAGGGGCCCATTGTTTTATAATCTGTCCATGGCCACTAGTGGGATTTTTAGTGTTGTTTCACAACATGCCGGCACAAGTTTCACTCTTAATGAGCCCAACAGGCTGGTCCTTTTATTAGCTATAATTGTGTTTTTTGTCTCAATTAGCTTGAAGCCAGTGCAAAGAATGACTGTACTGTGCATTACCCTCCATGAATAGCCACTCTCTGAGCCCGTGGGGACGTTCTCTATGTCATTTCACAAAGTGGAGTTACAATACATACTATGCTGTCTCCCCTCGCCAGCCAATGCCACAAGGTCTCTGGGGAATCAGTCCACATTCCTTTTATTAGGGCAATCTCAACTCCGCGTCCAAAATCCCCCCATCCACTATACTCCCAGCCTCCCAGCCTCCCAGCCCCCAACACTTTGATCATTGTCCTGTTTGAAAATCCTCACTGAAGTGGAAGATATTAACAGTGAAGGGAGTTATGGAGGTGAAGAAGGGGGGGCAGAGAGAGACAGAGAATATTTAATGAGATAAACTAGTGGTGAGAAAGTCACTTTTAGTAGTTGTTGTAAAAGTTTGGCCATCGTTGGGCTTTTTGCAAGAACAAGAGAGAGATAAAATCAGATTATGCATATTTTCACGTTTTCTTTTACCCTTTCAGAAACCCATAAATCTGTTTGACACCTCCTACTGTATCAGTTCAGAACGTGAGTGAAGAGATAAACTAATACAAACACATGATTATATTCATGCCTTTGAACTCCCCTTAATACAGGCATGTGATTAAGACCACCGCTTGGTAATTAAGACCAAGACAATTCCAAATAAAGACAAAGTCGAGTCAAAATCAAGACTCACATAAGTTGTATTCTCCCCCAGGATCAAGCTCAATGAGCAGGTGTCCAGTGTTTGTTATCTGAGCGTCAGCCCTATTATACACTAGATCATTCAGGACAATCCATTTGGTTTAAAGGCCCTGAAAACTCAATGTTTTTAAAGGTGCTAAATACGGGATTGGGAGCATTTCTATTGCCTCGCAACGGCTCTTAACATGGCGAACCAGGCGGCTTGCAGCTAACGGTGCTAACAGCGCTAACACTGCAAACAATGGCGAAAGTGCTGACCGAGATGACAGTATTAACCTGGGGGGAACCGGAAGGTGGGGGTTAACATCAATGAGCCACACTGTTGCTCTGGGTCAGTGGTTCCCAACCTGGGGTCCGGGCCCCCTTTGGGGGGGCGCCAAAGGTCACAGGGGATGCGCCAGGATTTGTCTGCTCTGAGGTTGTCAAAGTTAGATTTGCACATGTGTAACTAAAATCATAATAATTATTTATATTTATATAAATTAATTCATACAAAAGTCTGTATGTAAAACTATGTAGAAAGATATTTTTGCTACTTAGTCGGCCACATTCTGTTTAGACCCGGTATTTCTGCACAGAGTCAGATAAAGGGTCAGGCTAATATTATTAGTATTATTATAGAATTAGATTCCAGTGGTGGCTGCGGAGGATTGTTTCCAACTCTTGTGATCCAAACATCTCTAATAACTCCAGAGCGTTTTAAAGTCCAAAAGTCAACATTTATTGAAAAAAGATAGATGGAATCATTTCCAAGATTCACAACACGTTTATATCTAACGATATATCCGTATTTGTTGGCGTTCAGCTGACGAGTTATATTCATTAAAGAAAGTCATTACGTCAATAATCATAGTCAATAAGTACGCCTTTCTTGATTTGACGTTTGTGACATGTTTTCTGTAAATAGCCAAGAAATGCCCCAGGCAGTGAGCATCAGCAGTCGTTCCAACACCTCTAACAGCAATTTTGTCTTCTACCATAACCCATAACCCCATGATTGAACTTTTTCTATACATTCGACATGCTCTTTGGCAGCTGGTCTGAGGTCTGTCTGGTAAATGCAGCTTTACTCCTGTGACCCAGTGTCACCCTTTTGAAGCAGAAGGTTGTTGTCATTTCCAATTGTTGTTGAGGTGCATCTTCCCCTCAGTGTTAACCGTAGACACTAAATGTGTTTGAATTTAACAGATTACAGTGGGCTGTAGGAGAGTGTTAGCCACCCGCCTGCGGACTAGAAGAGTCCCAGGTGGCTGTCGAGGGTTTCAAGATTAGGCTCAAGTCTCCCTGATGTGAGAAGGGGACCAGGATAAACATGCTAATTGATTGAGGAGGTGATCCTTTGCTTGCTTGATAAGAAACTTAACATAAGTGCTGTTGAGTCAAACATTGGTTGAGAAACACTGTCCAATTATGTGTCGTTAGGTAGGTTCACAATGTGAGGGTGCATATCTAGAAGTTCAAATCCTTGATTTCATTGATGTCCATTAGAAAATTCTAATCGTCATGTTTCTGTGTCCAACCCGGTCTCCTACAAAATTACGTTCCTGTACAACTTATCTCAACAAATTAACAACACAAAACAATGATAAATATTGTCCAGAAACCCTCACAGGTACTGCATGTAGCATAAAAAAAAAGCTCAAATCATAAAAACTGCAGCCCAACAGGCAACAACAGCTGTCAGTGTGTCAGTGTGCTGACTTGACTAGGACTTGCCCCAAACTGCATGTGATTATCATAAAGTGGGCATGTCTGTAAAGGGGAGACTCGTGGGTATCCATAGAACCCATTTTCATTCACATATCTTGAGGTCAGAGGTCAAGCGAACCCTTTGAAAATGGCCATGACAGTTTTTCCTCGTCAAAATTTAGCGTAGGTTTGGAGCATTATTTAGCCTCCTTCGCGACAAGCTAGTATGGTTGACCTTCAAAACCGTAAACTTGCTACTTGTGAGACAATCCGGTCGTACACGTCGTCTCTCAACTCTAACTCCAGTCTTGCATCTCAAGCTGCTAATCAGACTGTAATCAATGAGCAGCGCAAGGAAAAGGAAGTCTTGGCCCAGATATCTCCTGGCTACACCGGAGCCCCAGAAATATAGCGCCTTGCCCCCTGCAGAGGCTTAACGTCGTTAGACCGAGATTAAGGGTTAGGCAACTAAATTACTTGGTTAAGGTTAGGTAAAGATCACAATTACAGTTAATAACAAAAGCAAACGGCAACATTTTGGATCAAAAGCTGTTAATTTCAATGGAATCACTGCAATCAGATGGCAAAATAACCCTCACCCCTAACTCTCATGTTAGGGGTGAGGGTTATAAACATTTCATGTTTGACACCTATCGGTATATTTTTTAATCTTTCAAGATAAAAAAATAAATCTTAAAAAGCAAATATTTTCAATGACATTTAATATAATAATAATTTTATGTGATAGTAATCTAATATTTTCTGGTTTTGTTTGTATTTAGATGTGTGATTGTGTCTCATTTTTGTCTCTTCTTCGTCACTGTTTCGTTTTTCACTGTCCACACCTTTTCCCTCCGTTTTGATCCCCGTCTTCACCACCTTCTCCTCCTCCACACCCCCCACTTCTAATCTTCATCCTACGTTTTCTCCCCCTCTTTCACCCGAGCAGGTTTGATGGCCTGCCTGACCTCCACAGCCTTTCCATGCTGTAATCCCTCTGGCCTCTTTGGGCCAATCCCCTTGCTCCTCTAATCTCCGGGTGGCAGGATACCTGCACAGATTACTGCTTCAATCCAACCTCTAGCATGTGTCCACTATCTGTCACCATATTGACTCTCACATACTCTCCTTCTTCTGTCTGTTGCATCTCCTTATTATCAGGCTTTTCCAATAAGTCTCTTATTTCTCCTGTATTACGTTCTCTGCACTAGCTCCCTGTAAAATCCAAAATAGAAAAATAATCATCCTCCTCACCTAGAAAAGTCCTAAACGGTCAGGCACCACCATATCTTATAGAGCTCATAGTACCCTATTACCCCACTAGAGCACTGCGCTCCCAATGCAGTGCTACTTGAGGTTCCTATAGTCTCCAAAAGTAGAATGGGAGTCAGAGCCGTCAGCTATCAAGCTCCTCTTCTGTGGAACCAGCTCCCAGTTTCAGTCCGGGAGGCAGACACCCTCTCCACATTTAAGAGAAGGCTTAAGACTTTCCTCTTTGATAACGCTTATAGTTAGGGCTGGTCCAAGGCTGCCTTGGACCAGCCCCTAGTTCTGCTGCTATAGACCATTATTATTTCTATTATTATTACTGCTACTATCACTGCTATTATTGGTAATAGTAGTCATATTTCTATTATTCTTACTGCTATTTCTATTATCACTCTATTATATCCACCACTATTGATTATTGTTATTAGTTCAGATGGACGCCCACCCAGAGCCTGGTTCTGCCCAAGGTTTCTACCCGTTAAAGGGGAGTTTTTTCTCGCCACTGTCGCACCAAGTGCATGCTCATGGGGGATCTCTTGTTAGGTCTCTAAATTATAGAGTACGGTCTTGACCTGCTCATTCCTGTAGCACTCTATTTAGGAGAAATCTACAGACGCAAATAGACAAAGTAGTAAAATGAACACCTAAATGTGTTGCATGTTATTGAAGCAAAATAGTCAAAAATCTTAAAATTGACCAGTGCATGAAAAAAAAATTTTTTTGCCTGATGTGTCTCGCCTTGAATCCAGATTTAAACTGGAGCACAAACCCAGACAGACACATACGCTGAGTCACATACAACATTACGACCTGTCCATCATTCATGGTAATCCACAGAATATCCACACAAGGTTGATCCTGACTGTTCAGACACCTGTACCTACAGTATCAGACGTGACACAGAGGACACAGATCAGACAGTGGGGACAGATGTCTCACTCACCTGACAGTCCCGATTAATACTGTCACACCCGGAGTGTTTAAGACGCATGCCATACCCCTCTCTCCCCTCTGGTTTCCTGTCTGCCTCTCTACCATCAACTGGTGACAATGCTCCAAAATTGTTTTAAAAAGCAGCATTGTTGTCATCTTCTTTTGAGGTCCACAGCTCAGCTACTGCGTTCAACAAACAGAGCGTTCTGTCTGTCACTCTCAATGATATCATCCTTTAAACTGCAATAATCTGTCTTTTGTCTCTGACCTCCCTCTGAGTCAGATTAGCAGCTAATCTAGTTTTCATTTCTGCAAATGAAATGACGAGCATGAAGCAGACAGAAAGCAGAGCTTGTCTACACTTTGCTGTAATAAAAGAGTCACTGGGCTCTATAAATACAAGCATCAACGACTGGGTTCAGGCACTGGAGTTCATATGGTCACTGTTTAATATAACATGCAAACTCAGATTATCATATTTCATCATTGGATGATGCAGCCCAGTCGCACAGCAGTTTGTGAAATTGTCACGAACTTTGATGTATATATTTACATAGGCGTGAATTTCACATTTTTTCATGATGGTCAGCACAAAATCAATTTGTATGTAATCCACGTAATTAGGAGCAGCAAACGCCTTGTAGGGAGGATGTCATGGGTGACGAGTGGGTCAAAAACCACAGGATTTTCACCCGGGAGATCGGTGTTTGTGTCCCGTGTGAAACCACAAGTCAAAGTTGGTTTATATGTCAAGTAACTTCCGTATAAGTTATGGCAGTTCCGGTGTTATTTAAACCCAAACTGCGATCTATTCCTAAACCTAACTAAGTTTGTTGCCTAATCAAGTCAATCTATCACTGAACCTAACTAAGTAGTTTTATTTTGAAAAGACTGGATTGGAAATTGACACATGCTGGACTAAGAGTCCATGCTTTGACACAGACTTTACATCATCATCCCATCACAGGGAACTTCTTTACCACGCTTAAATAAAATCTCTATTCCTGAACAGTAAGCCCTGAGTCATATGAGAGAGAGAGAGAGAGAGATGAGTTTTCTGCCTTTGGCATTCAAAAACTAAAAAAACAAACTAAATCTAAACTTTCTGGCCCTTTTGTGACCTCATTCTGCACCTCCATTCATGCGCAGACAGATATGAATGAGATTCTCATCCCTGTTTGCTCTGTTTTGAGTGTGCATGACTGAGAGCACTGCCTCCGATTCTGAACCAGTCATGTGTCAAATCTGATAAAGAGCTAGTAAAAAAAAACTGAAATAAATGCAGCCACATCTTCAACAATCAACGATCAAATCATGTACCGGCTGCCAATGTTTAAGAATCCTGTGAAGATATTTGTCGACAAAACATCACGCAGCGTCAGTAATTACAATAATTATCCTCCACATGCTCGAGGATGCTCAGTATTGTGAAAATCCACTGGAAACTAGCCAATCCTCTCATCATTGTTGTAAGTAACAAAGGAGTAACCACCCCCAACTTGTCTCCATCTATTTGAGTCTCCTATAATATAGTGGGAGCACAAAACAGTCCAATAAGCACCTCCCAAAACCCACTTGTGCACCGTTCATAGAGCAGCACCTCTGAGAGGGACAATCCTGAGGCCAGTCAACCAATGAATGATAAAACGCGAGCACTAATATGTATTCTGTTGCTTGCAGTAAGTATATCTGAGGTAGAATAGTTCCTGTGGATATTTACATCCTTGTAATAAACAACATGTAGCCACACAGAATCTCCCTTCAGTACTTTGGCATTCAATTACAATTACACAGAAATGTTCATCCACTTCAAACTGGAAAAAAAACTGAACTCTACTCACCCCATTTGAACATCATCATCGTCAGCAGTACTGTCTTTAGATTCAGATGAACTTTCCCCAACTCCATGGTAAAACCCCAAACTGCACAAGACCACTATTTAGGGGGAAAAGAAGAAGTGAGAAGACCTAAAGTGGTGACATGCTGCTGTGTGGTGGAGACGCTCCTCACTGTGTTGCTGTTGCCCTGTGTTTAGAGGCTGGCATGTTACACACTGCCCATGCTTGGCTACTAATGAGTGCAGCACCGGACTCAAACAGACAGCCCTCCTCCCTGCTCTGCACTCACAGAGTGTAATCAGCCATGAGAGCAGAGAGACGACAGGAAAACATGAGCTGGATTAACACCTGCTAATACGGATGCTCATTCCCTGAGCTCCTATTGAAAAGGGAGGTAACTCTCTCCACCCATGTCTATGATGCATTATAAATATTAGGACTGTCAATCGATTAAAACATTTAATCGCGAATCATTTTTATCTGCTCAAAATGTACCTTAAAGGGAGATTTGTCAAGTATTTAATACTCGTGGGTACCCATAGAACTCATTTTCGTTCACATATCTTGAGGTCAGAAGTCAAGGGACCTCTTTGAAAATGGCCATGCCAGTTTTTAATTAATAATTAAAAACTAAAATAATCATACAGTTCTATAAGCAGATTATAACACATTATAAGTATGTTTATAATGCATTGTAGACATGGGCGTCATATAAAGTGTGACAAACGGAATGCTGTTAGGGGAGGCATAAAAACGGGAAACTGCAGAATGAAAAACAATCAAAAAATAGTTGACAGATGTCCAAAAAAACCTGGAAAATTTTAATGGCAAATCGTCATTATATATTCACACATCCTCCTTTAACTGAAGGCAAGTTGGCCTAAATCCACAGGTCGTCCTGCTGTGAACCAATCAGCCTCTAGCCTCGTGTTAACCTGTGCAGTCCAGTGAATCCAGGCCAGGTTTTAGTCACTGTCTCATTAGTGTCTTCAGCAGCTTTAGTGGCTCCTTTGTAGCATGGAGCTTAGCAGTCAGACATCCATCACTTAGCCTGTTAGAGACTTGTTACCCCCCTTCGCTCCCTCCACCCCCCACCCCTCCCTAAACACCAGCTGTGCCTGACACCACACGGCCTACCAGACAGATTTGCACCCATGAACTTTGCGTCACCTACAGTAAACTGACACATGATTGGGATATTGTGCATTTGGGTACGCTCAAACTCTAGACGGGCATTCAGCCTAAAAATGGCACTGGGTTAAAAACCACAAGGGCCTCTGTTGGTGTGTTGCTTCAGGTATCAGTGAGAAGATGAAACACAGAAAGTGAAGTTTGTGTAATACTGTAGATCCGTGACTTTGAAGGCTTTTCAGACACCAAAACACTGCTCAGCAGTTTATAGTAATATGAGACTGGATCTTCCAACTCTGGAAAGTTGTTATCAACAATCATTGTATCCTTTGTATCAATGATCATGAGGTAAACAGTACGGTGTTACGCCTTAACCCCCACATGACCTGTCCCACCCGATTCGACTGTTATCTATTAAATAGGCGTTATCAGTAGCTACAAGCACCATAGATGTGGGTCAGTAGGGGCCTACTACCCCTACTATGCTGTAAAAGTGAAAGTGAAACTTAAAGTGAACACGTTCTAACACGTAAAACTGAATAAAACGTTACGTTTTGAACACAAACAAAAAGGCTTCTTTAGGTTTAGGCAACAAAACTACAACTGAGCAACTTCCAGTTAAGTGATAAAATTTACCATAATTCCATCAAATAAACAAACTAACACAAACTGAGTCCTTTTTTCGGATGTTCTTCCAGCACATAAAGTAAAATGAATGCAAGCTGTGTGAAAATCCAGCATGATACATGCTAAACACAGAGGGAATAGACTACTATAGCAGATCTGCTGTTCTGTCCTTGAGCGCTTCCTTCCTAATCAGTAACAGATACGGACGGAGTGGTAAACCACAACAGGAGTGAGCAATATAAATGACAAGTGTTTTTAACCGCAACCATTAGTCATCCATTATGTCAAGTGAAACACAACGATCCTTGCATCTTTGAGGTCATGAGCTATGTAGCCCGGATCGGTCTACTTTTTTCCTGTTAACCATGAAGAGCTGATCAGGACATGACACTCTGTGCCAGAACAGCACAGACATGACTTATGACTGTGTAGGCGGGGATACAGTATATTTAGCGGACTCTTGTGTTTTCTCCTACTTCAGTGGACAAACTGACACCTTAAATCTAATCATAGTTCAATCATGAATTATGCAGTGTTTAGATGCTGATGTGACTGCCACCTTTTAAACTTCTGAACTTTAAACTATGAGTTATAGATAGGATGAACCCAACTGTATTGTCCTCTTTTTAAATGTACTCAGAAACTGTTATTGTTGATGTCTGAGTGAAGGACTGTCAATCATCTATTGTACAGTACAGCTTATCGGAATGACTTTTGGCCCAAAAAGAATGCCAACTGAGGCCCAGCGAGAAGGTGAAAGTTGTTGAGATTGCTCCGCCAGGTTGTAGATCCATGACTTGGCAGACACAAAGAGGTGTTGGGAAGGTGCCAGAGCGGTTACCCACTTCACTGGAATTCCAGTGTTAGTCATTAGATTTGGACACAAGCCCAGAAATGTGAATTCTTCGGGAAACAAAAGATTTAGTTCAAAGAATACCTAACCCGCCCTAAGCCTTGGCATCATACAAGCTTCAGGAGATGAATATGAAACTCCTAACATTTCTGGTGTGAGGGCAGTTGAACTGATCTGATGTACTGTGTGACAAACTATTCAGCTTTTAGTTTAAGTCAGTCTAATCTGTAAAGTTGAGTTTACATTGGGGAAAATATTGCTTTTGGATTTTGATAAAGCATGTAGAGGTGTGGAGTTTAAAAGATGTGGGCATTTATAATGTTTGTAATTTTTGATAAATATTGGGGTAATTTCGCAGTAATTCCAAAGAAATTTCAAATAGGTTACTTGCTAATTATCACCTAATTGCCATGACATTACAAGTCTTACTTTATTCTTCATCACATTTCAGCAAGCTACATGACACTTTCTTATCTCACGTGATTTAATATGTCTGAAAGAAAAGTCGTCCGTGCATTGCTGGCAGCATATGATATTTTATTTTTTGCTCCACACTCAGAGAACCAGCATAAAACAAATATAACGGAACCACTGAGAGAGCCAGGCGGAAGCTCACATGTTTCACACCGTTCCATATTGTGCGTGACACCGGAAGCTGAAATTTCAGAATATGTAGCTTCGAAGCCCGCAGCTTTGACTTACAGACATAAGAAAAAAAATGCCATGGCAACTGCCAGCTACAAAGGAAACAGAAAATAAATGTATCTGTGTAGCTGATACATGTAGTAATGATACTTTACTCAGTGTGCTGAATTGTCGACTTTTTGCGTATTGTTGCCGGGAAACAGTTCGCTAAATACTCTTAAATGCGCTCCCGTAAGAGAAAACCGAGGGTGAAATTAACCCTATTGCATAGATAGCGTTTCCATTATCGTTTTCATGCTGTCAGAGCAGAACCTGCTATCCCTTCTACACTACTACGTAAAAACTCCCTGGCTTGGGAAAGGAAAAGAAGACTAACGTTACTCTATTAGGAACATTATGTAATTCACAAGTAACAGAATGAAGTCCTCTCATCATGGTGGTTAGCTAACGTTAGCTACGAAGCTATTTTACTTGGACAATCCTTTTCAACTTGCTTTGCTGACAGGTTAGCTTACGACAGCTAACTTCGCTATGTGAACTAACTAAGCCAGGAAAGTGGCGATAAAGAAACTCCCTGCAACTCTCAGGTTGGTGGGCATCTTGAGTTTAACAGTTTTAAATGTAACTTTATTTACCAGCAGTAGCAGATACTGTTCATTGACTGTTTAGGATGTTTACCAGACGTTGCTAATATGCTATTAAATTGTGTACGAAAGTTGCTAACTAGCCAGGTAGCTAAGTTAGACTGAATGCAAAAGCAGAAACAGTTGCTCGTAAAAGTAATTACCTGACATGATTGGCAGCTTTTTACTACACCTATTGATGTTATTTTATCACAAAACCATAAGTCATTGTGTCTATTATCCAACAAGTCTTCACAAATATTCTCTCTGGCTACATTTCTGGCTTATGAAACTATTACAAATTGCACAGTGTGATAAATCCATAAAGTCATAAAGCCATAAAGGTACATTACGGAAATAATGTAACATATCACAACGAATGCTTATTTTGTTTGAGCAGTTGTGTAGAAATCCCAACGTATTAAATTGCAATTAAATGAAACAGAGAAAAACACCAGCATCCAGCAAGTGTTTGGCAGCAGTTTACTATACCTATTGATGTTATTTTATCACAAAACCATAAGTCATTGTATCTATTATCCAACAAGTCTTCACAAATATTCTCTCTGGCTTATGAAACTATTACAAATTTGCACAGTGTGATAAATCCATAAAGTCATAAAGCCATAAAGGTACATTACTGAAATAATATAACATATCACAACGAATGCTTATTCTGTTTGACCAGTTGTGTAGAAATCCCAACATATTAAATTGCAATTATATGAAACAGCAAGTGTTTGGCAATTTTACTTGATAGATGATTTAAATAAGTAGTGAATTTCAAAATTGTCCTTTATCAAATTTCTATGATGGTCAAATCCAATAATTATGACTTGTGCAATTTCAATTTTTACATTATGATGTTGGTGTTTTGCTTTCTGTAAATAGTTGTCATTCAATGTGGTTCACATACTGATTGCACTGATGGAACTGCTGCTTAACTGCAGTTGCAAGATATTTCTCCTCTGAAGTACTCGAAACATCTTGTAACATATTGGATAAACATATTATTCATTGTTATGTAATGAAATTGTCTGTTAAATAACACATTAACAAACCTACAGGCCATGTTACAATACATTCAAATTTCACCTCTCACTCTGTTTTTGTTTCAATAGTAAATGACTCAATTACAATTTGATGAAAGTACAACTCATACATTTCTTATATCCAAAGTCAATACATTCTTTCAGTTTTTTTTTTTTAATAATTGCAAATTGAATGTCTTCGGGTTTTTGACCTACTCAGGAAAAACATCATAATTAGAATCCCTCAAGCAGGGTCTGATATTAAGTCTTCCTGACCTGCCACTGTGGCAGGTCACTGAACATTTTTAACGGCCTCAACATTTTGAATTGAAAATTGTAAACACTGAGTCAGTGAGTCAGTGGTACCAGACAATAGAAATACGGAATATATCATGTAGAGCTGTCCCGAATACCACTTTTTGGGCTTCGAAGCTTCGGTGAGAAATATTCAAAGGTATTTGAAGCTTCGCAGTGAGGCGCAGCAGGCTGACATGTTCTTCTGTAGGCTATGTCTGTCTCCATCTCCACCGTTTCAGTGCCAAAGCTGCACTACTGTACACTCACCTCTACACGTAACAGACAGCAATATACATCTGAGAATAAATAATAATTATTAATGTTGAATATGACTAATGTTGTGGGATTATTCCTTATTTCAAGGGCTATTTTGGGATTCATACTTTATTATTACATACATATATAAAAATAAAAAAACAAAGCTTTCGAATAGTTATTTGGAGGTCGATTACCATGGCAATGGTCGAAGCTTTGAAGCATTGGGTAAGCCCTAATATAATGTAACCTTAAAGCTAGACTTGGTAATCTTCTTCAAAAACAATCAATAAATCAAATAATCTGACAAAAAAATTAAAAAAATAATTCTGGTATCTGTGGCTATCGCAGGAGTGTAATAAGCCCATCCAATCTTTTCATTCGGCCCGAATATTCTTAATATAATATTTCTTAATATAAGGAAAGCCTGCCATGGTGGTAGGTGACCTTAAATCTTTACCTGCTACAGCCAACATTTACCCTGTATTTGGCAGGTGGCAGGTGCTAATTATATTCCCTGCCCTCAAGTTATCCCAAACACATTATGTATCAGATTCCTACTCTGTGGCTGAGCGAGATACTCGTGTCATCTTGTGTATAAATGATGTGCTGACGTCAGGCTCTGCATTGTTCTTGTAGGTGTTGCAGGTCGCTCTCATGTGCCCATGGAGAAGGCAGCCTTTGAGGGGTGGCTGGAGACAGTGTCCACCTCTTTCCTTACTCTGAATGACCAGCAGCGCAACCAGTCCCTGGACCACCTCATTTCTTTAAGTGGTGCTGTCCAACTTCGTCATCTGTCTAATGGACTGGAGACACTGCTCAAGCGTGACTTCCTGCGCCTCCTTCCCCTGGAGCTGGCTTTCTACCTTCTCCATTGGCTGGATCCTGAGACCCTGCTCGTCTGCTGCCGGGTCTGCAAAGGGTGGAATAAGGTGAATATCGTGCTTCCTGACATCTGGTAATGCAGTCATGGGGGGCTTTAATAATCATTTGTCTTAAATGTCTCCTCGTTCCCCACACAAGTACTGTATATCAGCTCACCCTGTAAAGTACTTGTCATTCACCCTTGTAAGTGTTTAAAGTGTTCAAACATTCCAACAAGCGTTCGTCTCCTTGCAGGTGATCAACTCGTGTACAGAGGTGTGGCAGGGTGTGTGTCAGGAGCTGGGCTGGAGGATCGATGAGTCCATTCAGGATGCACCACACTGGAAGGCGGTCTACCTGAAGGCTAAACTGCGTATGGTGCAGCTGCAGGATCAGGATGCCTTTGAGACATCGTCCCTCATTGGCCACAGTGCTCGAGTATACGCTCTCTACTATAAGGACGGCCTCCTCTGCACAGGTACTGTACACTGTGGTTATATATATATATATATATATATATATTTATTTGAATCAACACCTCTCTGTCACAGCTTCAGCGAAAACCTGAACATGATAAACATCTCATGAATAGGGCTATTGTACCGTACTGAACATTATAATAAACCAATTCTTTGAGTTTTGCATCCACTCGCTGCATTAATCATGTCAAAGTCTTTGTTGCAATGAGTTGCCTATTTACACGTCCAGCAGACACCGAGCAATAAGAGCATTGATGCTTTGTAAAGCTCAGCTGTAGTTAATAACACTGATGTTGGCTGCATTCCAGTGTGTGTCAGTTTCAGGGGCCTGATGTTGTGCTTGCTAGCTCACTTGAAAGACTAACCTCGGGTTCACATCAGGAACGGAAACGCCGTGATTGGCTGCCCGCGTCCTTTCGCTGCCCATGTAAATCAGTTGAGCTGTTCACACAGCACGCGCAACGCAGCTCCGCGGCCAGCTCGTGATCCTCAGCGATAGTTTTGCCATCTGGTCTATTTTTCCCCATGCCCCGAGTGAATCTGGCAAGAAAACACACTGATAATTTACTATAAATGATATGTTATATGTAGGGCTGCACAATTACTCGAATATTAATCGCGATCACAATTTTGGCTTTCCAAAATTAAATGAACATGATCGCGATTAGCATTTTGGCCATAATCGTGCAGCCCTAATTATATGTGATATAAATGGTCTGATTCTGATAAGATGATAAAATATGCATCCCTCGAACACCTTTGTCAATCTGCTTGGACCACGATCATTGCGGCTTGTAGCTATATACTTGTTTCTTCTTATATTGCTGTGTTCGGGATGTTTCTGGGCGTCGGAAAAGTGCCTTTACCACAAAATTTTAAGTCCTGAAAATGTGATGGAGGATCAGCTAATTGAGCGTAGGTTTGGCTCGCGTCCCCGTGTCGGTCTGGATGTGGTGTTATAGAGGCGTGTCAGTCAGAGCTTGCAGTAATAACACAGATGTCCTCTTGTTTTTCAGGATCTGATGACCTCTCTGCCAAGTTATGGGACGTGCGCACCGGGCAGTGCATTTACGGAATTCAGACACACACCTGCGCCACGGTGAAATTTGATGAGCAGAAGCTGGTGACTGGGTCCTTTGACAACACCATTGCATGCTGGGAGTGGAGCACAGGAGCTAAAATCCAGCAGTTCCGTGGCCACACAGGAGCAGGTTGGTTTAAATCTTCAGCAAATATTTGTTCTGGGCTATTTAGTGTAATAAGCAAAAGCAAGCAAAACGTAATTTAAAAAGCACATTTCATTGCAGTGTACAGTGTTCAAGTATGTATAAAAAAAACTTCTGTAGACTGCAAAAAAACAAAATTTGTGGGTGTATGATGCAACTTCTAAATGTGTGATCGATTTTGTTTTTGTAAGCAGCCATTTCCCAATATTTGAAATACATAAATTCATTCAACATTTTGTGTGTCTTCTCAGTCTTCAGTGTGGACTACCACGATGAGCTGGACGTGCTGGTCAGCGGCTCTGCAGACTTCTCCGTGAAGGTCTGGTCTTTGTCTGCCGGCGCCTGTCTCAACACTCTGACTGGACACACCGAGTGGGTCACCAAGGTCAGCTCATCTAACCTAGTCGAGGTTTAATTTAAGGAAATGAGTTTTATGTTATTCATGCATAAATTAATTTACACATTGTACACATTTTTTTAGGGTGATGATGTCATAAAATATGACGACAGACATTCAAAACTTCATTCGAAAACTTCAATAGAAGCTTCAAATGTAAAAAAAAAAAAAAAGAAGTATTTTGGTATCGCCCTATAAACTGTCACGATTGGAGTTCAACCATGAAATGCTTGCTGTGTTTTGAAAACCTGCATCTTGTGTTGTTATCTCCCATCAGGTGCTTCTACAGAAAAGTGAAGTAGAATCTGTGGTGCACAGTCCTGGTGATCTTATCCTCCTAAGTGCTGACAAGTATGAAATTAAGGTAAGGCTCCCGTCTCCAGCCGTTTCTTGTGTTTTCACTTGGAGAGTAAAGAAACGTTTATCATTGTTATGGTGGCGTTCTCATGTGTAAGTAAGTAAACACTGTGTTCCCTCTGCAGGTCTGGCCTTTAGGGAGAGAAATCAACTGCAAGTGTTTGAAGACGCTGTCGGTGTCGGAGGACCGCAGCATCTGCCTCCAGCCTCGCCTGCAGTTTGACGGACGCTACATCGTCTGCAGCTCGGACCTCGGAGTTTATCAGTGGGACTTTGCCAGCTTTGAGATTCTCAGGTAAAACAGTACACATGACAAAACACGCTCTGTAGCTGTTGTACATTACTTAACTTGTGGAATTCAAACAGCTCATTCTTGTATGGAGGTTTATTTATGTAGCACCTTCCTAGAGCAGATGCCACATAGTACGTAACTAATAAATAAAAACAGCATAACAATAAAATCACAGACACTATTATTTATGATGATAATTGATAACATATGACCTGTTGGACGAGTGAATAAAACTATACATGCAATACTTTGGCAGATTCACAAAATCATTTTTCAATGTTACAACATAAGAAGATTTTTTTATTACTAATTAATAATTATGGCATCACAAAAAACAGTGAGACCATAAAATATATTAATTTGTGACCTTTATTGCCTTTCTTAATTTAACAGAGCTTGAGTTGTAATGTTTGAAAACTGTAGGGTGATGAGACTGAAATCAATTTGGATATCATTTTTTCCTCTGTGGTGCATTACATCAGAAAAAAATCTTACGTTTTCCTAATTTTTCATCAATTTGCTTGGAATCATCAAGAGAACTTTGTTATATTAGAGAAGGGTCTAGCTGCAGAGCTCCAGGCTCAGGCCCAACTCCTCCGTCGGACCCAAGCTTGGAGAAGGAAGTGACGTCTGAAATTGTGCACGCCAGACGATCGTCAGGATACGATAGTATGCGTTCGTTCATTAATTTTGAATAAGCCACACGACCTCCATCAATAACGCCAAGGCAAACAATACAACCTTAATATTTCAATAAGTGTAACTTATAAAGTTAGGTAATGTTAAGCAGCAAATAACTAGTACTAACCTTATGAGTTTGCTAACGTTAACTAGCTATGCTAATGTCATGGCATGGACGTGATACAATGTATTAAATACTTTATTTCTTAACAATAAGTGTGATAAAACAATACACTGTGCAATATAACACAGTGGCATGTAAACGTTATTTATTGATGAGGAAGCGCGATAAACACACGTGATGTTCCACTTTAACACATCTTCCACCGTGGATCCCGCCGATGCCTAAATTTCCTTCGGGATCAATAAAGTATCTATCTATCTATGGAGATGGGTCCCAGCGCTGGAGGTGCCCGAGCCTGGAGTTCTCCAACGGGACGCCATTGTTAAGACATGATCACACTCCTTCCAGTGCTCCTAATCCAGCATGTTTTCATGTTCCCAGGGTGATAAAAACCCAGGACCCAGCTAACCTGTCTCTGCTCAGCTTTGGCGAGGTGTTTGCGCTCCTTTTCGACAACCACTTCCTGTATGTGATGGACCTGAGGACAGAGGCTATCTCGGGCCGCTGGCCTCTACCAGCTTACAGAAAATCCAAACGAGGATCCAGCTTCCTGGCTGGTGTGACCTCCTGGCTCAACGGCCTGGACGGGGACAATGACTCTGGACTGGTGTTCGCCACCAGCATGCCCGACCATAGCATTCACTTAGTACTGTGGAAGGAGAACGGATAGAAGCAAACAAGGACTCCAATCCCCCAGACTGCTAGGATATGAGCCGCCATCATGTGTGCTCTGGAATATATGAACCTTAACAGCCAACATAGACCATGCATGGACCAAAGCATTTTGTTTTTATCCGTTTCTTCCTCAGCATACAGTCCTCCTCTCGACACAAACCTGAACATTCACAGATGGAAATGGATGGCAAACTAAGAAAAATGATGAAGCTATCACTCAGCATTTGCGCCGGATTTCTGCGGAAACTCGTAAACCTCTCGTCGGTCTTCTGATCTTGGACAGAGAAATTTGTTTTGAAAGCCAAGATACATCAGCGACAACTAAAAACAACAGAGGTTCCAAAATAAACACAACAATAGAAAATCTCCTGTAATAAATTTTAACGCGGAAGTGTAAATGGTTTCGGCAAATTTGCTCTTTGATCGGTTTAGCATTGTGCAGTGAGAATATTTGTAGCCAACCTATAATCCATAGTCTAGTAATTGATAGCCAATTTTGGACTCTAACCTTTTCTTATCAGGATAAGTTAAATGTGCTGTAGCTAGAACATGGCCAATGCCAAGCTGGTCACTGAGCCGATTTGCCGAAACATTGGTTTCATTGAAGAAAAGCTGGGTTGCCTTAAACACAGTTGCTGTAAATAATGGAGAACATTTCCTTTGACATCAGATTTTGACCTCAAGGGAGATATTCCTCAAGGTTGTTACAGATCATCCCCAGGGAAGTTGTATACTGAATCATGTGTTGAGAAGTGGTTTGGTACATTGTTGTGTACCACGTAAAACATTGTGAGGTTTCATGTAATTCACTGAATATGCTTTTCTGAGGGATGTCTGGTTTAAGTGTCAGCTTGAGAAATGTGATGTGCCTTTTCAGTTCATTAGATGTAACAAACTAGAATTCCTTGATAACTCCGGCACACTGCAGTAAGGTGATGACTGCATTGTAAATCTTACTTTTATGTTGAATTTTTCATATTTACTGTGCTCTAACAGTCTAAGATGTCTGTAATTTTATAGTTATGTACCTGACATGACTTGCTCAGTGAATTGCTTTTATGAATCATTGACTGTGTAAAACATCAGGTTTATTTTTCTAAAGGCCTCAATGCTTTGCAGAGCTGAGGAAGTGACTTGGCAAGCAGTTGGTTCTGTGTAAAATTACTATTTTAGGCTTCAAACAAGATTTGAATGGATGATTTTCCTGGCATAACAAGAGAAACTGTAAAACCATTCCTCGTTCTGTGCATCAGTTTCAACATCATCTCTCAATTTGGTTTTCTGCTTTTGCAAAACTGAAACTTTGACCATCAGTTAGTGCTTTTCCCAGAGGTTTCATTGATGTCTTCCTTTGCATTCGGCAGGCCACAGGTCACCATGAATTGAAATGTATTCATGTGCACCAAACCTCATTTATGACAGATTAGTTTTTCTTGTATACAGACTATAACCTGTTTCTCACATGGATACTTGTACACAGGAGATGTACAGACTGTTCGTGGGTTAGGTTTTTCAAATCTAATTAAAACACCACCAATATATTGTATTCTGTACTGTTGTCTGACAATTGCACCACATTATATCCTCCCAGCAGCACTCAGTTAAAACTGAACTTACAGTAATATGATTTGTATATAAAGTGAGAAATTAAAATGGGCCATTTGAAATGGGACATAAAAGTTTTTGTTGATGTATCAAATTAATTGTATTCACAGTTAATTGCTATTGCGTTCAAGCACCACACAGTGTTATTATTTCACAAATCTTCTTTTGCACTGTCATAGCTCTTTGGTCACCTGCATCAACCTACAATCAGCTTCAATATTGCAGTCCTTCGAATAAATAAAAGTAGCAAATGCACCTAGTTGTGTCTGTGTATTTGGTCATGCCACCGTTTTAAAACATGAGTCAGCATGTTCCTGATGAATAATGTTTTCAGCCTCGCTAGCAGCAGCTTTAGGGATAGCAATGTGGGTCCAAATACCGGCAAAAGTACTGACATTCCCATCAGCTTTAGCTGTGTCTCGTAATGCTAATTAGCAAATGTTAGCATGATACAGTACAACCTCACAGAGCTGTTAGCATGGCTGTAAATATTCTTGTTAAAACATGTCATATCAAATATAGCAGTCAAAATGTGAACCTCTGGTATTTTTGGACTGTTGCCTGTTATAAGACTCTGGACCTTTGGGCTGGTGCCTGACTGTTACCTGAGGAAAAGATGAAACAGGCAATACAATAATATTTGGGGGTATTTTCAGTTTTCTTTAATCCATAGCAAACCGATGTGGTGACATTTTTGATGTGGTAACAAAAAAATTGATAAAACAGTCGTAGTATAGTGTGTTGAAAAAAGTGATTAAAAAAAAAGTCGTAGTATAGTATGTTGAATAAAGTGAGAAAAAAGTTATAGTACAGTATGTCGAAAAAAATTCATTCATTCATTCATTTTTATACTATGACTTCTCTTCATGAACTTTTTTGACATACTATAGTATGACTTTGTTTCATGAAATTTTTCAACATTTCATACTATGACGTTTTTTCATGAAATTTTCGACAGACTATACTATGACTTTTTTTCATGAAATTTTTCGACATACTGTACTATGACTTTTTTTAGTGACATTTTTCGAGCTACTATAGTATGACTTTTTTCACGAAATTTGACATACTATAATATGACTTTTTTTTCATAACATTTTCGACATGCTGTACTATGACTTTTTATGCATAACATTTTCGACATACCATAGTATGTCGAAAATGTATGACTGACTTTGTTTTTCATTAAATTGTCAACATACTATACTATGACTTTTTTTCATAACATTTTCGACATGCTGTACTATAACTTTTTATGCATAACATTTTCGACATACAAAAGTATGACTTTTTTACACGAAATTTTCGACATTCTATAGTATGACTTTTTTCATAAAACTTTCGACATACCATAGTATGACTTTTTTTTAAGAAATCTTCGACCTACTATAGTATGAATTTTTCTTTCATAAAATTTCACATACCATAGTATGACTTTTTTTTAAGAAATCTTCGCCATACTATAGTATCACTTTTTTTCATAAAATTTTCGACATACTATAGTATGATTTTTTTACACAAAATTTTCGACATACTATAGTATGACTTTTTTTCATAACATTTTCAACATATTTTACTAGGACTTTTTTTCAGGAAATTTTCGACATACTATAGCATGACTTTTTTCATGAAAATTTTCGAAATTTTAAACTGAGTTTTTTTTCCACCAAATAAATCGACAGACTATACCATGCCTTTTTTCATTAACATTTTCGACATTCTCTACTATAATATTTTTTTACGAATATTTTCGACATGCTATAGTATGACTTTTTTCATGAAAATTTTCGAAAATATTCGTAAAAAAATGTCATAATATAGAACGTCGAAAATTTTTTCATGAAAAAAGTCATACTATAGTATGTCTTTTCATGAAAATTGACGAAAATTTAAACTGAGTTTTTTTTCCACCAAATTAATCGACAGACTATATTATGCCTGTTTTCATGAAAATTTTCAACATTCTATACTATGACAAAAAAACTCAGTTTAAAATTTCGACATTTTCCTGAAAAAAGTCATACTATAGTATGACTTTTCATGAAAATTGACGAAAATTTAAACTGAGTTTTTTTTTTCACCAAATTA
Source organism: Sebastolobus alascanus (assembly GCA_916701645.2). Taxonomy (NCBI): domain Eukaryota; kingdom Metazoa; phylum Chordata; class Actinopteri; order Perciformes; family Sebastidae; genus Sebastolobus; species Sebastolobus alascanus. Next base: position 173,632 of record CAKAOJ020000277.1, read on the forward strand.
ATCAACAGACTATACTATGCCTTTTTTCATTAAAATTTTCGACATTCTATACTATGACATTTTTTTACGAATATTTTCGACATGCTATAGTATGACTTTTTTCATGAAAATTTTCGAAAATATACGTAAAAAAATGTCATAGTATAGAATGTTGAAAATTTTAATGAAAAAAGGCATAGTATAGTCTGTCGATTCATTTGGTGGAAAAAAAAACTCAGTTTAAAATTTCGACATTTTGAAGAAAAAAGTCATGCTATAGTATGACTTTTTTGAAAATTGACGAAATTTTAAACTGAGTTTTTTTTCCACCAAATTAATCGACAGACTATACTATGCCTTTTTTCATGAAAATTTTCGACATTCTATACTATGACATTTTTTTACGAATATTTTCGTATGACTTTTTTCATGAAAATTTTCGAAAATATTCGTAAAAAATTGTCATAGTATTGAATATCGAAAATTTTCATGAAAAAAGGCATAGTATAGTCTGTCGATTAATTTGGTGGAAAAAAAACTCAGTTTAAAATTTCGACATTTTCAAGAAAAAAGTCATGCTATAGTATGACTTTTTTTGAAAATTGACGAAATTTTAAACTGAGTTTTTTTTCCACCAAATTAATCGACAGACTATACTATGCCTTTTTTCATGAAGATTTTCGACATTCTATACTATGACATTTTTTTACGAATATTTTCGTATGACTTTTTTCATGAAAATTTTCGAAAATATTCGTAAAAAATTGTCATAGTATTGAATATCGAAAATTTTCATGAAAAAAGGCATAGTATAGTCTGTCGATTAATTTGGTGGAAAAAAAACTCAGTTTAAAATTTCGACATTTTCAAGAAAAAAGTCATGCTATAGTATGACTTTTTTTGAAAATTGACGAAATTTTAAACTGAGTTTTTTTTCCACCAAATTAATCGACAGACTATACTATGCCTTTTTTCATGAACATTTTCGACATTCTATACTATGACATTTTTTTACGAATATTTTCGTATGACTTTTTTCATGAAAATTTTCGAAAATATTCGTAAAAAATTGTCATAGTATTGAATATCGAAAATTTTCATGAAAAAAGGCATAGTATAGTCTGTCGATTAATTTGGTGGAAAAAAAACTCAGTTTAAAATTTCGACATTTTCAAGAAAAAAGTCATGCTATAGTATGACTTTTTTTGAAAATTGACGAAATTTTAAACTGAGTTTTTTTTCCACCAAATTAATCGACAAAAAGCTATTGATTTATGACAGATTAGTTTTTCTTGTATACAGACTATAACCTGTTTCTCACATGGATACTTGTACACAGGAGATGTACAGACTGTTCGTGGGTTAGGTTTTTCAAATCTAATTAAAACACCACCAATATATTGTATTCTGTACTGTTGTCTGACAATTGCACCACATTATATCCTCCCAGCAGCACTCAGTTAAAACTGAACTTACAGTAATATGATTTGTATATAAAGTGAGAAATTAAAATGGGCCATTTGAAATGGACATAAGTTTTTGTTGATGTATCAAATTAATTGTATTACAGTTAATTGCTATTGCGTTCAAGCACCACACAGTGTTATTATTTTCACAAATCTTCTTTTGCACTGTCATAGCTCTTTGGTCACCTGCATCAACCTACAATCAGCTTCAATATTGCAGTCCTTCGAATAAATAAAAGTAGCAAATGCACCTAGTTGTGTCTGTGTATTTGGTCATGCCACCGTTTTAAAAACATGAGTCAGCATGTTCTGATGAATAATGTTTTCAGCCTCGCTAGCAGCAGCTTTAGGGATAGCAATGTGGGTCCAAATACGGCAAAAGTACTGACATTTCCCCATCAGCTTTAGCTGTGTTCGTAATGCTAATTAGCAAATGTTAGCATGATACAGTAAACCTCACAGAGCTGTTAGCATGGCTGTAAATATTCTTGTTAAAAATGTCATATCAAATATAGCAGTCAAAATGTGAACCTCTGGTATTTTTGGACTGTTGCCTGTTATAAAGACTCTGGACCTTTGGGTGGTGCCTGACTGTTACCTGAGGAAAAGATGAAACAGGCAATACAATAATATTTGGGGGTATTTTCAGTTTTCTTTTAATCCATACAAACCGATGTGGTGACATTTTTGATGTGGTAACAAAAAATTGATAAAAACAGTCGTAGTATAGTGTGTTGAAAAAAGTGATTAAAAAAAGTCGTAGTATAGTATGTTGAATAAAGTGAGAAAAAGTTATAGTACAGTATGTCGAAAAAAAATTCATTCATTCTTCATTTTTTTATACTATGACTTCTCTTCATGAACTTTTTTTGACATACTATAGTATGACTTGTTTCATGAAAATTTTTCAACATTTCATACTATGACGTTTTTTTCATGAAATTTTCGACAGACTATACTATGAATTTTTTTCATGAAATTTTTCGACATACTGTACTATGATTTTTTGTGACATTTTCGAGCTACTATAGTATGACTTTTTTCACGAAATTTGACATACTATAATATGACTTTTTTTTCATAACATTTCGACATGCTGTACTATGACTTTTTATGCATAACATTTTCGACATACCATAGTATGTCGAAAATGTATGACTGACTTTGTTTTTCATTAATTGTCAACATACTATACTATGATTTTTTCATAACATTTTCGACATGCTGTACTATAACTTTTTATGCATAACATTTTCGACATACAAAAGTATGACTTTTTTACACGAAATTTTCGACATTCTATAGTATGACTTTTTCTTAAAACTTTCGACATACCATAGTATGACTTTTTTTTAAGAATTCTTCGACCTACTATAGTATGAATTTTTCTTTATAAAATTTCACATACCATAGTATGACCTTTTTTTAAGAATCTTCGCCATACTATAGTATGACTTTTTTTCATAAATTTTCGACATACTATAGTATGATTTTTTTACACAAAATTTTCGACATACTATAGTATGACTTTTTTTCATAACATTTTCAACATTATTTTACTAGGATTTTTTTCAGGAAATTTTCGACATACTATAGCATGACTTTTTTCATGAAAATTTTCGAAATTTTAAACTGAGTTTTTTTTCCACCAAATTAAATCGACAGACTATACATGCCTTTTTTCATTAACATTTTCGACATTCTCTACTATAATATTTTTTTACGAATATTTTCGACATGCTATAGTATGACTTTTTTCATGAAAATTTTCGAAAATATTAAAAAAAAAATGTCATAATATAGAACGTCGAAAATTTTTTCATGAAAAAAGTCATACTATAGTATGTCTTTTCATGAAAATTGACGAAAATTTAAACTGAGTTTTTTTTCCACCAAATTAATCGACAGACTATATTATGCCTGTTTTCATGAAATTTTTCAACATTCTATACTATGACAAAAAAACTCAGTTTAAAATTTCGACTTTTCCTGAAAAAAAGTCATCTATAGTATGACTTTTTTGAAAATTGACGAAAATTTAAACTGAGTTTTTTTTTTCCACCAAATGAATCTACAGACAATACTATGCCTTTTTTCATTAAAATTTTCGACATTCTATACTATGACATTTTTTTACGAATATTTTCGACATGACCTTTTTTCATGAAAATTTTCGAAAATATTCGTAAAAAAATGTCATAGTATAGAATGTCGAAAATTTTAATGAAAAAAGGCATAGTATAGTCTGTCGATTCATTTGGTGGAAAAAAAAACCAGTTTAAAATTTCGACATTTTAATGAAAAAAGTCATACTATAGTATGACTTTTTCATTGAAAATTGACGATAAAAAAAACTCAGTTTAAATTTTCGTCATTTTCAGAAAGTCATACTATAGTATGACTTTTTCACCAAAAATTGTCGAAATTTTAAACTGAGTTTTTTTTCACCAAATTAATCGACAGACTATACTATGCTTTTTTCATGAAATTTTCGACATTCTATACTATGACATTTTTTTACGAATATTTTCGTATGACTTTTTTCATGAAAATTTTCGAAAATATTCGTAAAAAATTGTCATAGTATTGAATATCGAAAATTTTCATGAAAAAAGGCATAGTATAGTCTGTCGATTAATTTGGTGGAAAAAAAACTCAGTTTAAAATTTCGACATTTTCAAGAAAAAAGTCATGGTATAGTATGACTTTTTTTGAAAATTGACGAAATTTTAAACTGAGTTTTTTTTCCACAAAATTAATCGACAGACTATACTATGCCCTTTGTCATGAAAATTTCGACATTCTATACTATGACATTTTTTTACGAATATTTTCGTATGACTTTTTTCATGAAAATTTTCAAAAATATTCGTAAAAAATTGTCATAGTATTGAATGTCGAAAATTTTCATGAAAAAAGGCATAGTATAGTCTGTCGATTAATTTGGTGGAAAAAAAAACTCAGTTTAAATTTCGACAATTTTCAGAAAAAAGTCATGCTATAGTATGACTTTTTTGAAAATTGACGAAATTTTAAACTGAGTTTTTTTTCCACCAAATGAATCGACAGACTATACTAGCCTTTTTTCATGAAAATTTTCGACATTCTATACTATGACATTTTTTTACGAATATTTTCGTATGACTTTTTTCATGAAAATTTTCGAAAATAGTCGTAAAAAATTGTCATAGTATAGAATGTCGAAAATTTTCATGAAAACAGGCATAGTATAGTCTGTCGATTAATTTTGTTGAAAAAAAACTCAGTTTAAAATTTCGACATTTTCAAGAAAAAGTCATGCTATAGTATGACTTTTTTTGAAAATTGACGAAATATTAAAATGATTTTTTTTCCACCAAATTAATCGACAGACTATACTATGCCTTTTTTCATGAACATTTTCGACATTCTATACTATGACATTTTTTTACGAATATTTTCGACATGCTATAGCATGACTTTTTTCATGAAAATTTTCGAAAATATTTCGTAAAAAAATGTCATAGTATAGAATGTCGAAAATTTTCATGAAAACAGGCATAGTATAGTTCTGTCGATTCATTTGGTGGAAAAAAAACTCAGTTTAAAATTTCGACATTTTCATGAAAAGTCATGCTATAGTATGACTTTTTTTGAAAATTGACGAAATTTTAAAACTGAGTTTTTTTTCCACCAAATGAATCGACAGACTATACTATGCCTTTTTTCATGAAAATTTTCGACATTCTATACTATGACATTTTTTTACGAATATTTTCGACATGCTTTTTCATGAAAATTTTCGAAAATATTCGTAAAAAATTGTCATAGTATAGAATGTCGAAAATTTTCATGAAAAAAGGCATAGTATAGTCTGTCGATTCATTTGGTGGAAAAAAAACTCAGTTTAAAAATTTCGACATTTTCATGAAAAAAGTCATGCTATAGTATGACTTTTTTGAAAATTGACGAAATTTTAAACTGAGTTTTTTTTCCACCAAATGAATCGACAGACTATACTATGCCTTTTTTCATTAAAATTTTCGACATTCTATACTATGACATTTTTTTACGAATATTTTCGACATGACTTTTTTCATGAAAATTTTCGAAAATATTCGTAAAAAAATGTCATAGTATAGAATGTCGAAAATTTTAATGAAAAAAGGCATAGTATAGTCTGTCGATTCATTTGGTGGAAAAAAAACTCAGTTTAAAATTTCGACATTTTTCAAGAAAAAGTCATGCTATAGTATGACTTTTTTTGAAAATTGACGAAATTTTAAACTGAGTTTTTTTTCCACCAAATGAATCGACAGACTATACTATGCCTTTTTACATTAAAATTTTCGGACATTCTATACAATGACATTTTTTTACGAATATTTTCGACATGACTTTTTTCATGAAATTTTCGAAAATATTCGTAAAAAATTGTCATAGTATGAATGTCGAAATTTTCATGAAAACAGGCATAGTAAAGTCTGTCGATTCATTTGGTGGAAAAAAAACTCAGTTTAAAGTTCGACATTTTATCATGAAAAAGTCATGCTATAGTATGACTTTTTTTGAAAATTGACGAAATTTTAAACTGAGTTTTTTTTCCACCAATTAATCGACAGACTATACTATGCCTTTTTTCATTAAAATTTTCGACATTCTATACTATGACATTTTTTTACGAATATTTTCACATGACTTTTTCATGAAAATTTCGAAAATATTCGTAAAAAATTGTCATAGTATAGAATGTCGAAAATTTTCATGAAAACAGGCATAGTATAGTCTGTCGATTCATTTGGTGGAAAAAAAACTCAGTTTAAAATTTCGACAATTTCAAGAAAAAAGTCATACTATAGTATGACTTTTTTGAAAATTGACGAAATTTTAAATTGAGTTTTTTTTCCACCAAATTAATCGACAGACTATACTATGCCTTTTTTCATGAAAATTTTCGACATTCTATACTATGACATGTTTTTACGAATATTTCGACATGACTTTTTTCATGAAATTTTCGAAATATCGTAAAAAATGTCATAGTATAGAATGTCGAAAATTTTCATGAAAAAAGGCATAGTATAGTCTGTCGATTCATTTGGTGGAAAAAAAACTCAGTTTAAAATTTCGTCAATTTTCATGACAAAGACATGCTATAGTATGACTTTTTTTGAAAATTGACGAAATTTTAAACTGAGTTTTTTTTCCACCAAATTAATCGACAGACTATACTATGCCTTTTTTCATGAAAATTTTCGACATTCTATACTATGACATTTTTTTACGAATATTTTCGTATGACTTTTTTCATGAAAATTTTCGAAAATATTCGTAAAAAATTGTCATAGTATTGAATATCGAAAATTTTCATGAAAAAAGGCATAGTATAGTCTGTCGATTAATTTGGTGGAAAAAAAACTCAGTTTAAAATTTCGACATTTTCAAGAAAAAAGTCATGCTATAGTATGACTTTTTTTGAAAATTGACGAAATTTTAAACTGAGTTTTTTTTCCACCAAATTAATCGACAGACTATACTATGCCTTTTTTCATGAAAATTTTCGACATTCTATACTATGACATTTTTTTACGAATATTTTCGTATGACTTTTTTCATGAAAATTTTCGAAAATATTCGTAAAAAATTGTCATAGTATTGAATATCGAAAATTTTCATGAAAAAAGGCATAGTATAGTCTGTCGATTAATTTGGTGGAAAAAAAACTCAGTTTAAAATTTCGACATTTTCAAGAAAAGTCATGCTATAGTATGACTTTTTTTGAAAATTGACGAAATTTTAAACTGAGTTTTTTTTCCACCAAATTAATCGACAGACTATACTATGCCTTTTTTCATGAAAATTTTCGACATTCTATACTATGACATTTTTTTACGAATATTTTCGTATGACTTTTTTCATGAATATTTTCGTATGACTTTTTTCATGAAAATGTTCGAAAATATTCGTAAAAAATTGTCATAGTATTGAATATCGAAAATTTTCATGAAAAAAGGCATAGTATAGTCTGTCGATTAATTTGGTGGAAAAAAAACTCAGTTTAAAATTTCGACATTTTCAAGAAAAGTCATGCTATAGTATGACTTTTTTTGAAAATTGACGAAATTTTAAACTGAGTTTTTTTTCCACCAAATTAATCGACAGACTATACTATGCCTTTTTTCATGAAAATTTTCGACATTCTATACTATGACATTTTTTTACGAATATTTTCGTATGACTTTTTTCATGAAAATTTTCGAAAATATTCGTAAAAAATTGTCATAGTATTGAATATCGAAAATTTTCATGAAAAAAGGCATAGTATAGTCTGTCGATTAATTTGGTGGAAAAAAAACTCAGTTTAAAATTTCGACATTTTCAAGAAAAAAGTCATGCTATAGTATGACTTTTTTTGAAAATTGACGAAATTTTAAACTGAGTTTTTTTTTCACACAAATTAATCGACGACAGACTATACTATGCCTTTTTTCATGAAAATTTTCGACATTCTATACTATGACATTTTTTTACGAATATTTTCGTATGACTTTTTTCATGAAAATTTTCGAAAATATTCGTAAAAAATTGTCATAGTATTGAATATCGAAAATTTTCATGAAAAAGGCATAGTATAGTCTGTCGATTAATTTGGTGGAAAAAAAACTCAGTTTAAAATTTCGACATTTTCAAGAAAAAAGTCATGCTATAGTATGACTTTTTTTGAAAATTGACGAAATTTTAAACTGAGTTTTTTTTCACCAAATTAATCGACAGACTATACTATGCCTTTTTTCATGAATATTTTCGACATTCTATACTATGACATTTTTTTTACGAATATTTTCGTATGACTTTTTTCATGAATATTTTCGAATGACTTTTTCATGAAATTTTCGAAATATTCGTAAAAAATTGTCATAGTATTGAATATCGAAAATTTTCATGAAAAAAGGCATAGTATAGTCTGTCGATTAATTTGGTGGAAAAAAACTCAGTTTAAAATTTCGACATTTTCAAGAAAAAAGTCATGCTATAGTATGACTTTTTTTGAAAATTGACGAAATTTTAAACTGAGTTTTTTTTCCACCAAATTAATCGACAGACTATACTATGCCTTTTTTCATGAAAATTTTCGACATTCTATACTATGACATTTTTTTACGAATATTTTCGTATGACTTTTTTCATGAAAATTTTCGAAAATATTCGTAAAAAAATTGTCATAGTATTGAATATCGAAAATTTTCATGAAAAAAGGCATAGTATAGTCTGTCGATTAATTTGGTGGAAAAAAAACTCAGTTTAAAATTTCGACATTTTCAAGAAAAAAGTCATGCTATAGTATGACTTTTTTTGAAAATTGACGAAATTTTAAACTGAGTTTTTTTTCCACCAAATAATCGACAGACTATACTATGCCTTTTTTCATGAAAATTTTCGACATTCTATACTATGACATTTTTTTACGAATATTTTCGTATGACTTTTTTCATGAAAATTTTCGAAAATATTCGTAAAAAATTGTCATAGTATTGAATATCGAAAATTTTCATGAAAAAAGGCATAGTATAGTCTGTCGATTAATTTGGTGGAAAAAAAACTCAGTTTAAAATTTCGACATTTTCAAGAAAAAAGTCATGCTATAGTATGACTTTTTTTGAAAATTGACGAAATTTTAAACTGAGTTTTTTTTCCACCAAATTAATCGACAGACTATACTATGCCTTTTTTCATGAAAATTTTCGACATTCTATACTATGACATTTTTTTACGAATATTTTCGTATGACTTTTTTCATGAAAATTTCGAAAATATTCGTAAAAAAATTGTCATAGTATTGAATATCGAAAATTTTCATGAAAAAAGGCATAGTATAGTCTGTCGATTAATTTGGTGGAAAAAAAACTCAGTTTAAAATTTCGACATTTTCAAGAAAAAAGTCATGCTATAGTATGACTTTTTTTGAAAATTGACGAAATTTTAAACTGAGTTTTTTTTCCACCAAATTAATCGACAGACTATACTATGCCTTTTTTCATGAAAATTTTCGACATTCTATACTATGACATTTTTTTACGAATATTTTCGTATGACTTTTTTCATGAAAATTTTCGAAAATATTCGTAAAAAATTGTCATAGTATTGAATATCGAAAATTTTCATGAAAAAAGGCATAGTATAGTCTGTCGATTAATTTGGTGGAAAAAAAACTCAGTTTAAAATTTCGACATTTTCAAGAAAAAAGTCATGCTATAGTATGACTTTTTTTGAAAATTGACGAAATTTTAAACTGAGTTTTTTTTCCACCAAATTAATCGACAGACTATACTATGCCTTTTTTCATGAAAATTTTCGACATTCTATACTATGACATTTTTTTACGATATTTCGTATGACTTTTTTCATGAATATTTTCGTATGACTTTTTTCATGAAAATTTCGAAAATATTCGTAAAAAATTGTCATAGTATTGAATATCGAAAATTTTCATGAAAAAAGGCATAGTATAGTCTGTCGATTAATTTGGTGGAAAAAAAACTCAGTTTAAAATTTCGACATTTTCAAGAAAAAGTCATGCTATAGTATGACTTTTTTTGAAAATTGACGAAATTTTAAACTGAGTTTTTTTTCCACCAAATTAATCGACAGACTATACTATGCCTTTTTTCATGAACATTTTCGACATTCTATACTATGACATTTTTTTACGAATATTTTCGTATGACTTTTTTCATGAAAATTTTCGAAAATATTCGTAAAAAATTGTCATAGTATTGAATATCGAAAATTTTCATGAAAAAAGGCATAGTATAGTCTGTCGATTAATTTGGTGGAAAAAAAAACTCAGTTTAAAATTTCGACATTTTCAAGAAAAAAGTCATGCTATAGTATGACTTTTTTTGAAAATTGACGAAATTTTAAACTGAGTTTTTTTTCCACCAAATTAATCGACAGACTATACTATGCCTTTTTTCATGAAAATTTTCGACATTCTATACTATGACATTTTTTTACGATTTTTTTATGACTTTTTTCATGATATTTTCGTATGACTTTTTTCATGAAAATTTTCGAAAATATTCGTAAAAAATTGTCATAGTATTGAATATCGAAAATTTTCATGAAAAAAGGCATAGTATAGTCTGTCGATTAATTTGGTGGAAAAAAAACTCAGTTTAAAATTTCGACATTTTCAAGAAAAAAGTCATGCTATAGTATGACTTTTTTTGAAAATTGACGAAATTTTAAACTGAGTTTTTTTTCCACCAAATTAATCGACAGACTATACTATGCCTTTTTTCATGAAAATTTTCGACATTCTATACTATGACATTTTTTTATTTCGTATGATTTTTTCATGAATATTTTCGTATGACTTTTTTCATGAAAATTTTCGAAAATATTCGTAAAAAAATTGTCATAGTATGAATGTCGAAAATTTTCATGAAAAAAGGCATAGTATAGTCTGTCGATTAATTTGGTGGAAAAAAAACTCAGTTTAAAATTTCGACATTTTCAAGAAAAAAGTCATGCTATAGTATGACTTTTTTTGAAAATTGACGAAATTTTAAACTGAGTTTTTTTTCCACCAAATTAATCGACAGACTATACTATGCCTTTTTTCATGAAAATTTTCGACATTCTATACTATGACATTTTTTTACGAATATTTTCGTATGACTTTTTTCATGAAAATTTTCGAAAATATTCGTAAAAAATTGTCATAGTATTGAATATCGAAAATTTCATGAAAAAAGGCATAGTATAGTCTGTCGATTAATTTGGTGGAAAAAAAACTCAGTTTAAAATTTCGACATTTTCAAGAAAAAAGTCATGCTATAGTATGACTTTTTTGAAAATTGACGAAATTTTAAACTGAGTTTTTTTTCCACCAAATTAATCGACAGACTATACTATGCCTTTTTTCATGAAAATTTTCGACATTCTATACTATGACATTTTTTTACGAATATTTTCGTATGACTTTTTTCATGAAAATTTTCGAAAATATTCGTAAAAAATTGTCATAGTATTGAATATCGAAAATTTTCATGAAAAAAGGCATAGTATAGTCTGTCGATTAATTTGGTGGAAAAAAAACTCAGTTTAAAATTTCGACATTTTCAAGAAAAAGTCATGCTATAGTATGACTTTTTTTGAAAATTGACGAAATTTTAAACTGAGTTTTTTTTCCACCAAATTAATCGACAGACTATACTATGCCTTTTTTCATGAAATTTTCGACATTCTATACTATGACATTTTTTTACGAATATTTTCGTATGACTTTTTTCATGAAAATTTTCGAAAATATTCGTAAAAAATTGTCATAGTATTGAATATCGAAAATTTTCATGAAAAAAGGCATAGTATAGTCTGTCGATTAATTGGTGGAAAAAAAAACTCAGTTTAAAATTTCGACATTTTCAAGAAAAAAGTCATGCTATAGTATGACTTTTTTTGAAAATTGACGAAATTTTAAACTGAGTTTTTTTTCCACCAAATTAATCGACAGACTATACTATGCCTTTTTTCATGAAAATTTCGACATTCTATACTATGACATTTTTTTACGAATATTTTCGTATGACTTTTTCATGAATATTTCGTATGACTTTTTTCATGAAAATTTTCGAAAATATTCGTAAAAAATTGTCATAGTATTGAATATCGAAAATTTTCATGAAAAAAGGCATAGTATAGTCTGTCGATTAATTTGGTGGAAAAAAAACTCAGTTTAAAATTTCGACATTTTCAAGAAAAAAGTCATGCTATAGTATGACTTTTTTTGAAAATTGACGAAATTTTAAACTGAGTTTTTTTTCCACCAAATTAATCGACAGACTATACTATGCCTTTTTTCATGAAAATTTTCGACATTCTATACTATGACATTTTTTTACGAATATTTTCGTATGACTTTTTTCATGAAAATTTTCGAAAATATTCGTAAAAAATTGTCATAGTATTGAATATCGAAAATTTTCATGAAAAAAGGCATAGTATAGTCTGTCGATTAATTTGGTGGAAAAAAAACTCAGTTTAAAATTTCGACATTTTCAAGAAAAAAGTCATGCTATAGTATGACTTTTTTGAAAATTGACGAAATTTTAAACTGAGTTTTTTTTCCACCAAATTAATCGACAGACTATACTATGCCTTTTTTCATGAAAATTTTCGACATCTATACTATGACATTTTTTTACGAATATTTTCGTATGACTTTTTTCATGAAAATTTTCGAAAATATTCGTAAAAAATTGTCATAGTATTGAATATCGAAAATTTTCATGAAAAAAGGCATAGTATAGTCTGTCGATTAATTTGGTGGAAAAAAAACTCAGTTTAAATTTCGACATTTTCAAGAAAAAAGTCATGCTATAGTATGACTTTTTTTGAAAATTGACGAAATTTTAAACTGAGTTTTTTTCCACCAAATTAATCGACAGACTATACTATGCCTTTTTTCATGAAAATTTTCGACATTCTATACTATGACATTTTTTTACGAATATTTTCGTATGATTTTCATGAATATTTTCGTATGATTTTTTCATGAAAATGTTCGAAAATATTCGTAAAAAATTGTCATAGTATTGAATATCGAAAATTTTCATGAAAAAAGGCATAGTATAGTCTGTCGATTAATTTGGTGGAAAAAAAACTCAGTTTAAAATTTCGACATTTTCAAGAAAAAAGTCATGCTATAGTATGACTTTTTTTGAAAATTGACGAAATTTTAAACTGAGTTTTTTTTCCACCAAATTAATCGACAGACTATACTATGCCTTTTTTCATGAAAATTTTCGACATTCTATACTATGACATTTTTTTACGAATATTTTCGTATGACTTTTTTCATGAAAATTTTCGAAAATATTCGTAAAAAATTGTCATAGTATTGAATATCGAAAATTTTCATGAAAAAAGGCATAGTATAGTCTGTCGATTAATTTGGTGGAAAAAAACTCAGTTTAAAATTTCGACATTTTCAAGAAAAAAGTCATGCTATAGTATGACTTTTTTTGAAAATTGACGAAATTTTAAACTGAGTTTTTTTTCCACCAAATTAATCGACAGACTATACTATGCCTTTTTTCATGAAAATTTTCGACATTCTATACTATGACATTTTTTTACGAATATTTTCGTATGACTTTTTTCATGAAAATTTTCGAAAATATTCGTAAAAAATTGTCATAGTATTGAATATCGAAAATTTTCATGAAAAAAGGCATAGTATAGTCTGTCGATTAATTTGGTGGAAAAAAAACTCAGTTTAAAATTTCGACATTTTCAAGAAAAAGTCATGCTATAGTATGACTTTTTTTGAAAATTGACGAAATTTTAAACTGAGTTTTTTTTCCACCAAATTAATCGACAGACTATACTATGCCTTTTTTCATGAAAATTTTCGACATTCTATACTATGACATTTTTTTACGAATATTTTCGTATGACTTTTTTCATGAAAATTTTCGAAAATATTCGTAAAAAAATTGTCATAGTATAGAATATCGAAAATTTTCATGAAAAAAGGCATAGTATAGTCTGTCGATTAATTTGGTGGAAAAAAAACTCAGTTTAAAATTTCGACATTTTCAAGAAAAAAGTCATGCTATAGTATGACTTTTTTGAAAATTGACGAAATTTTAAACTGAGTTTTTTTTCCACCAAATTAATCGACAGACTATACTATGCCTTTTTTCATGAAAATTTTCGACATTCTATACTATGACATTTTTTTACGAATATTTTCGTATGACTTTTTTCATGAAAATTTTCGAAAATATTCGTAAAAAATTGTCATAGTATTGAATATCGAAAATTTTCATGAAAAAAGGCATAGTATAGTCTGTCGATTAATTTGGTGGAAAAAAAACTCAGTTTAAAATTTCGACATTTTCAAGAAAAAAGTCATGCTATAGTATGACTTTTTTTGAAAATTGACGAAATTTTAAACTGAGTTTTTTTCCACCAAATTAATCGACAGACTATACTATGCCTTTTTTCATGAAATTTTCGACATTCTATACTATGACATTTTTTTACGAATATTTTCGTATGACTTTTTTCATGAAAATTTTCGAAAATATTCGTAAAAAATTGTCATAGTATTGAATATCGAAAATTTTCATGAAAAAAGGCATAGTATAGTCTGTCGATTAATTTGGTGGAAAAAAAACTCAGTTTAAAATTTCGACATTTTCAAGAAAAAAGTCATGCTATAGTATGACTTTTTTTGAAAATTGACGAAATTTTAAACTGAGTTTTTTTTCCACCAAATTAATCGACAGACTATACTATGCCTTTTTCATGAAAATTTTCGACATTCTATACTATGACATTTTTTTACGAATATTTTCGTATGACTTTTTTCATGAAAATTTTCGAAAATATTCGTAAAAAATTGTCATAGTATTGAATATCGAAAATTTTCATGAAAAAAGGCATAGTATAGTCTGTCGATTAATTTGGTGGAAAAAAAACTCAGTTTAAAATTTCGACATTTTCAAGAAAAAAGTCATGCTATAGTATGACTTTTTTTGAAAATTGACGAAATTTTAAACTGAGTTTTTTTTCCACCAAATTAATCGACAGACTATACTATGCCTTTTTTCATGAAAATTTTCGACATTCTATACTATGACATTTTTTTACGAATATTTTCGTATGACTTTTTTCATGAAAATTTTCGAAAATATTCGTAAAAAATTGTCATAGTATTGAATATCGAAAATTTTCATGAAAAAAGGCATAGTATAGTCTGTCGATTAATTTGGTGGAAAAAAAACTCAGTTTAAAATTTCGACATTTTAAAGAAAAAAGTCATGCTATAGTATGACTTTTTTTGAAAATTGACGAAATTTTAAACTGAGTTTTTTTTCCACCAAATTAATCGACAGACTATACTATGCCTTTTTTCATGAAAATTTTCGACATTCTATACTATGACATTTTTTTACGAATATTTTCGTATGACTTTTTTCATGAAAATTTTCGAAAATATTCGTAAAAAATTGTCATAGTATTGAATATCGAAAATTTTCATGAAAAAAGGCATAGTATAGTCTGTCGATTAATTTGGTGGAAAAAAAACTCAGTTTAAAATTTCGACATTTTCAAGAAAAAAGTCATGCTATAGTATGACTTTTTTTGAAAATTGACGAAATTTTAAACTGAGTTTTTTTTCCACCAAATTAATCGACAGACTATACTATGCCTTTTTTCATGAAAATTTTCGACATTCTATACTATGACATTTTTTTACGAATATTTTCGTATGACTTTTTTCATGAAAATTTTCGAAAATATTCGTAAAAAATTGTCATAGTATTGAATATCGAAAATTTTCATGAAAAAAGGCATAGTATAGTCTGTCGATTAATTTGGTGGAAAAAAAACTCAGTTTAAAATTTCGACATTTTCAAGAAAAAAGTCATGCTATAGTATGATTTTTTGAAAATTGACGAAATTTTAAACTGAGTTTTTTTCCACCAAATTAATCGACAGACTATACTATGCCTTTTTTCATGAAAATTTTCGACATTCTATACTATGACATTTTTTTACGAATATTTTCGTATGACTTTTTACATGAAAATTTTCGAAAATATTCGTAAAAAATTGTCATAGTATTGAATATCGAAAATTTTCATGAAAAAAGGCATAGTATAGTCTGTCGATTAATTTGGTGGAAAAAAAACTCAGTTTAAAATTTCGACATTTTCAATAAAAAAGTCATGCTATAGTATGACTTTTTTGAAAATTGACGAAATTTTAAACTGAGTTTTTTTTTCCACCAAATTAATCGACAGACTATACTATGCCTTTTTTCATGAAAATTTTCGACATTCTATACTATGACATTTTTTTACGAATATTTTCGTATGACTTTTTTCAAGAAAATTTTCGAAAATATTCGTAAAAAATTGTCATAGTAATGAATATCGAAAATTTTCATGAAAAAAGGCATAGTATAGTCTGTCGATTAATTTGGTGGAAAAAAAAGCTCAGTTTAAAATTTCGACATTTTCAAGAAAAAAGTCATGCTATAGTATGACTTTTTTGAAAATTGACGAAATTTTAAACTGAGTTTTTTTTCCACCAAATTAATCGACAGACTATACTATGCCTTTTTTCATGAAAATTTTCGACATTCTATACTATGACATTTTTTTACGAATATTTTCGTATGACTTTTTTCATGAAAATTTTCGAAAATATTCGTAAAAAATTGTCATAGTATTGAATATCGAAAATTTTCATGAAAAAAGGCATAGTATAGTCTGTCGATTAATTTGGTGGAAAAAAACTCAGTTAAAATTTCGACATTTTCAAGAAAAAAGTCATGCTATAGTATGACTTTTTTTGAAAATTGACGAAATTTTAAACTCAGTTTTTTTTCCACCAAATTAATCGACAGACTATACTATGCCTTTTTTCATGAAAATTTTCGACATTCTATACTATGACATTTTTTTACGAATATTTTCGTATGACTTTTTTCATGAAAATTTTCGAAAATATTCGTAAAAAATTGTCATAGTATTGAATATCGAAAATTTTCATGAAAAAAGGCATAGTATAGTCTGTCGATTAATTTGGTGGAAAAAAAGCTCAGTTTAAAATTTCGACATTTTCAAGAAAAAAGTCATGCTATAGTATGACTTTTTTGAAAATTGACGAAATTTTAAACTGAGTTTTTTTTCCACCAAATTAATCGACAGACTATACTATGCCTTTTTTCATGAACATTTTCGACATTCTATACTATGACATTTTTTTACGAATATTTTCGTATGACTTTTTTCATGAAAATTTTCGAAAATATTCGTAAAAATTGTCATAGTATTGAATATCGAAAATTTTCATGAAAAAAGGCATAGTATAGTCTGTCGATTAATTTGGTGGAAAAAAAACTCAGTTTAAAATTTCGACATTTTCAATAAAAAAGTCATGCTATAGTATGACTTTTTTTGAAAATTGACGAAATTTTAAACTGAGTTTTTTTTCCACCAAATTAATCGACAGACTATACTATGCCTTTTTTCATGAAAATTTTCGACATTCTATACTATGACATTCTTTTACGAATATTTTCGTATGACTTTTTTCATGAAAATTTTCGAAAATATTCGTAAAAAATTGTCGTAGTATTGAATATCGAAAATTTTCATGAAAAAAGGCATAGTATAGTCTGTCGATTAATTTGGTGGAAAAAAAACTCAGTTTAAAATTTCGACATTTTCAAGAAAAAAGTCATGCTATAGTATGACTTTTTTGAAAATTGACGAAATTTTAAACTGAGTTTTTTTTCCACCAAATTAATCGACAGACTATACTATGCCTTTTTTCATGAAAATTTTCGACATTCTATACTATGACATTTTTTTACGAATATTTTCGTATGACTTTTTTCATGAAAATTTTCGAAAATATTCGTAAAAAATTGTCATAGTATTGAATATCGAAAATTTTCATGAAAAAAGGCATAGTATAGTCTGTCGATTAATTTGGTGGAAAAAAAACTCAGTTTAAAATTTCGACATTTTCAAAAAAAGTCATGCTATAGTATGACTTTTTCTTGAAAATGACGAAATTTTAAACTGAGTTTTTTTTCCACCAAATTAATCGACAGACTATACTATGCCTTTTTTCATGAACATTTTCGACATTCTATACTATGACATTTTTTTACGAATATTTTCGTATGACTTTTTTCATGAAAATTTTCGAAAATATTCGTAAAAAATTGTCATAGTATTGAATATCGAAAATTTTCACTGAAAAAAGGCATAGTATAGTCTGTCGATTAATTTGGTGGAAAAAAAACTCAGTTTAAAATTTCGACATTTTGAAGAAAAAAGTCATGCTATAGTATGACTTTTTTTGAAAATTGACGAAATTTTAAACTGAGTTTTTTTTCCACCAAATTAATCGACAGACTATACTATGCCTTTTTTCATGAAAATTTTCGACATTCTATACTATGACATTTTTTTACGAATATTTTCGTATGACTTTTTTCATGAAAATTTTCGAAAATATTCGTAAAAAATTGTCATAGTATTGAATATCGAAAATTTTCATGAAAAAAGGCAGAGTATAGTCTGTCGATTAATTTGGTGGAAAAAAAACTCAGTTTAAAATTTCGACATTTTCAAGAAAAAAGTCATGCTATAGTATGACTTTTTTTGAAAATTGACGAAATTTTAAACTGAGTTTTTTTTCCACCAAATTAATCGACAGACTATACTATGCCTTTTTTCATGAAAATTTTCGACATTCTATACTATGACATTTTTTTACGAATATTTTCGTATGACTTTTTTCATGAAAATTTTCGAAAATATTCGTAAAAAATTGTCATAGTATTGAATATCGAAAATTTTCATGAAAAAAGGCATAGTATAGTCTGTCGATTAATTTGGTGGAAAAAAAACTCAGTTTAAAATTTCGACATTTTCAAGAAAAAAGTCATGCTATAGTATGACTTTTTTTGAAAATTGACGAAATTTTAAACTGAGTTTTTTTTCCACCAAATTAATCGACAGACTATACTATGCCTTTTTTCATGAAAATTTTCGACATTCTATACTATGACATTTTTTTACGAATATTTTCGTATGACTTTTTTCATGAAAATTTTCGAAAATATTCGTAAAAAATTGTCATAGTATTGAATATCGAAAATTTTCATGAAAAAAGGCATAGTATAGTCTGTCGATTAATTTGGTGGAAAAAAAACTCAGTTTAAAATTTCGACATTTTCAAGAAAAAAGTCATGCTATAGTATGACTTTTTTTGAAAATTGACGAAATTTTAAACTGAGTTTTTTTTCCACCAAATTAATCGACAGACTATACTATGCCTTTTTTCATGAAAATTTTCGACATTCTATACTATGACATTTTTTTACGAATATTTTCGTATGACTTTTTTCATGAAAATTTTCGAAAATATTCGTAAAAAATTGTCATAGTATTGAATATCGAAAATTTTCACGAAAAAAGGCATAGTATAGTCTGTCGATTAATTTGGTGGAAAAAAAACTCAGTTTAAAATTTCGTCAATTTTCAAAAAAAGTCATACTATAGCATGACTTTTTTCTTGAAAATGTCGAAATTTTAAACTGAGTTTTTTTTCCACCAAATTAATCGACAGACTATACTATGCCTTTTTTCGTGAAAATTTTCGACATTCTATACTATGACATTTTTTTACGAATATTTTCGTATGACTTTTTTCATGAAAATTTTCGAAAATATTCGTAAAAAATTGTCATAGTATTGAATATCGAAAATTTTCACGAAAAAAGGCATAGTATAGTCTGTCGATTAATTTGGTGGAAAAAAAACTCAGTTTAAAATTTCGACATTTTCAAGAAAAAAGTCATGCTATAGTATGACTTTTTTTGAAAATTGACGAAATTTTAAACTGAGTTTTTTTTCCACCAAATTAATCGACAGACTATACTATGCCTTTTTTCATGAAAATTTTCGACATTCTATACTATGACATTTTTTTACGAATATTTTCGTATGACTTTTTTCATGAAAATTTTCGAAAATATTCGTAAAAAATTGTCATAGTATTGAATATCGAAAATTTTCATGAAAAAAGGCATAGTATAGTCTGTCGATTAATTTGGTGGAAAAAAAACTCAGTTTAAAATTTCGACATTTTCAAGAAAAAAGTCATGCTATAGTATGACTTTTTTTGAAAATTGACGAAATTTTAAACTGAGTTTTTTTTCCACCAAATTAATCGACAGACTATACTATGCCTTTTTTCATGAAAATTTTCGACATTCTATACTATGACATTTTTTTACGAATATTTTCGTATGACTTTTTTCATGAAAATTTTCGAAAATATTCGTAAAAAATTGTCATAGTATTGAATATCGAAAATTTTCATGAAAAAAGGCATAGTATAGTCTGTCGATTAATTTGGTGGAAAAAAAACTCAGTTTAAAATTTCGACATTTTCAAGAAAAAAGTCATGCTATAGTATGACTTTTTTTGAAAATTGACGAAATTTTAAACTGAGTTTTTTTTCCACCAAATTAATCGACAGACTATACTATGCCTTTTTTCATGAAAATTTTCGACATTCTATACTATGACATTTTTTTACGAATATTTTCGTATGACTTTTTTCATGAAAATTTTCGAAAATATTCGTAAAAAATTGTCATAGTATTGAATATCGAAAATTTTCATGAAAAAAGGCATAGTATAGTCTGTCGATTAATTTGGTGGAAAAAAAACTCAGTTTAAAATTTCGACATTTTGAAGAAAAAAGTCATGCTATAGTATGACTTTTTTTGAAAATTGACGAAATTTTAAACTGAGTTTTTTTTCCACCAAATTAATCGACAGACTATACTATGCCTTTTTTCATGAAAATTTTCGACATTCTATACTATGACATTTTTTTACGAATATTTTCGTATGACTTTTTTCATGAAAATTTTCGAAAATATTCGTAAAAAATTGTCATAGTATTGAATATCGAAAATTTTCATGAAAAAAGGCATAGTATAGTCTGTCGATTAATTTGGTGGAAAAAAAACTCAGTTTAAAATTTCGACATTTTCAAGAAAAAAGTCATGCTATAGTATGACTTTTTTTGAAAATTGACGAAATTTTAAACTGAGTTTTTTTTCCACCAAATTAATCGACAGACTATACTATGCCTTTTTTCATGAAAATTTTCGACATTCTATACTATGACATTTTTTTACGAATATTTTCGTATGACTTTTTTCATGAAAATTTTCGAAAATATTCGTAAAAAATTGTCATAGTATTGAATATCAAAAATGTTCATGAAAAAAGGCATAGTATAGTCTGTCGATTAATTTGGTGGAAAAAAAACTCAGTTTAAAATTTCGTCAATTTTCAAAAAAAGTCATACTATAGCATGACTTTTTTCTTGAAAACGTCGAAATTTTAAACTGATTTTTTTTCCACCAAATTAATCGACAGACTATACTATGCCTTTTTTCATGAAAATTTTCGATATTCAATACTATGACAATTTTTTACGAATATTTTCGAAAATTTTCATGAAAAAAGTCATACGAAAATATTCGTAAAAAAATGTCATAGTATAGAATGTCGAAAATTTTCATGAAAAAAGAAATAGTATAGTCTGTCGATTAATTTGGTGGAAAAAAAACTCAGTTTAAAATTTTCTCAATTTTCAAAAAAAGTCATACTATAGCATGACTTTTTTCTTGAAAACGTCGAAATTTTAAACTGATTTTTTTTCCACCAAATTAATCGACAGACTATACTATGCCTTTTTTCATGAAAATTTTCGATATTCAATACTATGACAATTTTTTACGAATATTTTCGAAAATTTTCATGAAAAAAGTCATACGAAAATATTCGTAAAAAAATGTCATAGTATAGAATGTCGAAAATTTTCATGAAAAAAGAAATAGTATAGTCTGTCGATTAATTTGATGGAAAAAAAACTCAGTTTAAAATTTCGTCAATTTTCAAAGAAAGTCATACTATAGCATGACTTTTTTCTTGAAAATGTCGAAATTTTAAACTGAGTTTTTTTTCCACCAAATTAATCGACAGACTATACTATGCCTTTTTTCATGAAAATGTTCGATATTCAATACTCTGACAATTTTTTACGAATATTTTCGAAAATTTTCATGAAAAAAGTCATACGAAAATATTCGTAAAAAAATGTCATAGTATAGAATGTCGAAAATTTTCATGAAAAAAGGCATAGTATAGTCTGTCGATTAATTTGGTGGAAAAAAAACTCAGTTTAAAATTTCGACATTTTCAAGAAAAAAGTCATGCTATAGTATGACTTTTTTTGAAAATTGTCGAAATTTTGTCGAAAAAAGGCATAGTATATGTGGAAAAAAAAAACTCATAGTTTAGTATGTTGAAAATTGTCATTAAAAAGGTCATATAGTATGTCCAGTAATTTCGTGGAAAAAAAGTCATACTATAGTATGTCAAAAATTTTTATAAAAAAAATACCATAGTATAGTATGTCGAAAATTTCATGATGGACATATTATACTTTGACCTTTTTCATGAAAATTTTCAACATACTATACTATGATTTTATTTCGATGAAACTTTTTCATGAATTTTTTCGACATACTATATTATGACTTTTTTCATGAAACTTTTCGACACACTATACTATCATTTCTTTTCTATGAAATTTTTCTTTGTTATTATTCGACATACTATACTATGAATCTTTTCTTAATTTTTCGACATACTATACTATGACATTTTTCATAAAATGTTTCGACATACTGTAATATGACTTTTATTCAACATACTATATTATGACTTTTTCATGAAAATTTTCGACACTATACTATGATTTCTTTTCTATGAAATTTTTCGACATACTATACTATGACTTTTTTCTGTCAAATTTTTCGACATACTATAATATGACTTCTTTTCTATGAAATCTTTCGACATACTATACTATGATTTCTTTTCTATGAATTACTATTATTATTACTATTCTATGACTTTTTCATGAAATGCTTCGACATACTATACTATGACTTTTTTTGTCATACTATACTATGACTTTTTTTGACATGCTATTTTTTTTTTAAAATTTCGTCAAACTATACTATGACTTTTTTCTACATGCTATACAATGACTTATTTTTTAAATACTATACTGTGACTTTTTTTGGACACACTATACTATGACTTTTTTTGACATGCTATACAATTACTTTTTTAAAAACTTTTTTCAACATAAAAAGTAAAAAAAAAATTCATAATGTGGTATGTCGAAAAGAAAGTCATAGTATTTATAAAAATCTTTTAAGAAGTCATAGTATAGTATGTCGAAAAAAGTAAAAAAAAAAAAGTCATAGTATAGTATGTTGAAAAAACAGTCATAGCATAGTATGTCGAAAAAAGTTTAAAAAAAAACAAACAAAAGTCATAGTAAAATATGTCGACATACTATACTATGACTTTTTGACTTAACGCTACTAATTTCTTTAACGCATTATCTCAATCAATCTTTCTGCGGTTGTAGCGGGTCTTAAAGCTAGAGTGAAGTTTCTGGTATCATGTGAAAGTAGAAAACCTAAGGAATCATCAAAGTTTGCCATGTTATGATTTGAACATATTTTTTTATGCTAAATGCAGTACCTGTGAGAGTTTCTGTATCGGTTTCAATATTTGACATTGTTTTGTGTTGTTAATTGATTTCCAATAATAAATATATACATATACTGTATTTACTGTTGATAAGAGTATGAAATACTTGACAAATCTCCTATATTGTACATTTTGAACAGATAAAAAATGTGCGATTAATCATGGATAATCATGCGATTAATCGCGATTAAAAATTTTAATTGACTGACTTCCCTAATAAAAAGTCATAGTATAGTCAGTCACAAAAAGACATTATAGTATAGTATGTCATAAACAGGCATTGTATAGTATGTAAAAAAAAAGTAGCGGTTTCAAATATTGACATTTGTAACAAAGATTTTTCCTCCAAAAAAACATGCGACCTACACCCAGATATTACAGTGGAGAAGAATTTATTTGCATTTTGTAATAAGAAACTTCTCACAAACAGAGAATGTGAAAAATAAATACCCGAGAACAGCAGAACCAGTAGAATGTGAAGTGTAGTTACAAAAATAAGTCAATGAAATCTATTTCTTTTTACATATCTGTAGACACCGTTACTTTCTGTTATGAGAATGATGAACCAAAAAAACTCTATCCACGCTGTAGCGCACATTTCCAACAGCTCAAATATGAAACCATATGATTTTTCATTTTCCAAAGACGCAAAATACCAACAAATGTAAACATAACAGAGAATCCAAACTGTATCTGTATATTAACTTTATGCATTTATGACAGACGTCCTTCAAGCAGGGAACATGCAGAGGACTGTTAGAAGAGGGCTGGGTTCAGTTTACTCACAACTCGATGAAAAGGAGGAAGTGAGTTTTCTTTCAAATTAAAGTACTGAACCTTTTGGCCATAATCAATATTTTCTACTGATGATTTAAATTTAACAACCCAGCCATGATTGTTTCTGTCTGTGCACTTAGTTTTCTTTTGAAAAAGAAATAAGTTATTTCCTCCAAAATAAGAGCATGCAGAACATTTAACAGATGTTACAGAAAACCACATAAAATATAAACTGTGTTTCTAACACAGTCTATTACAGTTTTTTTTGCCTCTTCAACACTTTGCATTAACACACATCTTGGATCAAAAGTGTAGTTAGACATTTATTTGACTTCTGAGAGCTAAAACGTCTCAGCTGTTACACTTTTAAATATTTAAAAGCTGAACTTTCAGTAAGCACTTTTTAAAATTTTTGTGTGATTTGATTGAATTTAGATCAAATACAATTAACAAAGATGCAGATTAACGCCAAGTGTGAAGCGAGATTTTCTTTTTGTTGTCTTGTTCGTTGACACTAAATTTCTTCTCCCCTTAAATCTAATCTCATGAACAGATACTGTATGTGGGAGGCAAAGTAAGTTACATTAATAAAGCAGCAAACCCCAACCCTAAAACCCTAAAATTATGTTACGCCCCACAAGCAATTTCAAAACATAAAATTCAATAATCTTTGAATCACAACATAAACACAAAAAACCTGTGCAATATAAATAATCTCCTAATTGATTCTGTGTCTGAATCAATAACAGCTACAATCACAGCCAAAGATCCCTCCTCTGCAGTTACATCATATTGTGTGTCATTACCGTGTAATATGTCAACAACCAGTGTGGAATATGCTCAAATACTGCGGATGAATGTGTTACAAACTGTATGTTAAACTAAATAGCTTCTAACATGGAAAATCCATCCTTATGAAAGAACTGTCACCAAATAGAAACAAACGCTGCAAAATCAGAGAAGTTTGTCAAATTACGAAATATGAGTCCCGTTTCAAATGCCATCAAACTGAAGTCTGTCGGAGTTAAAAGTGTCCGTTCAGACTTTAAGGCTACAACGCTTTTGTGCAACTGGATGATGTAGAAAATTCACACTCCAAAAATATACTTCAGGTTGTTTAAAGCTCGTTTTAACAGTAACTACAAGAACACATTAAAAACTACAAGGCACCTTTATCAAATCCTCGTCATGTCACTATTATCACTAATAAGTTTTCCCTTTATGTATTTCAGCATCTCTCAGTGCGTAGGAGGTCAGCTAAATATGCAAACATGCTATATATATATATATGAAGAATATATCTTTGAAGGAAAATTAATAATTTTGTCTTTATGTTTTCCTATAATTAGTAGCAGATTACATTGTCTTTCCAGGACACTTTCTAGGAGATTAATAGGAAATTACAAGATCGGTTAAGAAAAAGATCCTGGTGGACTTTTGGTTTTGGTCACATGTAGCATTTAGCTTTTTTATTTTTATTTTTTTGGAAGAATGGTTTAGTCTAGTGCAACGTGCAGATGGCTCCTGTCTATTACTGTCATAAGGTGGTGGTGGCAGGTTTAGAAAATGTCACATGTCAACACGGTGTAAAGCCTATTTCATGTTTTGTAATGACAGAATGTGTGGATTGTGAGGGTTTAGACTTTGGTGACGTTGTTTGTTTGTAGCTGATCCTCTTCATCATCGACACTTAGGTCCAACCTCAGGTTATCCAGAGTCTGACGGATCGTCAGTGTCTCCTTACGCCTGTTAGGGAGATGGTGACAGACAGACGTGGTGGTTTATTTTGTGCTATGTAACTGACAGATTGTACATGTTGTAAGAGGCTAGGATTTGCTTGTTATTTTTGTCATAGTTTTCTTATTCTACTCCTAAGTTGTGAATTGGAGTTATAAATTTTGAATTTTAGAATGTTAAGTTAACCAGTCATAATGGGTAAGTACTTTTTCTGTTCAATTTGACTAAGTTTAATATTTTATGTCTAGAACATAGACATTATTATTATTCATTTTTTGGTAATTGTATACTGTTACTTTAAGAGAGCGCACCCTGGCACTTAAATTAAGCTGTGAACCAGGGAATCGAGTAAACTAGCTTTGGAGTCACCCTGTTTTCATACCGTGTCTTGTCATGTTTAGTTTTATATTATCCACCGAAGAAACAAGTGGAATTGACCTGTGACACCTGTGGAATAAAAGTTGTTTGTGTTTTACCAACTCTACAACGGACATTGAGTGGATTTTTGTAAGATCGGCATGTTTCTTTATGCCATAGCTATGAAAAACACACATTTCGGATTGGTTGGCAGGTGTTTAACCACTGGTAACCATAGCAACCACAGTGATGCTTCACGCTATGTTACCAAATGATGCGTCACTAAATGAAAATCTATCAAGATCCACAACAAAGTCATTGTTCATGGCTACTTTTACATCTGAAGGAGGGGAGTGTCTGATACTTAAATTACCCCTCTGACCTGTCCGTTTATGTGTGTGTGTGTGTGTATTAGTGCACGTACTTTGTCTGCAGGTGTTGGTCGAGCAGCTGCCTCTGCAGCCGGGCGCTCGTCTCCCTCTCCTCGGCCAGCTCTCTCTGGGTGTGGCGGTACTGCGCCTCCCTCCTGCTCGTCTCCTCCTCCGCCTCGTTCAGCTGACGCTTCAGAGAGCGCATCCTCTGGGTCATCTGGAGGACCAATCACAGAGCCACGCTTAGTTTGGACTGAGACATGAAAACGCCTCAAGGTTGTTACCACGTGCTAAAAAACATGTCCTTGACTATTGTCAAGATTGTTGCTGTTCAATATCATCAGCGTATTCAATGTGAACTGTGTGTTAGTGCCTGAAAACCAAATTTCTTCAGGGGTAATGGTAAAGTTGAAACCTTTCAAGAGTACTGCACTGCGTCCAAAAGAGTTATGCTAACAGAATGCAACAAAAAGAAATGACCAAAAAAGGCCTAAAATACATTTTCTTATCCGATAGACATTTCCAAAAAACTGAATATTTTAAGAAGAATATCAGAAAACAAACCAAACTGCAAATATTCAAAAGGGAGCTGTGCTCCGGAGCGCCTTGGTAGCCGAGCGATTTTTTTTATTTCAATGAAGCTTATATTTCCAGCTCAAATGAAAGTTTAAATACATATTAGTACAAGAACAAGCCGATCATACTGTTTTGTAATACTGTGTGTGTGTGTGTGTGTTTTACCAGGTCTTTCTGCTCAGTAGCTATCCTGTGTTCCTCCTCCATCTGATCGCTCAGCTCAACGATCCTCCTCTCCAGTTTACTGATGGTGTTGGTCAGAACAGACTTGTTCCTGCACAAAACACAAACACATTAGCACATACTTGTGGATATGTTTCAGCCAGTTTACTGCTATGGTTACATGTTTATATCAGTGAGTCTCAAAGTGGGGTCCGTGGCACTCTGCCAGGGGGTCTGCAAAATAATTTACTATAAATTATAAGAATTGTGCTGTATCATTAAGAAGTACATATCTACAGATAGGGACCATTTGCGCCAATAAAACAAGCATATTATGTCTATTACTCCCACCCACGTTAGCTTTGGGCCATTAATCAACCTGTCATGAATCAGTCACTTCACTCACTCGAATGCAAATATTCCAATCAAAATTCTCTAATTTCTTAATTACTATGATGTGTTTTGCAACACTATTATGATAAATTCTGTTATGATTTGCTCAGAGCTTTCTGCCAATGATTTGAATAAGGGGCAATATGTTAATTGTTTTAAAGTTGAAGCATTAAACTGGTAATTTTAAATGTGTGAAATCATTAGGACGGTGGTATTAACATGATTCAAATTAAAATTGGTTTCTGTCTGAAATACTAAAAAGTTTAACAATAAAATCATTCCAATGGCATCTAAGAGTACAATGGTAGGAAGCATATGATTAATGATGAATGTCTATTACGATTAATTGTTATGATTTTGAGGGGGTCCTTGGAAAAATGTTCTACCCTGTAAGGGGTCTCTGGCCCCAACAAGTTTGAGAACCTCTGGTTTGTATCACAGCCAGCCGTTTTGCAAACTACACTGTCGTGTTTTGCAGAGCCACTTGGACGTGTTTCAGCAGCCATTCTGAAATCAAACTCAATTAACAGACTTTTAAACGTGCTTGAGGTGAGTGATCCATCACACTCAAGGATGTATGTGTGGCGTTTGGTGATGTAGTTTAAGTGCAGATTGATGTTAGCTGAGATGGATTACACAACTCAAGCAAGTTTCAATGGTCGGATCATTAATTTTCATTTTGTACAGAATTGAGTGGAAACTAATGGCTGTTCGGAAACGGAAGCAAAGCCTCAGAAACATGTTTTAGTTCTGACTGTTAAAAGCACTCTGTGACAAAATGTACTGTCAGATGCATTGCAATACACTGCTGACAGTGTTAGAACAGAGGTTTGTTAAAAAAAAAAGTCACGTGACTGACCTGTCCTCGACCCTCAGACTGCTCTCCAGCTCTTTGACTCTGCCCTCCGCCCTGGAGATGACATCCTCCTGAACTCTGGAGCTCTGAAGCTCCTCCACCTCCAGACGCAGCTCACGCAGCTACACACCGAGAGAGAGACTAGCTTTTACTTTTGTTCCACTATTGTTGATTATTAAGATACTCAAATGTACAGTTTAATGCAAGCATGTACAAGTTCACTGGCACATTGGCTTATCACAGATATACCTGTGTATATGTCCGTCAATTAGATAATAAGACAATAATAAGAAATGTCAAAGATATGTTTAGAAACAATGTCTCCATAACAGAGTTTGTCCACCAGAGGGCTCTGACAAGTACATTTTTACAATAATAAGAAGAATCAAATTTAAGGATCCTTATTTTAAAAAAAAGTGTCTTTATACATTATTGTGCTAAAAAAAATGAATACCAGCTAATAAATCTTTTTCTGATATTCTAAAAACAGTCAGTATCTCAGTATATCATATCAGAGAGATGGAGAAAGATATTGAGAAAGAGGGTCTAACTGTGTTAAATGTAGACTACAAGAAGAAGTGAAAACACACAGTACCTGTCTCTCCATGGCGATCTTCGCAGTTTCCAGCTGGTCGTTCAGATCTTTCTCCTGAAGCACCTTCAGCTGCAGCTGCTCAGTCTGACAGCAAACACACAAACGTCTTAATAACCAGCCAAACAAAGTCCGTCAAATCGATACAACAAATGTTAAGTAAATGACAGAACATTGTCCGTTAGCTCACATCCTGTTTCCAGTGTGCATACCTGTTCGATAGCTCTCTTGTGTTTGGCGGCCCATCTCTGCTCGCTGTCATGCAGCTCCTCCAGATCGCTCTCCAGGTCGATCATCTTCTCCTGTAAGATTTAAAAAATTATAAGTCATCATCCAAACTAAACTTTTTTTTAGGCAGCTTCTGATCTGAGGTCAACTGTCGGTTCAGCAGAACACATTCAGGCTATTTAGAAAAGGCACAGGTTGAGTATCTTCAGAAATAGCGACGTGATGAATATTTGGGATTATGGAATTAGCACACCGATTGCAAAACAGGATTTACATAATTAATACCTCATTAACCCCAAACTCTGATGGTTTGCATGACTGATTAATTCAAGTGGACATCTCTGTTTGAATCATGAGGTCATGTATGCCAACAAACTGTGGATACTGTTTGATCTACAGCTGGAAATAGGAAGAGTTCACTTCAAGGAAGAAACATTCAGGGAAAAAAAAAGATTAGTTTTTTTTTTTAGGGCTGTCAATCGATTAAAATATTTAATCACAATTGATCGCACATTTTTTATCTGTTCAAAATGTACCTTAAAGGGAGTGGACAAATATGCTTGCTTTATGCAAATATATGTATACTGTATATTTATTATTGGAAATCAATCAACAACACAAAACAATGACAAATATTGTCCAGAAACCCTCACAGGTACTGCATTTAGCATCAAAAATATGCTCAAATCACAACATGGCAAACTGCAGCCCAACAGGAAACAACAGCTGTCAGTGTGTCAGTGTGCTGACTTGACTATGACTTGCCCCAAACTTCATGTGATTATCATAAAGTGGGCATGTCTGTAAAGGGGAGACTCGTGGGTACCCATAGAACCCATTTTCATTCACATATCTTGAGTTCAGAGGTCAAGGGACTGATACCAAATCTGATACCACCTTTATATGAAATAAGTGTTACACAGAAAGGTAGTGCAAAAACACCTGAAGCAGCATTTAGATCATTATAAAAACCCTCCATTTACTTTAAAAATCATCTAATAATTTATTTTACGTGAAGCATAAAAACTCCAACTATCAAATGATTTACCTGAGCCTGTTTGACTTGTTTGGCAAGGTCTTCTTTAGCCTGGTTGGTGCTCTGCAGCTCCATGAGGAGGTCATCCACCGTCCTCTCCGCTTGCTTACACTGCAGCTGGATCCTCTCTCTCAGCTGGATCTCGTCCTCCAGCGTTCGCTCCTTATCAATCAGCTTACCAGACACCTGCACACACACACGCAAAAACACACAGATCCTGAGGCTGCATTCATACCAAAGGTGCTCTCAGCTATTATTGAAAAGCAGCAGCTTTCTATCTATCTAACCAAGATGCTAGAATACATGACAAGCATGTTACTAGTGTGAAATGATTAGTATTGGACAAGTGAGCATACCTCTCCCTGCAGTCTGCTGACGAGGATCAGCAGTCTCTGCACCTCCTGCTCCTTCTCCAACAGAGACTCCTCCAGCTCCTCCACCCTCAGCTGGCCGTCCTCACGCAGCTTCTGCTGCAGGTTCAGCTCGGCTGCAGCCTGCGTGGCCACCTGCAGGGCCTCACCCAGCTGGAGACACACGGAAACATACATTTGTAGGAACATGCGCACATCTGGGTTTAACAGCAGTGATTTGTTTTCTTGTATACTAATAACGTCTTAGGACGGTTCCCTGTAAAGGTCAAGTGAAAGCATCTCTGTCTGTACCTCCGACTCCAGTCTGAAGATGGTGCTGTTGAGTTCGGATGTCCTCTTGTCGCTGGTGTCTCGGTCGACCTCCAGGTCCTCCAGCTGTCTCTCTGCCAGCCACAACTTCTCAGACAGCGTCTGGGCGTGCTGCGTCTGCTTTTCCAGGTTCTCCTGAACACAACACACACAGTTCAGAGCTCTGCCAAAGACGATAGAAGCAAAGAGGCGAAACACTGGTGCTTTTTGATAATGGCCGCTAGATGGCGCTGCGGTAGCACTGCTGCCATTTTGGACTGTAAACGCCAATGAGTCCATAGCCATGAATGTATAAAGAGAAGTCTGTAAATCAGAGGATCATTTTTTTTTAGGTAAATCAACTTCCCAGTACGAACACTTAAATAGCCCGCATTTAAATCATTATGTCTTAAAAGCTGTAAAATTAACTAATAGCTGAATCCAGAGTTATTTCCTTCGACATAATGAACGTGCATCAGACCCACGAGACTGCACCGCCCTGCACGCTCACATGACATATCCGGTTCTGCCGGCTTCCTGCTAGCTGTAGTCCTCAGTTTGTCTGGAGATGATGGAAACTAAAAAGCGTTTTGTTTTTTTTCGAGCTGCTGTGTACCTCAGCATCCTGGATCTTGTTTTTGAGGGACTGCTGGAGAAAATTGAAGGCGTACTCCTGAGTGTTGGCCTCCACCATCACGTCCCGGGCATCCTTCACCTCAATCTGCGCAGTACGAAGAAAAGAGTCAGTCATGCAAACACATGGATAAGTACAGTATACAGCAAGTCCATCCATTAATCTGCCCGCACCTCCATCTCTCTATATCTCTCGGCCATCTCTCGGTTCTCTCTCTCCATCTCTATCATCTGCTCTCTCGTCCTCTTCATCTCGTTGTTCAGCTGAGTGTTGGTCCTCAGCAGGTCCTCGTTGTTCACCAGCAGGCCGCGCATCTCAAACCTTCACAGAGAGACAGTTATCAGACTGCGATGTGTCAAGCTCCACATTTACACGGAGATTACAGAGAGGAGTGAAGCCAAGGAACGACAGGAGCTTGAGTAACCCGTTGAGAATCTCGTTCTCACCTTGCTGCAATGGAGTATAAGTGCACTGAGGGTGTGGTCAGTACATTGTGACATCACTTGGGGGTGTGGTTACAAGTGCAAAAAGACTTCAAATTCAAAGAAAAGGCCAGTCAAAAGAGGCTTTTCAGCTCAGTGTTAAAAGACAAACGTCAGAGTACCTTTAAAGAGTGACACCAACGTAATACAAATTGTTCAAGCAGTAACTTACGCCGGGTACACACTTCACAAGAATCAAGCCGATTTTTATCGGGACTTGTTGTTCATGAATCAATCTGTTAGTGTGTGGTGCGCAGATTTGGCCAAATTGTTGCTCTCCACAGACTATAGCAACAAAACTGTTAAATTTAACATAACATGTGTGGTGTCTCACATTTTCAAAATCTATAGTGTGGGCCAGCCGTTAGCTGAAAAGCATCAGTTTACCACTCTACCTTCTGGTTAAAGGTTTCCAATCTACCACACACAACCACACCCACCAGTGATGTCACAGTGTACTGACCATACATCACTGAAGCGAGGTGACAAATTCCACCAGTGGAGGTCATCAAAATTAAGATTCTCAGCCTCGGTTATGTTACTCTTTAAAGAGAGTTAAGAGAAGCAAGCAAGCAAAGAGGAAAATAAGAAAAATAATATCATGTCTGACCTTATCTGGTTTCTCTCCTTCTCCATCTCCACACTCTCTGCCTCCAGGAACTGGTTACGCTACAGAGAACACACACACCGTCAAAATATTTTCTTACTTGTGGTATCAAACCACATTCTTAAAGTAGGACTATATATGTATGAACCCCAAAATGGATCAGGTGAGGCCTACCTTCTGGCAGGTGTCCATCTGTCTGGTCAACTCCTCTATGTAGTCTTTTTTATGGGGCCCCCCCACAGTGTTAGAGCGCATACTGTAGTGGGTGGTGGGTGCCACCTGTAGCAACAGAAACATGGAAAAACGTTACGTGGACGCGATGATAGAGAGTGTGTTATCTGTTTGTGTGTATGAGTAAACGTACAGTGTTGGTGACCTCGGCCCTCCTCTTCAACAGACTGTCATAGGCGGAGAAACGGGGGCGATGGGTGTTGAAGGTGGGCGTTCCCACTGGACTGGTGCTGCGACTGTTGTAGCTGAACAGGTTCATCTCTGAATTGGAAGGAGACAGTCCACCAGGAACCTGGAAATGAGGAGAGGGGCACAGAGAGGAGGGTCAATACCCTGCTGTAGGCAGCCTCAGAAAACTGGGATTGTCCCTGAAGCTTACATGTGTACGGAAGCCCTGAGAGGCAAGTGAGAAAAAAAATTATTCTGGTGATCCATTTTCTAAGTCTGATATATATTATTTTCTCTCCTTTGTTTATGACTTAAGAACTGGTGGAAAAAGAGGTTTTGCCAGGATATTCTTTCTAAGTTCCTTACATTTTGTTTGTTTAACAGGTGAAACAGGTGAAAAAATAAAATAAAATTGCAGGGTCATTTTCCAAAATATATATAAAACATATAATATATATAAATAAGAATATTTTTTTCCACTACAAACCTTGAACTCAGACATTCGGTACAAGGGGTTGTAATCCATGGAGGTCGTCGTGGTGTACGGACTGTTGAACACCCTGGGAGGACTGTCAACAGCACCATACTGAAAACAAACAAACAAACAACATAACTGTGATTTATACCAAACAACAGAACTACAAAACGAGAGAGACACAAGAAGAATAGACAGAAAGGATAAAAAGCCAGCAATCAAAGTACAGACTGAAGGCAAATTCAGAAGTACAGATCAAGCCACGATTGTTGGTTTGCATGAAAAGGTTCATAAACAGAAGCAAAGACAATGTTGTAAACTGCTACATTTATTAAACGTGGGCAACAACCCTGTTAACGTAATACAGCTAACACTGATATACTAATTTTCCTAACTGATATTCAAATATAATTTAAATCACGTGATGAAGAGGCATGTTAAGCTCGACAGTGAAGCTTTAACACATTGATTACTGCAAAACAGGAAATATGATATAGGTAATGGTAGATGAATAATTTTATTATCTAAACAGGATGATATAACTGGCTGTTAATTACTAATGATTATATGTGGTAAATTACTGTGGCAGATGCACATACATTACAGGAAATACTTGTATTTGTATCATTTATTATAATTTAAACATACTGCAATTTTGCATTAAGGGTGCTTATATTGATTAGATTTGATGCAGGGTAATTTTATCATTGTATAATTCAGAGTTTCTCAACCGTAATTTTACTAAATAGATCTTGTTTTGGTTGTCTTCAGAATTATAGGATCGAAAAACCGGTTAAAATGCCAGAAGAAGTTGAGAAACTCTGGCTTCTTCAACTATAATTGAATTTTGTGAATCAGGACGGCCAATGAGAAACCTTGAATCTGTGTTTTGTCCAGGCGATGACGTTGTTCAACGACTGGAAAGGAAACGTTTTATTATACCAATGCTGCATAAGATGCGTATCACTTCAACAGGATTATGACATTATGAAGATTTATGTGTGTTAAATTATTGCAAAGTGAGTTGGTTGCAGTAGTTGGACAGACACGCTAGATGCACTATCGCAGAACGGATTTCTATTTTAGTCATTTACTGTATTACTGTATGTTAATCATGTCCTTTTGCAATGCTTTATGAAAAGTGCAATTTTTTGGGATTTAATTAGATTCAGGATAAAAGAGATCTTAAATAAACATGAAACGTTGGACACTAATGGTTGAGGGTCTTCTATCTAAAAACAAGGTCAAAGACCAGACAACAGAGAGAAACTCTGGTATTAATAAAGTTTGTAATAATCCCACCAAATGTTACTTTACCAAGTAACTTTGACTTATTATTAAGTCCTAAAATTCTTATTTTTGTGCAGTGAGAGATCAAGATTTTTCTAGGAGTGAGTATCAGCATTTTGAAACAAAACAGAAGATGCACTAGAATAAAGGAAAATTACACTTTAAATGTCATTGCATCTGCAGATTTTTTCACTTGTTTTGTCCAGGAGATGGCACTGTCTAATAACTGGTTCTGTGTTTCTGGAATCACAGATATCTGATTCTCATAAAAACTGTCTCCCTCAATCTCCCTGATCTGAATCACACACACACACACACACACACACACACACACACACACACAAACAGAGTCCACGGTCCGCCTCACCCACCCTGTCAGATATAGAGTCCCAGTCCCGCGAGGCCAGGGACTCCAGGGACCCTCGATAGTGGTTCAGCCCCAGCCGGTTGCTCTCCCATCGGGACAGCCTGGGGCCGTTCTCCCCCACCGTCCCGCCGCCTCCTGGACCATCTGCATCCCTGCCACTCAACCCGTTGGTCTTGTGCTCGTTGTTGAGGTACAGCTGATATTTCGGGTTCTGGGTGGGCGGCACAGCTCGGGGCGTGGTGGGCTGCTCCTCCTCTGACGGGCTGTCTGGCTGCTTGTTCGCTTCGAATTCGGACTCCTGGAAGAGAAGGGCAGAAGGTGGGGAAGGAGGGATGAAATAAACCTGGGTGAAACATAAAAATATATACAACTACATCTACTGGAGGGATGAAAACACTCAGCATATACACTTGGCTTGGCTCGGAAGAACTTGTCCGTCTTTACTTTTGACTTCATAGCCAAGATTCGGCTTTGTCCCACCTTGGCACAAACTCTTGATAATAAGTCACAATAAGCTGCCGGACTCTTACCAAGCAAATTATCAGACAGAAACTCAAGCAAACAGAATGCAAAAAAGTGTCATTTGTCCCAATCAATGTAATATGTCCTAATTACTGCAATCATGCAGTAAAATCAACACAGTCATAGCGTGAAGGTTGTTGCTATTATTTTAGACCAAAGAAAAAAATGTCAACATGTGAAGCTCATTTACAGGGAAAGAATCAAAGGGAAGTTAGAGTTAAATACGTAAGCGAGGCCAGAGAGTTTGAGGCAATTTTGATTAGTACGATTGAAGACGTGGTTTCATGCTTTCAAGTCGTCATGCGGATTGAGAACGGCGCTTTAATCATGCAAGGAGATGTTTAAAAAAAGCTGCAGTGCCATGCTGTCGTGTCGTCTTGACGCAGAGAAGATGCAGAGCTGTTCGTTTCATGCAAGGACGTCGGAATGATCGGTCTTTGCTTACCGATCCCATGCCGGAGTCAGCCACCGAGTCTCTACCAGAGTCTGCGGTTTGTGTTTTGCTCCTCGGTTCTGAATCAGTCTTCCCAGCGCTGCCTCCTACTGGACAATCGATTCTCGCAGTGATCTTGCTAGTAACGGTGACTCTCTGAGCTGATTTAGCCAGACTGACTTCCCTGAACGGAGGGGTCACAGTGATGCTGGGAAGCGGACCCTCGCTTCGTCTGACGCTGCTCGGCGTGGGCGGACTCGACTTGGACTTTGGAGACTCGAGAGCCTCTGCAGACTTTGGGACTTGTCCTGTTCCTGATGAGGGGCTCTGTGGGGAAGAAGAGGTGTGATCCGGACCGGAGAATTTACAGATCAGTTCTTTGACGCTGCCGGTTCGGTGCAGGTTTGTCCTGCGGGACAGGCCTGCAGCTGGTTTCTTATGACTGGCTCTCCAGGCCTGCTCTGCCTCTTTTTCATTGGCGGTCTGGTGAGGACTAAGTGGTGATTGGGAGGAAGAAGACTCGGGCGCATGCTGAAAGAGGTGAACCCAAAACACTGTTAGCCGGGAGTCTGAGCAGCACAGGTTAGTGGTGGGTGATATTAACAGACATTATAAAATGGGTAGCTCAAATCAAGCAATGTGATTGGTCCATAGCCGTGATAAAATAACCACATACCCCGGCCATGACGTCTAATTCCTTTGCACTTTCAGTGTCACTTGAAAGCAGCACGTTAATAATGTTTTTTCTTTCCTGTCTTTACAGTGTGTAGATGTTGTTGGCTGTTGATATGCATACATAATGACGTGAAGCCCAGTGTGTGTATGTGTGTGTGTGTGTGTGTGTGTGTGTGTGTGTTCCTATCCTGACATAAATCCCTCTTGAGGAAGTGCAACATCTGCTCGCTCATCTGCAAAATCACCACCCTCCCCCCCGAAACATCCCACTTTTTCAAACAGAAATAAAAAGACAGATAAAAATTTAAACAGATAGACTACAAAATAATAGAAAAACAACTCCTCCCACACTAAAAATAGAGAAAAAGAACAGAATTTGTATTTATTTTTTTGCCAAAAATCCACTTGATTAAATCCAACTTTAATTAACATCATAACAAGAAGACCGATGCCACTTAGAGAAATGAAGTGGCGGGCGTCCAGGGGTTTAACTTTCGGGGCTCGAGGGTCCAAAGCACTGAGTGGCCTTAATCCAGGGTCTCGCCTGACAGCCTCCCCCAGGGACGGTGAGCCAACACTGGGATGGGAGAGGAGCCGAGTCCTGGGAGGAACGAGAGGGCTGGGGTTTAGGATCGCTGCTAATCACCCCGGTATTAAAATGTTTACAGGCCGTGGTGGGATTAGCTCTGAGCTGATGATTTTTAATGTTATTATTTCTGCCCTGTGAGCCGAGCGCGCTCAGTTTGGACTCATGGAATGAGGAGACGGGGACACGCTCAGTGATGAAATGTGTGTGTTCTTGTATTTCTGTTCTAATGTACAGTACAATTATTGTGATGAGTTTCTCAACATTCAGGTCAAGATCCCACATAGGGTCACTGGATAAGCAGACAGGGTCACGGGAGATTTCTAAGACTGTTATTACTTCACTATTCTTATTTTATTTTATTTTATTAGGGCCCGAGCACTGACCACGGTTGGTTAACCCAACAGGAAGTTGGACATTTTGACTTGAATGTGCCATTTATTTGTTTTCATTTCTATCTGTGTGCTGTGATGGCAAAATGTATAACTCTTGTTCTGTTGAAAACTAATACAATTCTGTTTAAAGTAAGTAAAGTAAAGCAAAAAAAGATTAGTTAATATTTTCAAAATAAATGATTAAATATGTTGGAAATAATTCTTTTTTTTTTTTCAAAGCAGCTTATATTCTGATATGAATGGCTGAATGTGTGCGGTATTCTCTACGCTACAATGATTCATGTATATGAGGTGAAGAAAATACCAGAGAGGCTTTTCAAAATAAAACACACCCC
The DNA here is from genome assembly GCA_916701645.2 of Sebastolobus alascanus. Classification (NCBI taxonomy): domain Eukaryota; kingdom Metazoa; phylum Chordata; class Actinopteri; order Perciformes; family Sebastidae; genus Sebastolobus; species Sebastolobus alascanus. The sequence goes on from CAKAOJ020000277.1 coordinate 212,193, forward strand.
ATACAGCATCACAATGGCAGCCAGAGTTATTTGGAGGCTAGTTTATTGGTTCGCATAACATTGTACAGGTGTTTCTATTTTTCTGGTAATATACAACTAATTAAAACACACATTTTCACATGATTCTGAACTACATTTTCTCAGAAATTCTGTACACATGGACATCTGGAAGTCAAGCAAGTCCACGCGCTTAAATGAGGACTTGTTCGTCAGTGCAAACAACCCGTATGAGCGCTTGCTGATTTGGCGCCCCATTGGTAAAACAAATAAACAACAGTAGTACTTTAAGTTTAGCAAACCAAAGCTACTTGGTTAAGGTTTTAGAAAGATTGTGTTCATGGCTCAAAGAAACCAAGGCTGAGTTTTGGTGGGAGACAGAACGTTGTCCACACATCCATCTACGCCGAACCTGTCCTTAAGACACTGTGAGACGGTCTGCGTTAAAGTAATCAAGCCGTTTGAACAATCACTGCTGTAAGTTTTCTGGAAAATTATTTTTCTAAACCTGCACAAGAAATCTGAATTTAGGAGAAACCAACATTCAACTAAACGGAACAAACACAGAAAGACGGGCAGACAGAGCTTCATTCAGGAAAACCAGGTCTATATTCCCTAAAGTCCTGTCCACACACACACATTGGTCCTCCATTCCCTGTGGCCTCACTACAGTACAGACATATGGCGTAGAGCTGTACACCATCTGACCCACATACAGTATATGACAGCAATGCATCCTGGGAACTACAATGAATGCCTCACTGATGTTTGGTGCGGAAGTGCTCAGGGGGGTTTCTGTTTTTACCCGACATGATGACGTGCTGCTACAATTTAGCGTTGAAAAGTGAACATACAATATTGAGCATGAAAGATCCTTTTGTGTTTTTAGGAAAGCAATTCTGCTCTACTTGCTCGAGAAAACACATTATCTTCTTTGCACAAAACTGGCATATAAATTAGACCGTCATTTCAAGTTTTTAGAAAACATTTTCTGGCATGATTAACTGAAAAGTTGAGCGACTTAGAATTGTCAAAATCGAAGCAGCAGAGGTCGAGATAACCTGATTTTAGTCCCATTATCTCAAGCTGCAAAAACCTTGTATCCTACATTTCCGATAATGCAACTCAACATCGTTTTTCTTTAGACCCTCCCTGTCTGGTAAACCTCCAAGCTTCAAGTTTGAAATGAAGCCTTTCCATTCAAATTTTGTCGTGCCAAAGCCCAAGTTGATAACCCTGACGACATCACTATGACATCATCAGGGTCACTTTCTCAACCACAGAAGACATTATGCAACTGTAACTGTAAAATCAGTGGAATGCTCCTTTAACTGTACACTGCCGTGGCTCCATCTCCTACATATTACGCTAAGAGAAATGTAATTTTGGTGTGGAAGGTGTTGGATGTGTTTGTGAGAGTTTACATGGATTTCTTTGATAGACAGGCTGGTTTACTCAGAGATCACACAGACATTCAGCTCTTGGCCATCTGCACACGGAACAATAGAAACTCTTCAAGTTGGGAACAATAAATTTGATCATCTGTCGGGACCAAACCTGCCTCCTCCATTTTTAGCCAAAACACTTTCAAACATTTCATTATCTCCGCCAGGCGTAAGCCTGTGGGGAGATAATGCGTTCGGTCGTGTGTGTGTGTGCGTCTGCCCGTCTGTCCATGGCTAATCTTGCATACTACTGGACCCATCAGCTTAATATTTTTTGGGCATATTTGTGGCTGTATGCTCAAGGACCTCTTGTGGTTGCAGTGATTCACACTTTTTGAAAACCCTATTTTATTGATTGTTTTATACCGTCACTGACTGCTGGCTCCTCACTCCTCTCAACCAGCCGGTAGGGGCCGCAAGTGATCAACAACTGCTTCAGTAGCAAAAGACATTTCCTGCAATCGGCTCGGCTAAAACAAGCCTTACTTTGTCTGTTGCAGGCCACATTTTGGCCTTCGTCATGGCTTAAAAAATGACATCCGTAGAAAAGTTTGGCCTCTTTTTGAACCGGAGCATCTGCAGATTAATTCCATACCCGATATGTTATGATCCACTAAAGTTAGGCACGGTACAAGATGAATAAATCCTTGTTTTTGTTATCTTCACCACCATCTTGACTGTAAGGGAGCCAGGAGGGACAACGGAGTGAGGTTCAACTCTTTGTTTGGGAGAGGAGAGGGAGACACATCTGGTGGAGATCTGCACTTTTTCTAGTTGTTTTCTAGTTTGTTTCTGGCCACCTAACTTCTTCCTTCTTCTACTGGTTGTTTTTAAACTTCCTTGTTTGTTTTTCATGGTTGTTTTCTTGTTCCATTGGATTGTTTTCTGTTTTCCCCCGTGTTGCATTCCAGCTTCTTCTGTTTATTTTTTAGCTTTTTCTGGCTGTTTTGTAGCTTCTCCTGGTTGTTTTGAAGCTTTTCCTGGTTGTTTTGAAACTTCTCCTGCTTGTTTTGTAGCTTCTTCTGGATGTTATGTAGCTTCTCCTGCTTGTTTTGCAGCTTCTCCTGCTTGTTTTGTAGCTTCTCCTTGTGGTTTTCAAGTTCTTTTAGGCATTTTTCTAGCTTTTCAGTTTTGTTTTATAGCTTCTCGTGGCTGTTTTCTAGCCTTTTCAGGTTGCTTTTTAGTTTCTTCAGGTTGTTTTTCAGTGTCTTCGGGCAGTGTTCTACCTTTTCATGGTTGTTTGTGGTTGTTTTCTGGCTTTTGGTGTTGTTGTTCTGCTTCTTCAGATTAGTTTCTCTCTTCTTTAGGTTGTTTATAGCTTTTTCAATTTGTGTTTTAGCTTCTTTGGGTTGTATTCAGGGTTGTTTTGTACTTTCTCCTGGTTGTTTTCAAGTTGACTTTTGTTGTTTTCTAGTTTGTCTTGGAAAATGTTTTAAAAGACAGCTGAGAGAAGAGAATTACTGTGAACATTCCTGACACTGTTACATGTGTACTACTGTAATTCAAGAGTCTCCCAAACATGCTAACAACTTTTCTCACTTCACTTTTCGTCACTTTCTCCTCACAGAAACCTCTCACAGTCTAAACTCAGAGTTATTACTGCAAGACACATATCACCTTAACATCACACACGCTACACACAAAAGCAAAACTGTCATGGCAGCAGAGAGAGAGGGGAAACAACAGCGTAATAAAAAATTATATAAATAACCAATTAGTGGCGGCAGTCTTGTGTTGGACACGTACGTCTCTCACAGAGTGCAAAACGTCGAGCTCCGTTTGGCCCGAAGCAATCTGCTTGGCAATATGTTCCTGTGTTGTTGTTGTTGCCCCCCCACTCCTCCCCTCTCCATGACTGTAAATAACAGAGATTATTTACCAAGCGGCGCTCTGTCCTCGCCTTAAGGCCGGCCCGTTTTTACACTTTGCTTAGCCGACAATTATCCCTCCAACAGGAATATTTGTTACAAATCAGGCTGAAATCTGGTCAAACTAATCCTGGATGTCTGGATTTCACATGGGAATAACAAAAATGAGCTCAGATGTTTGATCACTGGGTGAGCCTGTCAAATATGTCTATTAGTGATACGTTAAATATGGAGAGCTAAAAGCAGCTTAGTAAGGGTATGTTGTCGGTAGAGCAACAGTACAAACTGTTCAGATTTGGTCTGAAGTAACAGAAAATGTGAACCCTGTTGGGCTTGAGTTTGCCATGTTATGAGCATATTTTTTATGCTAAATGCAGTACCTGTGAGGATTTCTGGACAATATTTGTCATTGTTTGGTGTTGATAATTAATCTCCAATTATAAATATATACATACATTTGCATAAAGCAGCCTATTTGCCCACTCCCATGTTGATAAGAGTATTAAATACTTGACAAAACTCCCTTTAAGGTACACTTTGAACAGATAAAAAATTTACGATTAATCACGATTAAATATTTTAATCGACTGACAGCCCTAATTAACGCACAACACTTTGTAAAACAAATACTTTTATATCATAAATATTAACCAGAAGAAATACACAAAAATAGTGTGTCGACCTTTTCATGCACCTATACAATGGAACCAAATTAGAATATTATAAAACTAAAATCATCCAAGGCTGATCTTTACAAAACATATTTTGCCCCAAACATTTTCCCATGAGCATAAAGCTGCAGAGGCTTTTTTTTACACCCCAGATGTCCTCATCTGATGTCTAATTGCACCTGTGTCCCTTTATAGAACAGTGTTTCTTTATTTTTGAGGATTTTGAGAGATTTATATGTTTTTGATAATTACTAAGAGTGTTTTTCTGTCTCTGAGTGCAGTTTGAAGGAATGTTGACAGTCGAGCTCATCCAGCTGCTCCTCTCATAAATCCATAAACAGCCTTTGCCTGGTCTTACACTGTAATTTACACATTTATAGTTATTACTTCAGCTCTTATTACTAATAATAAGTATTATGATTATTACGCACAATGCAGTTCTACAGCATGTTGTGCCGCTGAGGCTTTAACCTCTAATATGAGAGAACACAGGACATACAGTAGCTCCCCTTCAGCAGACGGCTGTGTGTGCGCTAAAAAAGTTGCCAATCCAGGATGGATCACTGAATCTACGAAAAACCTATTTATTAAATCTGATCTGAATCTATTAGATTTATATCTAATCAAAATGATGTGTGATTATACAAATCCTGGCTCATTTTCTGACAGATTAACCTCAAATAATCTGATAAAAAGGTTACTGAGCCTCTCTTGGGGCAGAGGGGCTCGTCTAGATTACCAGGACGAAGCGTGAGACTGTAGGTGTCGAGGGTCTGAAACAACAGCGGTGAAGCGTTGATGTACGTAAAATCAGCACTAATGTGTGGGCTTACATAGACAAGAATGGTTGCAGGTGTTTCGATGCATCATGTGCTGCCAGTGTGTGTTGCTCTTTAGAGATAGATGTACAAAGTGTTTGACCTTGACAACAGGAAATAAAAACCAGACATATCATATAAAAATCCAATATCTGTGGCTGTTGCAGGACTGTAATCAGCCTGTCTAATCATTTCATTCGGCCTGCATGAAATGATTGGACAGCCTTCCTTACTGTCTACCTACCAACCTGCGTTTACGATCATTATGATAATGTAATAGGTGATTTTGCACATGCAAACCAAAGACAAATGGTGTCAAATATGAGTGTTTTGACTCATATAGACGACAGAAGAGACTTGGATTACACTGGAAGATTAGTTTGAGAAGTTTCTACAGATGGGTTGATTCTTAATTGTCCATTGTGATCCATTGAAATTAATTGTGTGTGAATTGAGCTGTTAAATGTGAAGACGCAAACTATGAACTTCCACCTTTCACAATGTACTCAAGAGTCACTCGAATGATCGATTATTGGCGCAGTTTCACTTTTAATTCCTGCTGAAAAGTCTGGCATTTTTCAATGGAAATCTGCAGAAACTGAAAAGGATGAGCCTGATCCGTGTTGTATTTCTGTGCAGGAGCTGCAGCATGTTGGCAGCCGGCCTGTCTGCTGTTTGTGTTTAAGCTTCACAAGTTAAACTGTGGTGACACTTTGACAGGTTTCCTGTTATAATAAGACTCCAAACCAGGTTTCTTCCCTCATCGTTTCCTGTCACAACTGTGTCAGTCTATTATGGGGATTTTTGTTGTTGTTTTTTTTTTTAGGGAGATGATGCTGTGGGTATGTATGTGTGTGTGTGTGTGTGTGTGTGTGTGTGTGTGTGTGTGTGTGTGTGTATAGGTCTGCATCTGTGTGTGTGACAGACAGAGCCAGATGAGCAGGCAGATGTTTCCTCTGTCTCCACTCCGACTGTCTGAGAAAGACTGACAACAGCTGGACCAATGCCAGACACACACGCGCACGCACACATGCACGCTCGCACAGGTAGACAAAGACACAGTGGCACTGTTCTACCTCAACAAAACTGCACTGAGTGGTGTCTCTTCGTATTTTATTCTTGCTTTGTTAGTTAAATCTTGTGTACTATAAGATTAATAGAATAATATATTCAGTTGTCCTTTTATGGTAAAGGTAGTAAAGCTAATGATGTAATTAAAATGTTTGTTTTTTTTTGTTACTAAATAAAAAAAAAACTTCTGATCATTCATTGTTGTTAATATACGTTTACGGTCTAAAAACATGCTCTACCAAATGGTTGAATTGGCCTTTACTGGTTAAAGTAGTGATGCTAAGATAACAAGTTTAATGAAAAAAAATTAAAATAAAAAACTTATGAACTTATTCACTGTTGTTAATATCATATATTTAATGTTACTTATTACTTATTAATAATTTAATAAGTATGATTTTATTACTGTCTAAAACTATGCTCTACCAATCGGTTGAATTGTCCTTTACTGGTAAAAGTAGTGATGCTAACAATTTTTATAAAAATAAACAAAAAGTATGAACATTCACTGTTGTTGGTATACTAACCTATTACTGCACAATAACAGTACATGGTTTGTATTTTTCTTCTACCATGAAGCGACATCTTAACCGTTTCGTAGGGGCCTATATGAAAACAAACATTTATTGTTGTTATTATTGCCCGATGGACATAAAAAATGCAAAGTGGTACAATTGCTTTTTACTTTTTATGCAGAGTGGGACCATTCATATTGTTCCTTGTATTTTTGTCTAAGGTGTATTCGCCCATGAAGCTGAATTTAAAATGTCCAAATCTACTGTATTTGGAGCTTTAGCTGAACCCTAACCCTACGGAATGGTAGCTAGGGTTAGGTGTGTTGTTAGTCTGGTTTGTTAGGCCCAAATAAACCACCAACATACAAACAATAAATACCGTTAGGCATTGTTTGTTAGAGGTTTGACTGTGCTAAGAACGAGCAGGCACAATAAACCTCCGAGAGCAACCTAAAGCGAGTTGAGACAACAGATCAGAGAGGAGCTGTGGATGCTGTGAGTTTACATGCTGAGTAGAACTGTACCATGTTGTTTTCCTGCTCTGTCTCGTTCTTTCCCAGCATGCTGCGATCACTCCGTCTGCTGTTGAACGTTTCCACTCTGAAGGAAGAAATATAAAGTGTAATGTTGAAATTGAAAACAACAGGATTTTGAATAATATAAAGTCAATCAAAGTTAAACTAAATCAATTCTGGTCAGTTCGTTTTTAGACATGATGTGGCGTTTAGGTACCTGTGGGATTGTTTGAGTATTTTCTGTGTGAAACAGGTGAGTCTCTGCGTCTCTTCCTGGTACCTCTGTAGGTCTTGGGTCAGCAGGTTACGGAGCGCGCTCAGTGCCTCCTCCTGGAACACCAACCTCTCTGATTGGAGCAAACGCTCGGTGACGGAGGCCTGAAGCTCCCGACAAGCACACAGCTGAAACTGGGGAGGAAAATAATGGACAAGAGTTTCACTGATAGGCAGCTGCTCTGAGGAAATACAGCAATGTCATTGTGGACATTGAGTTTAAATTATGTTGTCACACTTTCAATATCTAATTTTTGATTAATGTATTGTATTGTAAAATAAGTAAGTAAACTAAGTCAAACACATACGGAAACAACTACGGAAAACACGTCACAAACGTCACTGTGACCCGTGTGTATGATATCAGTTTTCTGTTGTGGTTACTTACAGTGGATGCCTGAAGGCTGGAGTTTCTCTTCAGCTCTTGTACGATCTGTTTCTTCTTCTCCTGAAGATGAAAAAGCTCAGTGGTCAGCAGCTGCTGGCGGCCTTCAATCTGCAAGAGTCTGACAACACAAATACAAACATTTAGTTTACAAGATGTACTTCTTCAATTAAAATTCACACCGTGTCAGGTTTGACAGCTATAATCTACTATACTAATTATTATCTACTATAATAACATATAAACTTTTATATATACTTACAGTGTGACATATTTTTGGAATTAAGGACTGGACTCTTTGTGGATTGGTTGAAACTTTGGTTAGATATTTAAATTGGCAGAATATAAATACTAGCTAAATGGGGCATTACTGCACACATTAATATGAAAAGAAGTCTCTCATAAACTTTTCTTTGGCTCATAAAAACACACAATAATACGAAGACACATATAAAACAAGCAAACATGAAGCACGTGCTTGAAAATAAATGTAATGTCAATGAACAACAATTAATAAAGTAAAAAATGTGCAGGATAATCTTCCATGTGTGAGGTCATTACTGCAAATAAGATTTGTTTTTATGAATGCACACAATGGGAGCTTTTACCCCTCAGGTGCTGCTGTTTTACAGTAAATATTTTCCCTGAACACACAACTTGAATTCAGTGACAACATGACAGGACAGACCTCTCTGTTCTCTATTTGTCTTCTAGCAGCTGAGAAAACACTGACGATGGATACACCATCACTTCTTTGATACTTTTGGGGTAAAAACTAAAGGTTAGTTGTAGACTTGGGATTTGAACTATCAACCTTCCGGTCTCTCTTCCTGATCCCTCAAAGCAAACTGAAACTGTTCCTTCCTTGAACAAACACAGCGATACACACAGAGCTAATGATTAATGCTCCCTGTTTAAAGTCAAGTGCAGCCAAATATTGAAAACTACACTCACCACATGCTGCAGTGTGGAAGTCATGTGACCACAGCTGGAGTCACACCATCATGTACTGTTGTGCATACAGTCTATAGGCTGTGGTAGTTGTAGTAGTGCTAGTGCTTGTACTATTTGTACTGCTTGTGTCAGTAGAAGTAGTTGTACCTCTGGTAGTAGAAGTTGTAGCACTAGCAGCAGCACTAATAGTACAAAAAATACTAGTAGGCATAGCAGAGTAGTAGTAGCAGTAGAAGTTAGAGCAGTTGTAGCTAGACTAGCAGTAATAGCTGTAGTAGTAATAGTTGTGCTAGTATTAGTTTAGTAGCAGCAACACAATAATTGTGGTAGTAGTACTATGAACATATGAACTATAGAGCCAGAAATGAAGTAAAGTAAAGTAAAGAGAAGAGTAAAGTAAAGAAGTAAAGCAGTGCAGTCAGCCATCAGAGTGCAGTTGAGCGTTTGTCCACTGGGAGGCGCTGACCCTCTGTAACAGAGTGTCAGAACAGCAGGTGATAAGAGGCAGAGAAGTGTTTTGTTTGTGAGGAAGAAGAGGAGGCTCATCTGAGGGAAGCCTTTGATGAACCAACTGAAGACGTGACATCAACATGTAGAGAAAGACAAATTAGTAGAAACGACACAAACAACGGTACAACACAAAGGCCCTCTGGGAAATATATTAAGACTCTGTTAATGAGGTTTTCAAGGACTACAGTGAGAAGGAGTATAAACCTAAAAGACGATGATGGTCTCTGATTTACATTCACTCTGTCCTGCTGGAACAAACCGTATTAGGTAAGTATAGGTTTTTTCAATGTTGCAGGTTTATGGATAAGGTAATTTATGTAAAATAAAAAGAATCTATTCAAACCCATAGATATGTCAATATAATATCAATATTTTGATGTGAGAGCTAAGTGTGGGATGATTTTTTTCATTATCATAATATTGTAATATAGCTTAAATGTTGTCAAGTTCTGCTCTAAAAGGCTACACTGCAGTGACATTACACACTTGTAACTTCATTACTGACTGGTGACTTTTCTGAAGTCTGAACTTTTAGGGCTGGTTATCATTCGAAACTTTTTGAAATTTCTGGAAATATCTCTAAACATGCATTAATATTTAGTTTACATACATAATTTATTGTTAGTTTTTGTTTAAAAAAAACAAAAAAAAAACACTAACAACAACAAAAACAATAAATATATATTTTTTTAACTTTTAGATTTAGTTTCTGAAAATTAATAATAACAATGATAATTATAAGAATTAGAATAAAATAATAATAATAATACATAATTTGTCCACATATCTGTACATATTATATCCTAATTATTTGTGACTTTGTTAGTTTTTGTTAAAAAAAAAAAAAAAAAACAATAACTGACAATACAATTTTTTACTTTTAGATTTAGTTTTTCCATGTATCTGTACATTTTATATTTGAATTATTTGTAGCTTTTGTTAACTTTTTTTGTTAACTAACAATACAAATTTTTACTTTTAATAATAATATTAAAATACATAATTTTTCCACATATCTGTACATTTGATATTTTTAATTATTTGTAGCTTTTGTTTAAAAACAACAACAACAACAAAAACAGGTTTGGGTAGAAATAAAGATGTGATTCCCCTTAACAGTAACGCCATTACCATGGCAGCCTGTATGCAGCCTATAGGCCTTTCCCTGCTCGACTGTGGGAAATCTCCCACTATTTTAACTTTAACTCAGAAATCTAGTGGAGATGTTTCTGCTCTGTTTCACTTCAACATTTGGAAGAAATGAACATCTTGAGAGGAATCTCGTGGAGATTTCAAGACTTTGAAGCTTCGTGCAAATGAGCCATTCTGTCACCTGTCAATCAGAATTGATCTTAACCAATCAAATGACTTCATTAAAACGCTGCCTGTGACGAGCGACGAGGAACATCATCCATCGGTGTGAAAAGACAGTAATTACCAATGAATATCAGTGTGTGTGTGTGTGTGTGTTGACAATTTGAAAATCACACACACTCACACACACACACACACACACACACTGTGCCAGCTGTCAGTGTGTTCTGATTAGGTGCTTACGTACAGGAACGCGTGAATGGGGCTCCGTAATTGCTTGAATGTATGTGACAAACACATTTCACTCCATAATTGCAGGTGAAAAATGTGTGGGTGTTATTTATTTATTTTACAATAATGTATCTCCCCACTTGCAGCCCGTCACATATATAATTTTCACTGTGTCGAGGTCACACAGGATATATACACTCTGTGCGTATATATAGCACAAAAAGAATCCATTTCGCTGAATAAAATCCACTCCGCAAAGCGTTCCCATCATGGACAAAGGTGACGCTACAGTATGGACCTGTATGTAAATGAACACATTTCATATTGTTTGTGTTTCTACATGCATATCTGCAATTATAAATAAAGTTTACCGTTTGTCAGTGCAAATACACATTACATTCTCAGCTTGTGGATTTTCTGCTTTTCTCTGTTTTATTCATCATCATTATTATTGTGAATTTAATGTCTTTTGGACTGTTTGTCGGACTGACATTTTACAGACTTAAGGATTCATCGCTGAAAAAAAATAATGAATTACGGAGTAAGTAGTTATTATTATTATTATTATTATTATTATTATTATTAATAGTAGTAGTAATCGAGGTAGTAGTAGTTTTACGAATAAAAAGAAGAAGAGTGGAAATGAAGAATAAGAGGAGGAGTGATGGAAAGATATTTAGTACAGTAGAAGGGGTGAGAAAGAGCAGAGAGACAGCCGAGGGAAGGAAGACGAATGCAACGATGAAGCAGAGATGTTTTGACATTTGGTGAGCAGGAGGAAAGACGGATAGAAGGGGGTGAAGAAGAGAGAAATCATGTTTAGTTTTGTTCTATTACCCAACCGTGCGCAGGCTTTTAAATCAGAAAAAAAAGACATGAAGAAATCATAGGGAGAAAAAGAAAGTGAAAGACCAGGAAGAAAGAAAGAAAAACATTAAACAAACTAATGATAAAATGAAAAAGAAATAATAGAAAAAAACAATAATTTGTGAGTATGGATGATCCTCCTAAGCTTTTTATCTAGATAAATCAATGAAGCCACCTTGTTCATTGATTTCATGCTCAGGAGATTTTGAAGATATGAAGAAGAATGAACAGATTATCCTTCAGAGAAGGTGATGAAGATGATGATGAAGAGGGAGTTGGCAGAGTTCAGCTGGGTGTTTTCCAAACTGCCAGTCTGCCTGTTAGTCTTGGCAACAAGCTGGACTCTCCTTGCGTAACCAGACCAAAAACTCTGTTTCTGTCTGTCTGTCCATCTAACTATGGGAAAATAGCTCTGAAAACAACCCAATAAGACTGAATCTATCCCTCCACCAAGTGCTGCTGGCTCTATGTTGGCTTGCACTGCTGTGTGTGTGTGTGTGTGTGTGTGTGTGTGAGCTTTTGGTCCATCATGCACTGCTGCAGATAATAAAGAACGTCTTGTTGTTTTTAAATGAAGCAGGTCAGGAATTCCGGTTTGTTTCACTTCATTAACCCTCTGAGGGAATATCAGCACTGTTTGTCGATAAGGATCAAAAAGTGAATATAAAGAATCCAGTTTAGTTTCATTTTTATTATTATTATTCTGCTACTGTGCTTACATCGGAGGGTCAGTGCACCCAAATAAACCTAACGGTGTCAGGTCTTTGAGATTTCTGCCTCAATGGAGCTTCATAGACTTCAGTTTGAGCTGCTCACAGTATTGAAAATTGACATTTAAAAATTTCAGAGCTAAAATAATTAATTGATTAATCATCAATAATCTGAAACAATTGTAATCAAATAATCAGTCATTTTTTAAGACAAAATGCCAAAAATGGATCCGGTTCCAGCTGTTCCATTGTGGTTATTTGCTGGATTTTATCATCTTCTCTTAAGGTAAATCAGAGATCTTTGGACCGTTGGCTGGACAAAACAAGTCATCTGAAGACGTCATCTTTGACTCTAGGAAATTGTGATGCACATTCTCCACAATTTTCTGATATCTTAAAACCAAAACAATAAAGCAATTAATCAAGAAAGCAGATTAATCAATAATAATAAAAAAATCTATAACCCCAAAAATTTCTTTACCAGAAGCAGTGTCCTTGTTTCTCTGGATAATCCACAGAAATGTTGAACTACTTACTGAAAAAGAGAGAAAAATAGGCTGTTTTGAGTGTCTTCGATAAGTAACGTGCAGGTGTATGGGAGCAGCAGAATACAAAACATGATTCTTCATATTTTCACAGATTTCTCAACAGCTGGACAAATATGACCAAAACGGATGGATAGATATTACTGTTTTATAATTTAGGTGAATTGATCCTTTAAGATACCTCTTATACTTATATTTGTAAATTACAAAAAACACTTGAAACACCCTTTAACATGCATGTAAAAATACTTGGAAGTTTTATACTTGGGTGTTTCCCCACTTCAAAGGCTGGAAGGTCGAAGGTCAAAGGCACTTCAACAGGGAATGCTGGGCCACCCTTCTGCTCTGGATGCCTCCAGTCATAAAAGCACAGCAAGTGTATTTATAAAAATAGATTTCTGAGAAAGTTGGAAGATAAACATGGCAGGAATGTCAGCCATGATGAAGGGAGGAGTTTAAATGTTTAATGTGTCATATTTCTGTATGTCTGCAGTTTGTTTTCAGTTCACGCTGCTCAGTTACAAATGAAACAGAGCTTAAAGAGTCTTAAGAAGACTCACAAGGAGCCTGTTAACGGAAAAAGACATCAAGTCTCTTTCCAGTGTCTGTCATTTTATCTGAACACGTTAGATGTACACCTTTGCTCTCCCTCTTTGGTCCTGAATGTGAGTGTCATTCCAGATTTCAGCCACAATCTCCTTTTCAGGCTAATTTTTCTGTAGATGGTAGAAATATATGGACCAAGCCAACATGGGAATAACAGGAGTACTGGCACTTATTTTTCTTCCCTTCAAGTTTGTAGGATAGAAATGCTTTACATAATGCTCTTCATCCTACACTCTAACTCGCTTGGTGTGAGAAAAGTTTGGTCCATTAAGACTGCTTTAGCTTCACTGCAGAGACATGAAGGCTGCTAATTGGTTGGGATTATGTTCACTTATGTTCTCTCTTGTCAGAGGACAGAGACTGTTGTGTGTTAGAAGAGTTTAAAAAGCATCATTATCACCTTGACAAAGAAACTGAACTAAAGCAGAGTTTTAAATTCCAGAAGTTGTTGGTGTGAAAGCTGCTCGATTCCTGCAGCTTGTTAAAGTCCACTCGCCTTATCTCCGTTCCTAAATGTTGCAGAGTCGTATCCTCTTTTCCCGCACAAAGCCCAACCCTGTGTTGGCGCTGACATTACCACATAAGCCTCCCTTAAAGCCGAGGAAAACCCCAGCAAAATGAAAGCAGGGTGACGTCTTCTTCCAGTAAGCCAAGTGGATAAGACAAGTGGCTATCATGTTGGGCAGGGCAACATGATGGAGACGTGTAACAGTATTTATTAAGAACCCATTCATCTCCTCTCATTAAGCCTTTGATCCAAGCTGTGACTGGAGCCGACCGCTTGGCAATGAGAACCAACGGCGCTGAGAAAATTAGGAGATTTCCTGGAAATCTGTCAGAGTACTGTGTGTGTGTTTGTGTGTGCGTGCGGGTCCTCCTGCTGGCACACCTTGAATCCTGAGATGTGTTTTAGCTTGTCTCGTCTGACAAAACTGAGACCGCGTTGAAGTGTTGTTCTGCCAAAGCGCTCGTCATGGCAGGAGTACAGAGAGCAGGGGGGGACAGGGTGAGGCGGAAGCCACCTACTACCATCTGAACGTTTACTGTCAACACATCACATGGAACCAGATCGGAAAATTCACCAGGAACTTTCACTTTCTCGCATTTTGTATACAAAGTTTTGCAGGACTTCAGACGGCGTCAAACTTTTCAGACAACTTCACTGTTTTACCAGCCAGCCTGATATCAACGACAGAATTGCAGTCAAAACATTTTTTTTGTTTTCTGGCATCTGTGATGTCACACAGAAGAGCATGTCGTCCGCAGCGGGCCTTTTCACGCCTTTTCAGGCCGCGGCTCATTGACTGCAGTTCACTTTGCTGCTAGATGCTGGATACACTAACATCACAACCAAACTCCTCTTCACTTCCCAAGAGTCAACGAGCAATTAGCAGTTCTTGAGAACACCGCAAGCAACACTTCCATGTAACCGTCTGCTCCTAACGGGCACGCGCTCAGAACGGCAACGCACTCCGAAACGGGCACGCCCCCGACAATGCTGCAAGCAGCAATACCGGGAGCCAAGCAATCGGCACGTTCTGAACGGCCACACCCCAAACGGGCACTGCACTAGTGTTCACCAAAGAAGACTGGTATTATATCCCATCAATGAAAAACTTTAAAGTAAAAAAAAAAAGACACAACGCGAAGCAACTTTGTTTAGCGGGATGATTTTGGTTAGTGTAAACTGTACACAACACCAGTCACTTTTTGGGCAGCAGTAACTCAGTCCGATGGGACTTGGTTTGGGGACCGAAGGGTAACCAGTGCAAATCCCAGCACGAACCAAGCACAAAGTGTGGACTGGTAGCTGCAGAGGTGCCAGTTTGCCTCTTGGGCACTGCCAAGGTGCCATTGAGCAAGGCACCGGACCCTCAAACTGCTCCGCGGGCAGCTGTCTAGTAGCTGCTTTTCTTCTAATACTAGGATGGGTTAAATGCAGAGGCTAAATTTCACTGTGTGCTGAGGTGTACAATGTGTGACAGTAAAAAGTTGATTTACAATTACATTAATACCACAGTAGGAAGTGTGCGTTACATATATTAAACAAGTTAAACATGATGATTTGTCTGTCATCATGAGATTAATGCATTGTAATGAAACTTCTGAACAGTCTAATTAAAATTTGCACGCAACGCCTAAAGGGATGTTGACGTAACAGCGTCTCCACTTGTTGTAGAGAAGTGATGCGGTTTAAATAGAAAAAGGCCCTCAAACAGTTTCACTCAGACAGGGTCACAGATATTAAATTTGGGACAAACAGCAAAACTGTTTCATGCCACCAAACATGGAAATAAAAAAAATAAAATAAAGATTTAAAAAATAGATTTTAGCATGGACATTCATTCTTGACTTTTGGGAAGAGTACATATACACGCATAGAGTAACAAATCAATCTAAGCTCAAAAGCTCAATTGGGTCCTCACAAAGATAGGTTTACAGGAGCGAGCACACACACACACACACACACACACACATACATAGACACACACAGATGCACGCACGCACGCACGCATGCACAGAGAGGCAGGATCCTGTTGTTTTCTCCAGCGGAGCAGAACCTGCTGCTGTTATGAGATACAGTGAAACTCCCACATTCGTGTTTCAGCTCTGTGACAAAACCCCACAAACCAGCACAGAGCTGCCTCCTACTCACATGTTCAAACACTATATAACATGGTCCTGATTTATAGAAAGACCAGAGTCCAGTTTCAGGAAGAACAACTAAGGATTTTGCCAAAAAATGCAACATTTATACATTCTTTAGGAAAATTGAGAATATGTTTCAATGAAAAGAACAAGGATTGAAGAAGACTGGAGACTTGAGAAAACATACATATTTTGTTAACACTTTATAATAACCATTAATTTTTTAATGGCAAATTGATAGTGAATTAAACTTAGTTTTATTTTATTATTATTAACAAACAATTAAATAATAATTAATAATGTTTACTAATTGTTAGTAATGCTATAATTTATGTTATTTTTTCATTAGTTTTTGTAATATGAGATAATAAGTTTATAAATTCTATATGGTGTCATAGCTGATAAGAGTCGATAATTACATTCTGATTACAATAGTAAAGTATTTATTATCAGTTTATTGTTGCAAATATTATAACATTTTATATACTACATTAAGTATGTGTTTGTGATTACCAAATGATTTGCAAACCTTTAAGAAATCATTTGTAAAACATCTATAAACATTACATAGATAGAAACCAATTATTAAGCATTGACAAAGTATCAACTATCATAAATAATAAATAATGTTTATAGATGGTTTAAAAAGAAATTATTAACGATTAACAAAGTGTTACAAATATCTATATATTTAATGTTTAAAGATAGTTTACAAACAATTTCTTTAAGGTTCACAAGTATTATCTTAATCATTAACAAATACCTATATATATATATTAGTAATTATTTATTATCATTTCGCTGTTTGTTAAATGTAAAATAACTATTAACTAAGTTTAATTAACTATCAATTTACCATTTATAAACCAGGGTTATTATAAAATGTTACCCATTTTTTTTAGTGATTTTTGTCTATGGTGTGTATTTGTATTAGTATTACAGTCAATGACCTGACTGTATTTCTTGCTTACAGAATCAATATTTTAAGAATCATAAGCTAATACTTAAGACCTGAAACATGCATAATAACGTAAGAAGTAATAGGATGACTAACTTTTTTTACATTCTACAGTTTTAAAAGAATGTTTTTAGAACATAAAGTATCTGTATTAGTAATTTTATTTATTTTCTAATGGGCACCAGGGTTGAGCTAAAAGCAAGGAAACTGTCCTTCAAACACCAATCGGGATCAACCCTCAGCAAGCATCCAACCTGCTGATGTGTCCTTGAGCAAGACACTGAAAATACAACAGACCAACGCAGAGCAATGAAGGCTCTGTGTTCCCTCTCGTATACAGTACTGTATACAACAGCTTAACATGTCACTGACTCACTGTGTGTGTATGTTGCTGAGCTCCTGCTCTGTCTGTCTCTGCAGCTGCTGGAGGTGAAAGGTTAGATCCTCACTCAAAACGGCAAACCTCCACAGTCCTCCTCTCCCTGTGTTCTCCTCACACACCAGACCCTGATCACAAGAGAACAGACAAGTTATAGTAACAAACCCTCTGGCAGCCATAATGGAGGTTCACAAAATAATGGCTAACCGGAAAGCAAACATTTCTTCACTGATCCCTGAGTGTGCGTTTGCATGAAGTCAGTCTGTTAACTAGCCATAATGACTTTTGTCTGTTGCTAATTTGATTATTGTGCCAACACATAGAGTGATATTAGCATGATATTAACATCCTTTTAGTTACCAAGGTCAAAGAGAAGACCCCTACATACTGGATCCCAGAGAAAAACCTTGCAGTTGCATGCCTCCGCCAACCAGTCTGTCCAAAATGTCACCACTTAAAGCTGGGGTCTGCGATCTTGGAAAACTAGCATAATTTGAAAGTAGCATCGCCTCAGGAGCTCCGTCTAAGCCCCCCCCTCCCCTCGAAACTCCTTATAAGGCAACGCCCCCCACACACATGCACGAGCACCGCCGCATCGTAACTACTTCACATTCTTCGTAGCTATTTCATCACTAAATTCACTTCTGAAAAATGTTGAGGCGAGAAATCAACGGTGTAGATTTAGAATATTGACAGTTTTACGATGTTAGATGGCGAATCAAACATTTTCTCAACTGTTGTCGGAGTTTAGAAGCTCCACAAACTGCCGGCACAGCCAGCTAGCTCCTGCCGGGATCGCCACCTCTCCACCCGGGCATTCACTCACACAGACCCCGCTATGAGCTGGAGCTCTCTCAAGAGACCGGTCTCGTAGACGAGGGGCTTTATTTCCTTGTTGACGGAGGGCGGGGGGGGCAGCAGCTCGCTGGAGAGCCGGCCACAGAGCAGCAGAGAGGGGAGGGAAAGAGAGAGATACCTGCTGAGACAACACGACCCTTTTTAACATTACTCTAATATCTGGAGGGAGATCAGTCCAGTCGTTTGTTTCTGTAACTGAAAAAGCAGTTTGAGTAACGTAAATTTTGTTCGGCAATGTTTTCTATCCGCCGTCTCCCCTCGTTGATAATCCTGTTTGTCTGACTTCACTTTGAGCTGTTAGAATAAATAGTTTAAATCTGCAGTATCTTATAAAGTAAACTAACAACATAAACAACTAAATCAAAGTTGTATTTTTCGATAATATGGTAATAGTGGTACGAGTTCGTTCTCGTTGTCCGGTGTTTTAAGAGCTGAGTTTTCTCTTCCACTCTCCAGTGAACGTGCTGCGGACACGCGCTTTGAGTTCACGCTGGTGCACGCTGAGGCTAGAGTACGAGCAGGGAGGCATCTGATTGGTTCCTTACAACCGGGACCATTTTTACTGACTGGTAGACGTTTTTACAGGATTACAGCAGCTACAGATGACTGATCTTTTCCGGTCTTTTTTCAGTGCTCATAAGAAACGGATTGCTGTCGGGGTGTAAAGACCATTTCAACCAATATAACAAAAAGTGTATACTGGATAAATCGCAGACCCCATCTTTAAAAGGGACTGTATGTAAGTTTTTGCACGTATAAACATTTTTTTATTGCCAATGTGGGAACAGGCTGTAACCTAACCTAAAAATGAGACCTTCCGCGACTTTCTGGGTTTCCTCTTTCAGCCTGTAGACTGCTTTTAATGTGAAGAATGCGGGCCGTTTTTTCCGGGAAAATCTAACGAAAGTGTTGTCATGCACGCTCACGAGTGACTCTCTTCAGCTCCGCTACAGGGCTAACGGTGTGCAACCATAGCTAACGTTCGCTTAGAAATGGAGTCCGCTAACGTCAACAAACAACCAGCCACCATCACAACTCAGACTCCAACACAAACTCCACGGAAGCACAAAAAAACCAAAGTTATATCTAGTGAAGCCCGTCTTGCAAAATAGGAATGTAACCGACGTCGGTGGAAAACTAGTGTTGTGGGAGAATGACAGAGCCAGTGCGAAGAGTGTGTGTGCACCTGGGAAGTGAGTGGTGAAGCAAGAGAGAGAGAGCAGGTACAGGTGTCACAAGCAATTGTTATCCTTACATTGAGTCCCTTTAATCATTTTATTATCTTAGACATTTGTGTGACATAATTAGCATATGAATTCTTGAGTTATGGCTAAAAACATGTTTTGTGAGGTCACAGTGACCTTTGACCAGTTCATCCTTCAGTCCAAGTGGACGTTGGTGCCAAATTTGAAGAAATTCCCTCTAGGTGTCATATAGTATTTAGTCTGGAGAGTATCTGATATGAGAATGAACCCCTATAACAGCTCTCAGTAGTCTGCTGTCTCCGTTTGTCAGACATAGCAACATGTTGACTAAAACAGAAGAGAGTGGTGAATCACCAGATGATGGAGGAGAGAGAGAGAGAGAGAGAGAGAGAGGGTAGACGGACTGACCAGACGGACAGACAGATAGACGGGTAGATCAACAGACAGACAGACAGACAAGAGGAGGTGAAACGAGACAGTCAAAAGAGACACTTGGGGACATGACGAGTGAAGATAAAGTTGGAGCAGGTGATGTGTAATCGGGTTGTGAGTCTGAACTCGTCGAGGTGACGGCGTCCTTCAGCGAGCGGCTGTGGGCTGAAAGACAACAGACCGACTGAGTCATTCTGGCAGAACACGCTGATCACCCTCATCCTCCCCTTCGTCTGTGTGTCTGTCTGTGTCCATGTGACTCAGTCTGAGAGACACACTGACACTATGTTCACACCGCAGCCAAATCTGATTTAGTCCTCACCGTCCACATTGAAGCTTACAAGTGGAAAAATGTAATGTTTACTTAGAAAATCATCGTGGTGACAGAGAAACATACTCAGAAAACTCAGAGGTTCAAGGAGAACATTTTACACTTAAGTATTTTTTATTTTTTGTTAGACCAGAAAAACTGTTGGGGAGGTGAAAATAAAACACTGAGCATACTGTCTTTTCCAGCCATCACGCTCATTTCACAAATCTTTGACATCAAACACGAGTCACTTGAGGGAAGTGTCATTAAAACCTTTTTAATAATTTTATCTTATTTTTTAAGGCTTCTGAAAAACGCTACGTATTCGATAGAGATTAGGAACACACTAGATTTGAGCTGTATTTCTGAACATGGCCTCAGGAGAGATCAACAACGAAAGGAAAGGAAAGGAAAGGGAGAAAGAGAGAGAGAGTGGCAAACAGGAAGGGACACAGATTCCCACAGAGAACTGGAGAGAAAAATCAAGCGAAACGCATAAAGAGAGTGCTGACCCAAACAAATACAAACTGTTAGGAGGAATACAGTTAAGGCAGTGTTGAGCAATTAGCCCTGTACCCTCTAGCAAAGATTCATGTTTTAAAAAAACACCAACGAGTTTCAACGTCAGCAAAGACCGAATGGCTCAGCTACGCTGGTGATAATCATCTAACTGTTTTTACTGGAGGCGTCATGTTTCAGATTCCAGTAAAGCTGCTTTGAAATGGATCCTGTCCACCTTCAGTTACATCTGTAGAGATTTAAATCATTAGAGAATAACGTGGTTCTTTAAAATTTGTCCAACTGGAAAATTTTCCCATTAGGTCATAACCCAATTCACCATTAAATGCTACTTTTCGGCGCAGATTTGCTACGCCGAGTGCAAAACTGCGGTAACACCATTGGCATCACTCAGAGGTCATCCTTACCATAATAACACTACACAACTGAAGGCAGACGGAGGCTGGCGCTGCCACGGTTTTGCACACTGCGGCTCACGCTACCGCAGTTTGACAAGCGTGTCAGAGAACTAAAGTGGCTTTCAGGTAATGTAAAAACACGGAAGTCTCTCTCTAGAGCCAGTGTTTGGTTTGTCCGTTCTGGGCTACTGTAGAAACATGGCAGCGCAACATGGCGGACTCTGTTAAGACCCGTTCCCTATGTAGATATGAAGAGCTCATTCTAAGCTAATGAAAACACAGATTATACACTAATGAAATCATAGTTGTGAATATTATATTCCATTTCTACTAAAAGATCCCTCAAAATGCTACACACTACACACATACAGTTCACACAATTTCTTAACAGTCATACTCCACATTTATAGGCTTATAATTTCTAACATAGATGCACCTTTCTGTACTATACTACTATAATTTATATGATTTTTTTTTTATATTATTCTTGATGTTTTGCGTGGCACAGACGTCAAGTATCAATCTTTTATTATAAAAACTATAACCCCTAAACAATTTGACAGCCGGTTGGCCCGGCCACTTTTCTGTTTTTCAGAGGCTGTAGCGAGCTCAGTCTTAAAGCTAGAGTGAATATTCTGGTATCATATGAAACTAGAAGACCTAAGGATCCATTGGTATCAGTCACAAGCTATATAGTGTAGAATATCATAGATATTATAGATCCAAGACGTAAATGACAGAAGGCCGTTACTCCGAGAAGAAGTCGCAATTGCAAATCCGTCTGCTACTTCAGCACCATGGACAGCGCCATGGATTTATCAATACACAGCACAGTTAGGCTATTGATATTTCTGAGCCATGGTTGGGGCCATATATCTATCTATCCATCTAATCAACACAACATTATAAAAACATTAAAATTATAACTCAGCAGTGACGTGATGGAACTTGATTTATACTCTAACTGGCTGGCAAGAACAAAGTAACTTTGCATAGGGGTTAATATAAAAGATCTTTCATCATTTACCTGTTGCTCCTCAGTGAAGGGGGATCGTAGGACGTCAACTCTGTCTTCTATCAGCTGCCGTAGTTTGTCTAGCGAAGCCGGGAAGTCCTCTCTGTTTCTCTGGAACTCTGGAGACTTTAAAGAAAGAGAGAGTGACTAAGTTTTTTGTCTACTTGCATCACAGTTACCCTCATACAGTAAATCTGCCCTTTCACAACCAGCAGCTCTGGTAGCAACCAGACACCAGTGGGACTCTGATTCATTGGCTGCTGATAGCAGTGAACACATCTTATAAAACATATACTCTATCTATTTTCTAAAGGTGCATTTTGGTTGTACACGTTAATCTGAAGCATCGTCAGCCAGGACTAAGGCAACACCCAACTGCCAAAAGTCCTCCTCTGATTCTCGAGCAAACTTTCTCATTGGTGTGGAATGGAGAGAAACAGGGAGGACTGCCCTCCACACTGAATCATTGCTCCTGTGAGTGGCTCACTGCAGCACAGAGACGATGTCCTAAATACCAGCACACAACTGTTCCCCATCTGAGATATAAAACACATCAGTGGACTAAAGTTCATCAGTAGTTCAGTCAGAAATCAGACAGACTGAGGAATCTGATTGGGCTAAAGAAAGTCTGGAAAGTTTGAAGCACTAAAATAAAGTATGCCACAGTGTACAATTGGGCTTCAGGTCATTAGAGATTTTGGGCTACATGAATAAAAATGACTTAACATGACTGGACACACACTTCTTATCACCGAGGTTCATCTGTATGGCTCTGTTAATGCAATGCTGTAATAAAATATGCTAAACATTTGAGGGAAATGTATGATAAAAAATAGCATTTGGGTATTAGAATACTAGCTATAGATATTGTTATGCAATATTTAATGTTTATTTCAGCCTACACCTTTTTTACACTGTGAAAAATTCTCTTTTTTCTTGTTGTAGTTCTTATTGGGATTAAATGCCTCTACTGTTTTACCAAATTATTTTATTTAATGCATTTTATTTGTAAAATATTTGTACAACTCAAAATATAATTAGTATAAGAAATTAGGGCTGCAACTTTTCATTAAAATTAAAATTGTTTTTATAAAAAGTTTAAAAAAACATTTTGAAAAATGTCGAAACAGCAGAGGCTGAGATATCCAAACTTTTACCTGAAAAGATTGAAAAAAGACCCAACCAGTTACACCTAGCTTGAAAAGTTCCAACCATAGACTATAACAGAAGTGAACGTAGTCACTGTGACATCACCCATTGGTTTGTGGACTACAGTTTTGAAGCGTCGACTTCGGCATTTTGGCCGTCGTCAACTTGTTTTTTTTGCAACCAGACAACCCGGTCTCACTCCCAACTTGTCAAATAATAAAAAAAATAGTATGACGAGTTGGGAGTCAGAATCTGTTGAACCAGAAGTGACACGTGAGGGTGGAGTTAAGTACAGTCGAACGCTGAAGACATTTTAGGCGACCAAAAAGGTTATAATTGACTTTCATGAACTGAAAACACACTGTGAAAGGGTTAAAGTTCTAAGACGGAAACACGGACAACTCCCAGACCGGACAACACCGTGGTAGCGACCTGTCAAACACAAGGTAGCCACGCCCTACAGCATACCTTGCTTTATGGTCTATTTGAGTCTAAATGGGACCATAATTTACTAAATGAACATCATGATGTATTGAAGAAGACTTGAAACTAGCGATTGAGACCATAAACTCATGTTTACAATGTTTACTAGTAAATCAAGTGAGAAGTAGGGTCATTTTCTCATAGACGTCTATACAATCAGACTTCTTTTTGCAACCAGAGGAGTCGCCCCCTGCTGGCTATTAGAAAGAATGCAAGTGTAAGGCACTTAAGCATTGGCTTCACTTCTCAGACCTCGGATGTTGCCCCTTGGTCACCACTAGTTGCAGTGCAATTTGACAGGTGACATGTTCTTTTGAGGGCTTGTGCCCTGGAGGACGCTTCCATTTCTACCTGTCAGCGTGTCAGGTGGGGGTCATGCTAGTGTTTACCGTGATGGATCGCCTCGCTCTGTGGAAGTCACTGTTGAAATGTGAAGCAGGATGCAGCAAATGAGCTAGAACCACAAAGTCTGATGTCTCCAGTGACTGGGTTGACTTTGTTAAAAAAAAAAAGCACAAAAGGGAAAGTAAAACTAGAAAACCTACATGTTTCATCTTGTTAAAGCAAAAGTGGAGATCATCTTCAATATTTAAGTTGGTTTCAGTAGTTAAATGTCGAAGTGCTCTATAGTATAACATCAGAAATGTTTAGTATTGCTCTGAGGTGTCGTTAACCACAATACAAGTCTGCCTACTGAACAGACTCTCAGCTGGTAGAAGCTTCCCACCCACCACTGTCTGAAACCCACCACAGAGAGCCATTGTAAGACTGCGCTGAAGCGGCTCGTATGTATGTTTTTTATCTTAAAGGAAGAAATCAATCTTCATACAAATATATATATAAAAACTACAGATGGACAGCAGGCAATTAATTCCCTTACTCGCCGTATGAGTGGATGCATTCACAACATGAGTGGGCTGGGTGTTCATGACACAGTGAGCCTGTGTTGTCTGATTAAATGCAATCAAAACAAGTCCATTGTGTTTTAATCCCTCTGAGGAAGATGACATGCATCGACAGGAGTTTGAGGGAGCAGAAGGGAATTAGTAGTTGTTAAAAAAGTCTCAATATACAGTATTTAGGTAGCACTCTGGACCCAACAAAGTCCTGTGCCTGACAAATGTGGGATGCTATAATTCTCTCCTCGTTATGTCTAAAATTTAGACATAACGAGGAGAGAATTATAGCATCCATGTAATTCGGAAAATAAATGAGCAGTATACTGTATAAACATGATTTAGACTCTAAATCATGTTTATACAGTATACTGCTCATTTATTTTCCGAATTACATTTTGCAGCTAAAAGTAATTGGGAAAACAAATTAGTAGCCTATAAAACATAATTTCTAGGAGACAGGGTTGTACTGTAAGAATAACATAACTTGACATTGTCCAGTGTTTTCAATGAAATCAAAGATAAAACAATGCTGCTATCTGTATCACACACTATTATCCATAACACAGCCTAAAAAAGGCCAACTCTACCATGGCTTCCAAATAACCAAAACAAGCTAAACATCCCAATACTTCCTTATTAAAAAGGCTAACTGTTTTAACACTTCTCTGAATACTAATGCTTTTTTTAAAAAAAGAAAATATTCCAATACATAGCCTTAAAAAGACCAACTTTACCATGGCTTCCAAATTACCAAAACTAGCTGAACATCCCAATACTTTATTATTAAAACGACTACTTGTAGAAACATGTCTATGGTTTTAAATAGACAACATAGCTAACCGTTCATACATCAACTTTTGAAAAAGGCAAACTTTAGCCAGTTTTTAAAAGATAAAAAGATCAAGTACAGCTAGATTTACAAGAAAATTTACCAAAATATCCCCAAACTAAAGTTTGTGTATGTTAGACGTCAACTAACGAGTGTCAAATGCCAGTGTGTGTTGCATTTAAGACGTTTTAAATAACATTTACTGTTACTTACTACCCAAAGTTATTCCAAAGGATTAAATTAGGTAAATTCTTCAATAAAGCCTTAAATAGAACAACTTCTTTAAAACTATGACTTTAAAAGGGACCACCTTTAGCTAACTGTCCAAACAGCCCTTTGTTTCAGCAGTAAACTTTTAAAAAAAACTTTATCTCACTGTTCTGTTGCTATTTAATTGCTTCTGCGCTGTAAAAGGTTTCTAAAATACTCACTGCAGGACTTGGAGACAGAGAAGTGTTCATGATGACAGACAGACTCTAAACTAATTTCCTGACTGAGCTCAGACCACAGGGGGTTCCTGTGTGCGTATGTGTGTGTTAGTGGGTGGGCTGCACTACTGTGTACATGGAGATGACCCTAACTACAACCTCCCCACTGACCAGAAGGGAGAGAGAGAGAGAGAGAGAATGTGAGTTTGCTAGTTAATATCCGGCCAGAGTTTGTCAGGGTTTCTATGGCTGATTGATCAGTTTACTCAAACTCTTGTGTGTGTGTGTGTGTGTGTGTGTGTGTGTGTGTGTGAGTGAGTGAGTGAGTGAGTGAGTGAGTGAGTGAGTGAGTGAGTGAGTGAGTGAGTGAGTGAGTGAGAGAAAAAAGTTCCACTAAACTGGATCAAACTCAACGAAGTGAACACCAAACTAAAGAAAACAGGATGAACAAAAAATATGTTGACAAAGAATGTGTCTCTGTTCCAGACTACATTCAAAATTGTCCTTATTAAGACATCAATCTTTGGTTATTACATTCCCAATTATGAAACTCAATATAAACAAATTAACACTGTGGGAACCCAGTCATCAAGTCCAGCCAAGTTGGCGCTAAGTTAATAAAAGCGATGACTAAACCTGAGGTTAGAATGGATCACAGAGTTCCAGCCTTCACCCCCCCCCCCCATCCAAGTCACTGGAGGCCTAATTCCCACCCCAGGGTGTGTCTGGGTGGGGCGTGATGACTCTAGAAGGTCGCCAAGTCAGACACACCTTGATAAGCAGGCAGGTATGAGGAGGGCGGAGCCTCCCTGCATTTCTGCAGCTCTCTCCATTTGTTGACTTTGTTCTTTTCAGGCCTCGTTTCTGTCTCTTTATCACACACAGTTGATTTTATGTAACAAGATTAAAAGTCTAAAACCATGCCAGATGCTGCAACGGTCATCACTATCAAAATATAAAAAGTGTTGGACTGAAAAATGTCGTTTGTCCTGAGGGTGATGTTAAAATTAAGGCTGTCAAAGTTAACACGATAATAACATGTTCTTTAATGCATTGAACCTGCAGTAGACATGATGTTTTTGGCATCATTGGGCAAAAATTCCATAATAACCTTTCAGCATATTGTAATTCAAGTCTTCTGAGAGAAAACTAGACTTCTGCACCTCCTCATGGCTCTGTTTTCATGGTTTAAAAAATCTAGCCCGTGACGGGAGACTTTGGCCAATCACAGGTCATTTCAGAGAGAGAGAGCGTTCCTATTGGCTGCTCATTCAACGGAGGCAGCTGTCAATCACTCACGAACTCCGATCAAACACGGTCAAACTAGGCAGCGCTGATCAAATATGAATCAATATTCTGTTACTGTAATTCCTATTTCTCTCCTCAAATGTTTTCAGAAACATCTTGTAGTGTACTGTTTAGCTGTAAAATGAGAAAGTTTGCACTGGCTGGTGGGCGGTGCTTGGTATTTCCTCAACTGATCTCAACATGGCTGCCAGGTTCCAAACTTTCTCCCAAAAACATGGGAAATAGGGTCCAAAAAAATACAGAAGTTACCCTTTAAGTAAACTACAGTAAACTACTCCTTCAGTAAAAGTAGAATTATAAGAGAGTTGCAGACTCTCCCTGTTTGAACAAATAATGCTGTGCAGTCAGGTGAGGTTGCTTCTCCGCAGGAAGTTATGAACCCCTGTATGACCTTTGTCATTTACATAGTCTGTCTTTAGGCTGTATATCCATCCTATCTGATGAGCAGACTTTTTAAAATCATCTTTAACTTTTATGTGTTTTTTTTCTTTCGTTTTAAAATCACAGTTCACATTTCTTCATATTATATTAATTTATACCATTTTATCGGCATGCATTCATATATGCATAAGCAGTTAATTCCCAGAATGAAAAGAGAAATGGGCAAAAATATATAAAAAATATATTTAAAAGCTGGTAAATCCACAAATGTAAAATCCAAACTATCATGAACGTTTGATTCTGTTTCTAAAAGTAATTTTAAAATAAATCAGAATTCTGCAGATCGTTGAACTTAACAGGTTCTGATCTTATCATCTGTCTATCTCATCATCTGACGATCTTATCAGAGGTCATAAGTCTTTGGACCTGCATGGTCATGATAACAACACAAGTCATTACTCATCAAACAGATCTGTGTAGAAGTACATCAGGGAACTCCCTACCCAGCATGCCTTGCTCATGACTCACAACCGTGGCATGTCACTTTGTGTGCTGGTGCACTTTGATCCAGCAGCAGCTTTAAGTTGGGAGTGAACAGCAGGAAACGCCCTGCAAGCTCATTAACCAGCCTGACAGCCCTGACTTCACTGACATTAACACTGTAAAAAAAATAATGTGAATTTACACAAATGTCACATGGCATGCATTTCATATAAAAATATGATTGGTTGCAGGTAAATTCCACATAAGATAGAATGACTATTATTTTAATAATTAGCGTTCTACAATATTAAACTACTAAAACTTTGCTAAATCTAAAACCCATTAATGACACCAGGTTCCATAGCCACTCACCATATTACACACTATTTTCAAAATTCTCTTGTCATGAGCACATAGGTTTACAAATCAAAGCACCTCCGCTTTTTATGCACCTTTAACATGGGTGTTCATGCGCTGCTACCCGTATATAAAAGCCTTTCCTCTCGTGTGGTTTCAGCTTTTCCACCAGATGTTGGAGCTGGCTGCAGAGATTTGCTTCAACATACTTTTGGCCACTTGGTGTAGTTGGTCTCTTTGGAGACTTTGACATCTCCACTAAGATAGAAGTGCTGTTTACATGAGCTTGTACACATTAACCCTACATTTGCTGTCCCTCGCTACGTTATAAGAACACGGCAGGTTTGTCCTACCAAATTAGTCAATCCTAGGCCTTATCCAAAGTGGATTGTGCAGTGCGGCATGCAGCTCTCTCTCTCTCAGTAGAACCAGTTCGTCTGCACTCAATGCTGCAGTGAGTAAGCAACATATCACACCTCTCCTGTATTTGCTCTCCCTCTCAGCTCCTCCCCTGTTAATTGAAGCAGAGCCGAACCAGTTCCTCTGTATTTAACAATTACCCCATTTTAAGATCACATCTCTCTCCACACTATCATTACCGGAGTAAAACAGAACAAAACAACCAGTTTCTGCAGCCTTCTTGAAAGGCAGTCGTACAGAAAAATGCGTTGAATTCTCCATGTCATGATCTGTCACTTTCTAACCTGTCTACCCTTTGTCATTACAGGGAGAAAGGAGCATTAGTGCATCTAGAGGAAGACAAAGTGAAAGGAAAATTCCACTAATTTCTTTAACGCATTAAAACAACTTGTGATTTTTAGATTGAAGAAGATACTGACATCATATGAAACTACAAAACCTAATGAATCCATTGGTACCAACCATGTCTTACTAGTTTGTCGTGAAGGAGGTTAAATAACGCTTCAAACTTACACTACACGTTGGCGAAGAAAAACTAACATGGCCATTTTCAAAGGGGTCCCTTGACCTCTGACCTCAAGATATGTGAATGAAAATGGGTTCTATGGGTACCCACGAGTCTCCCCTTTAAAGACATGCCCACTTTATGAAGATCACATGCAGTTTGGGGCAAGTCATAGTCAAGTCAGCACACTGACACACTGACAGCTGTTGTTGCCTGTTGGGCTGCAGTTTGCCATGTTATGATTTGAGCATATTTTTTATACTAAATGCAGTACCTGTGAGGGTTTCTGGACAATATTTGTCATTGTTTTGTGTTGTTAATTGATTTCCAATAATAAATATATACATACATTTGCATAAAGCAAACATATTTGCCCACTCCCATGTTGATAAGAGTATTAAATACTTGACAAATCTCCCTTTAAGGTACGTTTTTAACAGATAAAAAATGTGCGATTAATTTGCAATTAATCGCAATTAACTATGGGCAATCATAGGATTAATCACAATTAAATGTTTTAATCGATTGACAGTCTTCACACATCACAGATATGGCAGATTTACTACATAATCAATAACGTGCAGTCTTTTTAAATAATGAGACGTGGTTTGGTAACACCACTCCATCCCTTGCACATTGTGTACACTAGACTGACTAATGGCATGTTTTCATTGCATACAGGTATTGCCACAGGTTATTTTAGGTTTGGCACAACACAACTCTCACCATTACCAACCACATCCCAACACACACCTGCACACGCACACGCACACACACACACACACACACACACACACACACACGCACACACTTGGTTGGCAACCTACCTACATTGAGCTCCTCCCAAAGACTCGCCCCAAAAAATGATAACATGTCTCTCACCTGTCATATTTCAGACAGACAGGACGGGAGGAAGACAGGTAGAATAACACAAAGACAGAACAGGTAGACATGTCGTCAACCAAACATGCAGACGAAAATAGATATTCAAGCAGACATGTATACGGTCACATACTATAGCGTTGCATGATTACGGCTAAAGTGTAGCCATGCATGCTATTGAATTCTCCAGAAAAAGGACAACATCGATCATTTGTTCAAAAGCTTAATATTACTTATTAATGAATCCATCTGCTCTGATATTAGGCAGGAAGTCCAAAGCAAAATGGCAAATGTTAAGTTGAATTAACTGTAGAAGCAAACACCATGATCATTTCAATAATTCTGCAGCCTTAATATATACAAAAAGAAAGCATGTGCCTGCAGACACAGTAGAAAGATGTTCAGATGATGAAGACTTTCGAACTCTTTCATTTTCTTCGTTCACTTCCATAACTAGAACATCGACAAAAACAACAACATCGACTCTCCAAGCAGTGCAGCACCCACCGAGCCTGCACCCACTCGGCCCTCCGACGAGGCTTAATGAGTAATAAGCACTGGGTGACCACAGTCTTGGAGTCAAGCCAGCTTTCCCAGATGCCAAATTGAAGCCTGGAGGTACTGCATAATGCAAAACAACACTCATTAAAACTTGGAGGGGAAAAAAACAAGGAGCTATAAAATGCAAAAATGCACTAAGATGCATTTCAGGAGAAGCTCGGTGGCAGTTTTGAAATGACTGAGATGAATAATTAGGACACTCAGGCGTCCATTAGCAGGAGAAATTACAAGACGTAGAAAATGGGCTCCGAAACACACTCATGACCCTCAAATCTAAACCTAAATGTTGAGGTGGGGAATGTGAGCTTCGGAGAGGCTGATGAAATGGGATGAAAGGCTTTCACTGCAGCAACATATTGTGAGGCATTCAGATGAGTTCAGTGAGATAATGCGGCAGTTTGCAGTTTAAGTCGGGAATGAGTGTAACAGTAAAACGAGACCAAAAACGGATAGTGCGATGGCAAAATGCGACACAATAAAACAAAAGAAAATGTGTTGGATTCCACGGGTTAATTGGTTAAATTTAGATTTGACAAATTTTGGACAGGGCCAGGCTATCTGTTTCCCCATGCTTGCAGTCTTCATGCTAAGCGATGCTAATTGTCTGCTAGCTCTAGCTTCATATTTCGCATACAGAGAGTATTATTGTATTGATCTCTTCATCTAATGCTCAGAAAGAAAGTTTAGTATACAACATAGCCTGTATATAAAAACTGGACGTAGTCACCGTGACGTCACCCATTGGTTTTTGGCTGTCACCATGTTGGTCTTTTGCACCAGAAGTGACGCGAGAGGTTGGAGCTAAGTACAACTAAACGCTGAAAAATAATTTTTTTGGCAACCAAAAAGGTTATGGCCCAATCCCAATGTCCCCCCTAAACCCTTAAGCCCTGAACCCAAGGGACTTGACTGACATCACCTGGTAAATAGTTGAGTGCGAGAGGCTGCAAGGGCTTGAAATGGTAGAAATATGAATTGGACAGAACTTTGCAGTGACACATCAAGTTACCTCGACGAGGCCAATTGTGGGTTTTTATTTTACGTTTTTTTACTGCCTATTTCAACGTCTTCCAGGCTCTTGCCATACAAGATGAGAGGTAACTGTCAAAAAATCAATTTTATTGTTTTTGTCAAACTTCATTCAGCAAAATTAAAAGAAATGGTTGAGGAATAAATTAGGTGTCTAATATAGTCTAATGCTTTCATTACTCTGATTATATGTACCATCTTATATCCATTATGTTAATGTTTCTGTGTAAATTTAAATATGCCTTAAATATGTGTACCTTTCCTTTTTTTTTATGCCTCCTGGCTTCTCCAGGTAACCGCAGTAACCCTGTTTAATGTCACAACACTATGAATTGTGGATAATTCCCTCAGGCAAAGTCTGCAGAAATGCGGAGTTACGGAAAGTGTTCATAAAGGGTTCAAAATGTCGGCGAGAGAGCCCTCAAGGACTTGACGATTTGTCAGTGGGACAGCCCTAAAGCATCACGGACTTTGCAGGAACGCGCTTCAAAGTCTGTGTGTGGGGACATTGGGATTGGGCCTATAATTAACTTTAATGAACTGAAAACACACTGTGAAAGGGGTTAAAGTTCTATGACAAGAACACGGACAACACCCAGACCGAACAACGTTGTGGTAGCGACCTGTCAATCACAAGGTAGCCACGCCCTAAAGCATACCCTGCTTTATGGTCTATTTGACTCTAAATGGGACCATAATTTACTAAATGAACATCATGCTGTATTGAAGAAGACTTTAAACTAGCGATTGAGACCATAAACTCATGTTTACAATGTTTACTGAGGTAATAAATCAAGTGAGAAGTAGGTTCATTTTCTCATAGACTTCTATACAATTGGACTTCTTTTTGCAACCAGAGGAGTCGCCCCCTGCTGGCTATTAGAAAGAATGCAAGTTTAAGGCACTTCAGCATTGGCTTCACTTCTCAGACCCCAAAGTTACCAACTATACAAGCATTTATCACTTACTTAAACAAAGCTACATGTCAGCAGGTTGTTGTAAAGAGTTGTGAGCACAAACCATTAACCAGGATATTTCCTTGAAATATTAGTGCCCAAGTGAATCATGGGTATTCTGGGAAGTGTGGATGTCTCACTGCCTTCAGTCTTATGGCCTGAATACTTCAATTCAAATCACCTGCAAGGGTTATATATAGCACCATAAACCTGCAATGCATTCCAGGAGTTATTTCATGTAGACATGCTGCTGCTTCTGATTTAGAAAAGTACATCAACAACAGCTTGTGAGAGTTTCTTGTGAGAGTTAGTGAGAGTTCTGACCTTCATGCCAGTGGAGAGTTTCTAAACGCTCTTTCAGGTCATGAAAGATTTTCATCTGCCAGTTAAATTAACAACAAAAACAAATTTAGAGAGGTTTGAAAGGTTTTTTTTCTTAACTTTTGACTCCACTGTGATTTTTTGCAGAGGGTGCTGCATCCCACTAACAGAAAGGCCCTCCTGAGACTTTGTTCATTCAGAGCTAATTGACTATTTTCTGACCATTTCTGAACATGCCTTAATTTTTATATTTTTTATGGTCCCCGCAACGATGGGTTAGTCTCGGGCCCAGATCCCTGGTATGTACGGTACTGTAGAAAAACGAGTACCATCACATTTTCAGAATTTTGGCATTGACTTGGTACCAAAGTATCCAGGGCCAGCTTAAGGCATAGGCCATGTAGGCGGTCGCCTAGGGCACCACCTTCTGGGGGGCCCTCGTTGCCCTCTAAAAAAAAAAAAAAAGAAAAGGTTGTTACCTTTCCTCATTTTCTGTCGAGACATCCCCAGTAACTACCCACTTCTTGTTGCTTCCAAACACACTGTAAATATAAAATGCACTACTTGTACTGCAGAGAACCTCTGCACAGACCCACAGGTGAATGGTTCCAGGCTAATAACACTTGAAAGACCCATATACAATGTGCAATATTTGGCTGCCAATCATGAGAGAACCATTGTGAGACACTTCCACAGGCTGCTGATTTACAATGTTGTTGACTCACTTCATTCAATTTGAAGTGATTAAGTGCAAGTTGATGACACGCAAGTTGATGACCTGTCTGTACTTGCAATATTTCCTCTTCACGTCATGTAAGAATGCTGTCATCGTAGACTATGTAGGGGCCTTGAAGCAAAGTAATGTCTTGGCCTGTACGGTATGTGAAACTTCTTCTCTGGAGCCAAAAGACATGACATCACATCAATGCAAATTCATGTAAGAGGAATTTCAGGGAAAGGTGAGTTTCTGCCAAGCTGACTGTTTATCAGATTACGACATACCAACATCCTCCCCTCCCTGCCTTTGTTTAAAACTGCTATTTGAACTGCACAGCACCGCACTGATATGGCCCCAAAATAATATATCACAGAGTTTAACGAGGAGCTGTCATTTACAGGGTGAGTCGACTATGTCAACACACACAAACACGCAAATGTTCAGAAGTATTACCATTCCAAACAATGTTGTGTGTGTGCGTTAACCGACCATTCAAGGCTCACACCCTCATTCCTAACATACCTGCCATCTCCATCCACCTTCCCTACTTTCGCATGAGTCACTGTTGAGTTGCAGTTTGTCACATTATGACACACGCAGTCAGAATCTTGCGTGCTGCTCATGCGTGGCCTGTAACGAAATCCAACTTGTGCAATGCTAGCTGCATCAGATCGGATGTTTTTATCATGTCTATCCTCATTGTGAGGAGAGAAAATCGTGACCCACATGGGTAATGTTGTGGAAACTGTAAATAAAGAAACTCGTGCAATAATGTACAAAACACTGAAAGGTTAAAGTATAAAGATTGTAATCACAGTGGAGATACACAAACCTTACTGTCAAGAAGTCAGACGGGGCAGCTCATGGATTCTTTTTACACAGCACAATATATAGTACTTCAGAGAACAAAGAACCTAAATACTTTTGGCTCTTAGCCAAAGCAAAAACACTTCCTCTAATCCTGACCTTCCGTGTCAACAAACTTCATCCAATCTTAAAGCTGCCTGCAGAGTCCATGTAGTGTCCATGCCCTCAGCTCACGCTACTGGTCATCTTAAACACTTTAGTCTACTGTGATGATTGATGTCTTCATGCGAACACCTCATCATTCAGGCTGTTGAGTGATACTTGACACAAAGCTAACTATTTACTGTGCAGTCACACCCTCCTCTGTACTGCTAACAATTTAGCACTCAACAGTTTAGCATGTAAGGTTAAAAGCAGGTCTTCAGCATTCCCTGTGCTGATTAATAACAAACTCTAGGGCTGCCGGATTATGGCAACAATCATAATCACAATTATTTTGGTCAATATTGAGATCACGATTATTTAACACTATTACTCATTGACTTTGGAAACATCATGCATTTAGAGGGAAAATTTGGGAAATGCATCAATCTGGAGCTAAATTAAGAGGCTAGAGCTATGAAGTACTTTGTGCTCTATAGTAAACATTTTAATTGGTAATATTTAGAATCTGCTTATAGAGAATATTACTGCAATATTGATTTAGCGTAACTTTGTAAAACTAGTACTTCCTCGCGTTGCACAATAAGCTTGTTATTTTAATAACTTTGATTACATTTCTACACAGATTGATCCCAAAATTCCACATTTTTAGCAAAGCAGTTTATTTAAATTGGTGCATGCACCATTAGCACAGTTGGTTTACAGATATTAACACTAACTGTATTCAGTTAAAAAATGTTATATTACTTCCAGTACGCTGATAATCAGAAATAAAAAAAAATATCTCAAACTGCCAAACAATTGTCACTGTACAGAATAAAAGAGTAGATTAATGTGAGAGCCGTGACACAGAGCGCAGTGACTAATGAACCGCACAGAGAGGCTTTTTTTGGAGCATTATGGGAACTTTCTCCCGCTCTACATAAATTCCATTGCGTTAATGATTGATGTGCACCAGATGCCACCTCGGGGTGTTCCTCATACCAGACGACTTGACTTTTGTATAATAATAGAAATGAATGCAGCTCACAATAGGCGGCTTGTTCAGTAGAACTTTGGGGCGGCAGAAGCTAAATACTTGAACTGCTTTATCGAGCCAAGCATGTGTTCCTGCCTCACGTCTTTAAACGGAGACCGAGAAATTTGGGCAGAGGAAGTGAGCAAGACATGCCACGCGAATCTGACGATTTTCAGCTTGATCGGCCGCGACCTACCAATTCACACGCATGCTCCGCGCGATCGTTCACGTACAGTAATCGACTATTGTCACTCACAGCCATACAAACAGTGTTGCCAACTTGCCGACTTTCTCGCAAATTCGCTTTAACCCTACTAATTTCTTTAACACATTAACGCAACTTGCGTTTTTTAGGTTGTAGCTGGCTCAGTTTTAAAGGTAGAGTGAAGATACTGGTATCATATGCAACTAGAAAACCTGAGGAATCCATTGATACTATCTAAATGAGGCTAAATAACGCTCCAAACTTGCGCTAAATTTTAGCAAGGAAAAACTGGCACGGCCATTTTGAAAGGGGTCCCTTGACCTCTGACCTCAAGATATGTGAATGAAAATGGGTTCTATGGGTACCCACAAGTCTCCCCTTTACAGATATGCCCACTTTATGATAATCACATGCAATTTGGGGCAAGTCATAGTCAAGTTGTTGTTGGCTGTTGGGCTTCAGTTTGCTATGTTAAATTTATATATACATTTGCATAAAGCAAGCATATTTGAGTATTAAATACTTGACAAATCTCCCTTTAAGGTACATTTTGAACAGATAAAAAATCTGATTAATTTGCGATTATTCGCAATTAAATATTTTAATTGATTACAGCCCTAATTTTAAGTAATTAGAAATACCACTGACATCTGCATCCATCGAAGCAGGTGGTAGGGATAAAACATTTAGATTAAGGTGAGGGTGATATTCTTAATTTACTTGGTTATTATTTAACCAATTGAAGTTTTAGATACATAATGTCACTTAAATACTTTATTCTTTTTTTTTGTTATTGGAAATTGTTTGCTTAATAGTGCTTAATACGACATTGTGAACATTTAGGATAGGTAGAGTTTCATTACTCCACATACAGCAGATCTAATGATTTTCATGGTATTGGTTTCGCTGTATGTCTCGGTTAAGATGTGTGTGATCACTTCTGTAAACATGAAAGGAACAGAATGCAAACACAGACATACTTTTATCCTTTTAAACATCCTGACAGCTAACAGACAGATAACACCCTGAACAAAAACTCATCACACATCAGTGGATGTACACTGCAACATAATGCATGCTCCCCTTTGTGTCATTATGAGAATGTTTAGTTCTAGACCTGTGCATAATTCTGATCTCTTGAACTAACAACTGCTCCTCTCACTGGATAGTGCTTTGTGTCAACAGATCAGACAAAGTTTTCATGTGAACATATCTGAGAAATGTTCACTGTCAACATTTGTACATTTCTTTATTCCTACAAACAATTAAGGGATGACACTGAATATACAGATTTAGATATGCTTATGATATATTTAAGGAATGTTTGAGGGTTTTGAGGATCTTCAGTGTGCAGAGGAAAATCACATAAAGATAATATACAGCTTCAAAGCAGAGCAGTGTCTCCTTGAAGTACCAGTGTGTGAGCTCATCATTCTACTTTTACGACATAGCCAAATGCTAAGGTAATGGAGGTTTTCAAAACACAACACAAAGACCATTATCTGCAAGGGATGCAGGTTTTCTAAAAACAATGACATCATCTATGATCTCATCGCTTATTTAAGTCTCTCTCTCTGAATGCTTCCTATTGAAAAGCTGTGTGCTGCACTTTATCAGAGCTGGGGAAGTTAACCAGCCGTACATTTGCCAAACCAACCAGTTAGAGGTTCGCCAAGCCATGATGGGCACATTACTGTCCCCTGTGGCCAGAGAGCAGAAAACAATCACTGCAACTACTGTCGGACAGAACCGCTGTTTCTGAATCATCATGTTTTGGTTTCACCAGAGAAAAGACTGGTCACAGAAAATGCATGTAACCATAGCAGCAATAGTGATGCTCAAAGGCCTGCAGCCAGTTGCACCAGATGTTCTTAAGTTTAAACTTAGCCTAGTTATTATGGAGGACCGAACCTGCCAAAACAAAGAAATAAATGAATAGATAAATAAATGACTTGATAAAAAAAAAGAAAGAAAATAAGTCATTAAAAATAGCAAACATAATATTAAAAATAAATTTAGCCATTAATTAATTGATGAAATGTGACAAAAAAAGTATATTTCTGTTTTAATTGGCTTCTTTATCTATTTACTCTTTAATTTTCCCTTTTATTTATTTATGTCTTAATTTTTATACATTTTGAAATGTATTTATTTATTTTTGCCATTATTTTTATTTATTCTATTTTATTTTACTCAGGTATTGTATCGGTAGTTGTATAAAAAATATTGATACTCAGTAACTCAGTATAAGAGGAAAATACCAAATCCATTGTCATGCATTATCACTTACTTTCTTACTTTTAGCCTATATAAAAGGTCAATAGAAGGCAGGAAACCCTGGTAGTATTTACTAATTGTATTAAATGGTATAAAATTGTAGTGCAATGAACCTGCATAAGACAGCTGTATGTGTAATATGCGTAATCTTCTGTAAACTGCTTTGGCAACAACATGTTTTTGTTCATGCCAATAAAGATATATGAATGAGAGAGAGAGTATGAGAGAGAGAGAGAGAGAGAGAGAGAGAGAGAGAGAGAGAGAGAGAGAGAGAGAGAGAGAGAGAGAGAGAGAGAGAGAGAGAGAGAGAGAGAGAGAGAGAGATATATGAATGAGAGAGAGAGTATATGAGGGAGAGAGAGAGAGAGAGAGAGAGAGAGAGAGAGAGAGAGAGAGAGAGAGAGAGAGAGAGAGAGAGAGAGAGAGAGAGAGAGAGAGAGAGAGAGAGGTGGGTGTGTGCTGGACAAAACTGAGAGTTGGTTTTCTTGTTGGTCTGGTTGGTTAACTGTCTGGACCGGAGTCAAGGGAAAGAATGTAGTCCCATTAAAATGCATTAAAGAGATGGAGGGAGGCGGAGGAAGAGAGAGAGAGCTGGATGAAGATATTTAGATATAAACTGTTGTACATGCTGTTCAGAAAGTCATCTCTTCCTGGAAAGAGTGACAGGAGGGAAGATTGAAATAGCCCAAGGCAGGGAAAGTGATGTGAAGAAATCAGCAGGAAGTACGGGAAAGTGATCAGAGGGAAAGTGAAAGAGAAAGAGAGGTACGAGGAAATGCAGGAAAAAGAAGTGAAGAAATGACACTGGTCTTCTGAAGTTCACATTTGCTGAACAGTATATAATTACAAATACGGATAATTTGACTAATGCAATGCCTTCCTCAGTGTGCTGTCTCAATGACAGTCATTCCTATCTATATAAACAGGTAAGTAGGGTCAGGTGTACATATTTAGAAAAACAGGAGAGAGTGTGAGAGATTAAGACAAAGACAAACAAAGATGGACAGAAAGATAAAGAGGAAGAATCAGAGATGCTAGCAGCTGATATTAAATTGGGATTTCTGCATTCAACAGCCTGGGAAAACACTAAAACATGCATGACTGACTCGTCTGTTTGCTATAGAAGTCAGTGAGACATCAGCCTCACAGCAATGTTTTACATGCGGAAGAATGCAGGACGGCAGCACAGAGACAGTCTACTGACTTGACACACATATCCATTTCATTTATAGGAAGCAGACGAGCAGGAACCTGCTAACACTACAACACAAGGCTAGCATTTTCTAATTTATCCAGTGCCTTAAACTTGCATTCTCTCTAATAACCAGCAAGGGGCGACTCCTCTGGTTACAAAAAGAAGTCTGATTGTATAGAAGTCTACGGGAAAATGAGCCTACTTCTCACTTGATTTATTACCTCAGTAAACATTGTAAACATGAGTTTATGATCTCAATCGCTAGTTTCAAGTCTTCTTCAATACAGTATGATGTTCATTTAGTAAATTATGGTCCCATTTAGAGTCAAATAGACCATAAAGCGGGGTATGCTTTAGGGCGTGGCTACTTTGTGATTGACAGGTCGCTACCAAGGCGTTGTCCGGTCTGGGAGTTGTCCGTGTTTTCATCGTAGAACTTTAATCCTTTCAGAGTGTGTTTTCAGTTTATGAAAGTTAATTTTAAATGTTTTTGTTGCCTAAAAATGTCTTATTCAGCATGTCACTTCTGGTGGCAAGAAACTAAGATCGCAACGGCCACAATGCTTAACTTGAGGCTTCAAAACGGCATTCCACAAACCAATGGGTGACGCCACGGTGGCTACGCTAGTCTTGGCCCAAATATCCGCTGGCTAAACCGGAACCCCAGAAATATTGTCCTTTGCCCCAAGAGGCTAAATCGTCATCACACCGATAGAAAGCTCTGTAGAGAGTTGGTGAGAATTCTCGAGTGACCCCTTTCTCATAAAAAATATAACAACGATTGACTGGAAACCACTTCACAGTTTTTATTTTACCAAAGAACAACTTAATCAAACAATACGTCAGAACGCAAACAAACGCTGAACAATTACCCGACTTCCTGTTTCGTCCAAACACGTGAAGGCTGTAACCCAGCCGTGGTTAAAGGTCCAGTGTATATAAACGTGGTCTAGTCAGGTACTGTTATTGTTATTATTGATGTCATTAATCAGCTCATATCTGAAACCGTGGCTCCATGTGGAGCCTGTGTAAGTGACATTACCACCAACCGCCCAGCTGAAATAAAGATAAGGTCTCCTTTCTGCAGCCATCTTATCGGAGCACAGTGCAGAGTACAGTCAGACTCGCCCTTTGGCGCAGATTGGCACATTGAGAAAACATAAAACAATATATTTCATCATCGTGACGAATGGGAGTTTCATTATCAGTGGGTGTTTAATTGCCACAAGTTTAGTCCTGCACAGATTTCCTGTTTCTGTTTTAGTCAGATGGAGTTTAAAGATAAAGTGAGTGGAAACAACTGCATCACCTGAAAGGCAACAACGACAAGACAATATAACAATCATGTGTTTATAGTGCTTTATGGTAAGTTATTCTATTTTTATGGAATTTCTTTCTCCTATAGGAGCACATTTTTGGAATTATACTACATGGCCAAAAATGTGGCCGCC
This sequence comes from Sebastolobus alascanus, assembly GCA_916701645.2. Lineage (NCBI taxonomy): Eukaryota > Metazoa > Chordata > Actinopteri > Perciformes > Sebastidae > Sebastolobus > Sebastolobus alascanus. The sequence goes on from CAKAOJ020000277.1 coordinate 253,035, forward strand.
CAAACATTCCAGCCATAACTGATAATTGAACCTGCCATTCAAAACCCTGCACATTAACATGCCACTATAACACTTTCTAGTCTTGTGGGGAGGCTTTCTACAAGATTTTCCAGTTCAGTGTGTTGGACAGGGTTGAGGTCAGGGCTCTGGGCAGACCAAACTAGGAAAACCATTTCTTTATGGACCTGACTTTGTGCACAGGGGGGGATTGTCATGTTGAAAAGTTGGAAACACACCATTGTCTTAAATAGCATTGTATGCTGTAGCAGTAAGATTTCCATTCATTGGAAATAAAGGGCCCAGACCACGAACAGACCCCAGAGGTACACTGATGTGGACAGAGGTATCCACATACATTTGGCCATATAGTTAGTTCACACTGACTTCGTTATGTCCTATAGGATCGATAATAAAATCCCCATATGGACAGTATACTGGCAGCACTCAGTAGTAACGTGAACACTCACTTTATTCTACTTTTGGTTATGATAAAATATTCAAACCAGGTTTCTTTGGATCTCAATTGTACAGAGGAGGATTACGGCCACATGGGAAAAGTTCAGAAATCTGAGATTAAAGTCAAATTCTGACTTTATTCTCAGAGTGTTTAAACTCAGAACTCAAAAACATTTTTTAAAAATATTTAATAAATACATGTAATAACAATAACTTTAATAACTTTAATAATAATAATTTGATAAATTCTGACTTTAAACTCAGAATTCAAAGACATTTTTTTTTATAAATTCTGACTTTAAACTCAGAACTCAAAAACATTTTTTTCTAATTTTTTTTAAATAAATTCTGACTTTAAACTCAGAACTCAAGTAATTTTTTTTTTTCACATTTGGCCCTAATCATCTTCCTTACAATTCTGCACTCAGACTGTCATTACATGTTTTATGTTTGGTGCTATGGTCAGTTTTTAACTCATGTTTTTTTTATATTTTCAGAGGGATATTATCATACACTGCATGGTATTTAGGTATTACCAGTATGCCTTTGCTACTCAATAGATTTATAATGACTTTCTCAAAGTCAACAGTAAAGTGATTCAAATGTCTCCATGCAGGTGTTTGCTCAGCTGCTGTCACTCTAACAAACATTTCAACAAGACTAAAGTTACTTTTCCACCACGACCGGCTTAACCCCAACACCAGGAAACGCGCCGTCAACTCACAGAAGTTAAGTGAAAGCAGAACGACAGGATTTCTGACTCGATGACAACAACAACAACAACAACAACAGCACTGAAAGCAACACAGGTTTGAAATCCAACAGGTAAATCGTCACCTCTTACCTGTTCGCGCTCTCTCTGCGGTGATCTGCTCCCGACTGACAGGCTGCACTTTCTGCCAGACAGCAGTTTGCCTTGTGGGTGGGACCAGGGGCTACACCTGCAGCACACCGGAGACGCGCGTAAAGAGCGCGCTCACCACGCCCCTGACGCACGCACGCACGCAGAACAGTTGTCGCTTTACCTGCCTGTTAAAGAGCTGATGAACAGGAGGGAAGAGAGGAGGGAAGAGAGGAGGGGAAACCTGGTGTTGGTGGGCGGCTGAAGTCCACAAGTTTTAAGAAGCATGTGACTCTCTCCCTCTCCCTCTCTCTCCCTCTCTCTCACCATTTTTGGAGATTTAGTGCACCAGTCTCACACCAAAATGCAACTATTGTAACTATTTCAGGAATGTCCGCCTCCCTTGTGGCCTTTTCGGTTTCCTGTTCCCTCTCTGAAGTGACTGTTGGCTTTTATTGAAAAACAGGAGCTGAAAATCAATCAATATTTTTCTATCTGTCTGTCTGTAAATGCAACAAATACAAAACAAAGTAACAAATAGAAATGAGGTCTAATTAAACAATCAAATCTCTTCCAAATAAAGGAAATTGACAAAATGTTATTTTTGCATTTTGACAACGAGACTAATGTCTATAAGTTGTAACATTGGATCTTTATCCAATCATTATCAACCATTGTGTAGCCCAATTCAAATGAATCTGACATCCAGCCCGACATAGTCTAGGCGGGCCCGCCACAGTTTCATAATGAGCCGAAAACATTTTAATATTTCTCAACGGGTGAGGTCAGCGCAGTCTACCGAGACGTCTCCCAGGTGCTGGCTGGCCATAAACTGATTTAGATTTTTTTTTAGGTGTCCCCGGTCCACAGCAGTACATTGCTTTGCTCCCGTGCTGGTACTCCTGTCTGTCTCTCCAAACTGGGGACGCGCCCATCCACCCAAACCTCCTCCCTATGCAGTGTTTGTCGCTCTCTATAATTCCCGGATGATTTCTCGCTGACCATCAAGAAAAAATATGAAATCCGTGTCTATGTACAAGAATCAATACTTTAATTTCGAGACTACTTCATGAAATGCTGTGCGACTGGGCTGGTACTATACAGTGAAGCTCAAACATCCCAGTGAAACAATAAGTAACCGTAACACATTTCTGAGTAGAGGATGATTAACCACTTAAACGATCATTTTTGTAACCAACGACCAATGCAGTCATTTTCTGTTAAGGAGAGGCTGAGTGTGATATCTGAACACATAAATCTAAACTTTGATCACAACCGAATCACAGTGGGGGGGCGGGGTCTTTCCGAGAGACCAGACTGGAGACTGATTTTCCAGCACTGTGGCACACCTGCTGATAAACTGACAGCTTACATTTGAGGTTCGGAGTCTCCTGTTGAGAGAACTGACTGTTGGTTAAACAGCCGCTGGTTGCCATAGGTGTCAGACTGAACGCAGAACTGCTTTGTGTTGGGCAACACTGACAACCACACCTCACATTCCTCTGTGCTGGAGCTGAGAACACACCCATTCAGCTAGTTATGGACACGCGTGCACAAATGTACAGTGTGTAAAGTAGAATCCCATTCATATCTTTTCTTGAGGAAAACCTGTTTGTGAAAAAACTAATGAATAATTTTGAATATAAATAAGTTATTCTGTCTGTAAGTCTCACTATCAGGTGGCAGGCGGGTCAGACTCACCTGGGGAAGGTTTAAGGGAATCTTTATCTTAATCTGAACTGATAAAAGTGCAGCACGTGGCCCTTTATCGTGTACAAACCAATGCACACGCCTGCTTGTGGGCTTGATATGTGTGAATTGACACAGAAGCACTACAGCCATAATTTTGTGAAGCTGTCAGTGTTTGGAAGGTTCTAGGGACGTTGTAATATATATATTTTTTAAATCCAGTCTCACCCTCATGAATGAACACTTCACTCTGTGAAGAAACAAACATTGTACAGCCACATTTGAGTCTACGTGAGATAAATTTCATCCTCAAAAAATCAACAAGGCTGTAACGATTAACCATTTAGCAAAATATTTGCAGATTCATTCTAATTGTTGTAGCTCTAATTGTCTCCCCTAAAGGGAAAATTTGCCACCTTTTATGTTGATGTCCAATCAGTGTTGATGGTAAATGTAGTCAAATGAAGCAATAAACTCCTCAGTGCGTGCTCTATTGACCCAGAAAGCGGAGTTCTCCTGCTCGCGAAGCCGTGCCGGCAGTGCCTACATGTACCACGATGCATTATGGGCAAGCCTCTGATGCCCGGAGGGTCCCCGTCGGTCATATCCTCTCTCACTGCTGCATTTCTTAACCCGTAAACTCTGGCTTGAATATACACACACACACAGCTGAATATCCGAGTCAGCCAAAACACTGTAAAATGTATCATCACCCATAACATCCTCTACACTGCCATTTTCGCTGATGGAAACGTAGCTGGTAGTTAGTAAAAACTAACTTTGCAAAGTCATGCTGTGCAGTCGTACTTTGTTTAAATTCTTTACATATAAATTGTAGATGTCAAGCTGAATTTTGTTGAATTGAGTCTAAAATGATATATTACAATAAATAACATGGAGTCTTGTGTTTGAATATTTCACTTTCACACACAGAATATACTGAAGGGAAAGTAAAAGGGAAACCTGCATGTTAAAGAGTTAATTTCATCCTCTGACACATGTCTTTTTTCTTCCATGGATATGAATCACCCAGCAGAGAGCTGAACAGTACATGTGGTGTTGTGTCACCTTGTTCAGGGCGTGTCTGCAATTCAAAGGAACATGCTGTCGATGGGAGCGTCCCGGTGAGACAACCTTTACTCACCTAACGATAACTCATAGCACTGCTGCAATAACTTACACAAGACGTCTGAGGGGATGTTCTTCCTCAGTTATGAAGCTATACGTCAGCATTATTCTCAAAACTATTTCTTGATTTTTTTTTAGACTTGTATACCTTGCCTTTTCTAATTTTGTAAGTGTCTTTTTTGTGTATTATATAACTATAACCTTACATTTTCTTCCACTGCTGCTGTGTTTTGAATGTGATAAGGTGAATCAGAAGGTTCAATGAGACGTCAGTCACAAATGCTATGTAGCAAATACCTTCTCATCCCAACTCGTCACATACCACCGCTTTGTCACGCCTCTTGGCGTCACTTTATTTTTGGCATCAAAACCACAATAGTTTCCCTCAGCGTCACATTAGGTTTAGGGAACAAAACTACTATAGTTAGGTTTAGGAAAAAGCTACATGGTTGGGCTTAAAACTACTACGTTTGTACAGTGAAAATGAAACTGAAAGTTGTGAACACGGGACGCGAACAAACAGCTCATCAGTGCCAGACCCCTTAACTTGACTGAGTCATGTGAAATCTAGAAATGCTCAATGCCAGTTACATGTAAAATACAAGTTACAGGAAGACTCTTCTGCAGTACTTACCCACCACCATTATCTCTCTTGTGTTTCTTTGACATCTTTTTGGGCATTATTAGCTACCACCACTTCCACCTAATGCTACAAAAAGAGAAGCAAATAAAGGTTGCATTGTAATAAGCATGATAAGCATTTGGATCATGCACTGCAAAAATAACATCATATACAAAAAAAATTATATGGTGATATTTTAGTCTAGTTCAAAAGTTATGTCAATTTTAAATTTTCATCTGAAATCCAAGATGGCCGCAAATATGGCCGCAAAGTGGACCCTTGGGGCAATATTCTGAGTTGGGAACAAAATTTGTTTAATTGGAACCTTGAGGATTACAACAAACTAAGTTAGAAACATTTATCAGTGGGATGAATCATGGGAACCCCAGTAGCCAACACAATAAAACACAGAGCTTGAGCAGGGAAATGGAAATTTGTACCCAAGTACACATATACAATCATGCAAATATGCAAATATGCAAATGTGCAAATATGCAAGTGTGCAACGGAAGAGCAAAAAGTGCTATATGCTATTGAACATATTAATAGCACTAGGGATGAAGAAGATGTGGAATCTTTAAGTTTTCCTTATGGGTGCCTTGAAACAACGTCCAGAGGCCAAAAGCCTGAACTCCTTCAGGAGTGGATGGTCCTGGCAATCCAATATAGCATTCGCCCTTCTAAGGACCTGCCTGTTATAAATGTCCAAGAGCATTGCATGACGCCTCCGTGAAATCTTACTGGCCATTTAAACAATACTACCAAGTCTGTTCTTGTTGTAACCAAACAATATTACAAAAGATTCAATAAACCATCTGCAAAAGAGAGTCATCTTTCTCAGAAAAAAAGTCTTTGCTGGACCTTTTTAGAGAACATGGGACTTGACGCACAGTTTGTCATCAAGAACAATACCCAGATATTTGTAGCTCTCTTCTACGTCAATGTCAACCTTTAACAACAGTTGAAGGCAGGAAAGCTATCAAACAGCTTTTAAAAGGAAACATCATAGCCACTCACAGCTAGTTTAACATTGGCAGAGTTCAGGTATAAAAGGAATAAATCATCTAAATGTAACTTCACAGAAGACACTACATGACACTTGTGTGCTATTGTGATTAACTGTAAGTGTAAATATAACTTACAATTGAAGCTTTCCAATGCACAATTAGAGGAGGGAAAGAAGAAGGAGCTGGAGCTGCAAGCTTATCACATGAATGAAACAACAGAAGCACTTCCTGATTGGAATCTTTAAACTATGACCTGGCTGTGTCACGTGACTAAATCAACCAATGAAAACAATAGCAGGAGGTAAACAAGAGAATAATTAATTACTCCCAAATGACCACTAGGGGAAGAAAATACTGAAAATAGATGCAAATTTCTTCACTAAACACAAAGTACAACTGAGGCTGATGAGAATGTCGTTAGTTTTGCAGGTATAAATAAAATCTTGACCAGATTATGGTGCTAGATAAAAAGTCAAGAGATTATTACATTTCATCTCCAGGGGGAATTGAATATGTGTACCAAATATATACTCTGAGGGCCTTAAATATCTGTTTCATTTCATGACAATCCATCTAATAGTTGTCAAGATATTGCAGTCTGGACTTTACCAACAGACTGACGTTGCCATCCCTTGAGTCATCCAAACTGAAACTGACCCCTCATTGGAGGGATTTTCTGCCTTCAGCTTTTATTTAACCAGGTGGCTCAGATGGAAAAACACATTTTTCAGGAATGATGAAAGACAAAATAAGCATAATCCTAAAACTAACATGTAGAATAACACGAGAGTTGCAAAAAAAACATCATTCAGCAATGTACGAGTACAAAAACCGCTATCATAAACAAATAAGAGGGACCGTAACCCAGCAGGGTCAGAGAGACGATTTGTTCTGGGTTTATTCTTATCTGCAGGTGAGTTGACAGAAAACTCTCAGTATCACAGTACTGATGTTGTACTTGTGAAGGTCACAGACCTACAGCAGATACATTAGTTTTGTTACATCATTAGACAGAGGGGAAAAATGCTGGTGAATTGAGGTCCAGTTTCTTTTACTGATATCACCACTACTACTGCTACTGCTGCAACTACCTGTAGTGCTTCTTAAAGCAGCAGTGGATAGAACTGGAGCAACTATGATTAAAACAAGTTATTTTTTATAACGCAATTTGAGATTTTTCTGAATTGCACATCAACATTTTATTCGGCAATTGGGCTTTAACATTTAGTGATGATTTATCCAAACGAGCACACTTGTCTTAATGTAAAATATGTAATTCCTCAAAGTTGATATTTTATATGGCTGATTACATTCAAGACAACCAAAGGAATATGCTGAAAGATGATGATGACAGCAGTTTACCAGAGCTGGACAGCATCCACCAGCCACACCTGTTGATTTATGGCAGAGAACCATGTGAACCAACAAGGTGAAAAACAAAATCTCAGCTCTGACTGAACAGATTTAAAAATGTTCCAAGAGAGCTGGAAAAAAACCTGGTCAGATGAAAAGCAGCAGAGCTCTGATCGGTGTTTATGAGGGAGAGACGAGGTCAGGCCTCCTCCCTTCAGTGATTTATTGGGATCTTTTTTCCTCTTCAAAAACAGAAGATCCCTTAATAAAAAAATCTACCGAGCAAATATTGGTAAATCGACGTCACTCCCTGTAGCCTGCAGGCAGAGACGGATGAAACCACCTCGATGAGTCAAAATGAAGATTCATCTGAGCTGAATAGACAGTTTACTGCAGAGGCATCATCATGTCGGGAGGCAATCCCTTTAACCGAAGAACCCGTTTCTCTAAACGCATGACGTGATGTGTAAGCTGTCCAGGCTTGTTACAGCAGGGTGTTAACAAAAATCCTGTAAACACATGGGTTATTATTTAAATTACTGTCAAGTGACTGAAGAGTCAAGACTGAAAACAGGGGTAATCAGCATTATTAACATTATTTGTGGTTTGTTTAACCTATAGACAATTTGTGGTTTTACTTCTAGTTACAAGGGACTCAATGGTGTGTATACAGATATACTGTATACACACCTCTGGGCAGAGGAATTCACAACAAAGGACTCACACACTAAGGACTCATTTAACTGTTGTGTTTCCACAGTGTTTCCATTTTCTGCCTTTTAATACTAATGTTAACTAAACTTTACTGTTAACTAAATAAGAAGTTATTCAATTAATTAAATTCAATCTGGGAAAGAAAGCAACTAATCATATTTCCCAAAATAATTCCTTTAACTGTGTCAGAACATTTTCGTTGATCTGAGCAATATTGAAGATTTTCCCAAACATCCAAACACTGCTGCTAATCGACAGTATTTGACGAGTTGGGAGTGAGACCAGGTTAGCTCTGCATGTCATTTCCCTCCACGTTGTAAAGAATGAAAAGAAAGAGGCGTTCAAAGCGCTGCATTATAAAAATGGCACATTTATTGCTACAGAACGGTCATGAACATGAACCTCATTGAATAACTACAAGATGAGAACCAACAGGCAACGAACGGCCAACTGTTGGGCTGGTACGAGGAAGAATAAAACCCTCAGCACAGAAACCAAAAAGAACCTGTTCCCCAACATCTCCACTGATCTGCAATAAAAACAAAGTGTAATAATAATAACAACATCAACAATAACAGCAACCATAAGGACATTAATAATTATATAACATAAAAACTAAGTAAAAGAATACAACATTAACCAGAAATAATTCAGAAAATGGGAGTGTAGAAAAATACAATGAAATACAGATTTGAGGCACTCAGCCACACACTGGGGAAAAAGTGTAACTGCTGTGTTTTTGTATGTTTTTTTTCATTTCTATTTTTTTCTGATATTTTGTATCATCTGTTGCCGGCTGGGATGGGACGTCCCCAACTGTGGCCTCTAACCGGGGCCGTCACACAGGAAACCTCACAGGCTCGTCTTCAGTAACACATGGTTCAATTAAAACATCTTAAAATATAATAAAATAAAGTAACAAATTATTCTCATCATTCATTTTTTAACATTTCCAAAAAAATTACAAAGTGGAATATTTTATTGTAGTAATTCTGTTTTCATACAGTAATCTGACGTTTGTTTTTTTCTTTACTTATTCTTTTCAGTATTCATGGTATAAAAGGATTGCCCCTGCAAAAAAATAAGCCAAATATATTTTCATTTATGATTGATTAACTTTAAATTTTGCTTCTATAACAGGGTGCACTAAGTCTAATCCATAGCAAAAGAGCACTAGACAAAGGAAGCTTTAACAAAAAGCCCAGGCACTGATAACAGGGTAATTCTGCTATATGTATTTGTTTTTTCTCTTCCATCTCTTCACTGAATTGCATCACAAGGAACAACAAGAAAGAAAAAAGGCCACAGTTCATATATTTTCACCTTCACGTAATGATTAAAATACTGAAAAATTAAGCATGTCTTTGAAAATGAGAAATCATACTTACAGAGAGAACATGATGAATTAATTAAGCAGATGAGTCGACGTCACGTCGCGTCGACTGTTTATTTGTGCTTGTTGTTCATACTGTGGTTGGAAAGTCCAGTGTACTGTATGCCATGGGGATTTGTTATGTTTATTTTTTTAATGTGTCAATAAATTGATCCCTGGTATTTCTAAATTGTGTTTAAATTTCTCTTTTACTTTGAAAATTCTGGGCCCTCCAAAGAATAAATCAAATCCTTGATCCTGACCTCTGAGTCTGATTGCTGAAACAATCAACCAATCAGAGCTTTATAGGCGGGATTTTGTGAAGACAGAAAAATTGCCACAAAAATGGCGACAAGTCAGGATGAGATGGATACAGTTGTGCATGTTGTTGTTAATTGACTTACAGCAACTACAACTCTTAAACTGACATATTTCACCAAGCTCTATGTAATAAAATTCAAAACTTTTCAAAGAAACTGTACAGTAGCCATCAATCCTCAGCTCATCTCAAATGGCCCCTTCACCATAATGCTGCATATTTCTAGTGGTTTGTTTGTGTTCCTGAAAATCAGCATCAACTCCAAGTCTGTCTAGTTCACATGTTTCTTAGAAATAGAACTGTTAAAAGGAGACACTGTGGTTTTAGCAGCAGTTAGCAGTGAAGCTATTTGTTGAGTTGCCAGGTTTGAGGTTAGAGCTAATGGTACTCTACTGACGACAAAACCCAGCTGACACTTGGATAGATCAGTGACTAGCTTGTTTGTTAAAAGATACAACATGTAAATCAGACAGCTTTGGAGTTGTTGGAGGGTGTATTTTTTTCCTCTTTTCTTGGAGTTAGACTAGCAGTTTCCTCCTGCTTGCAGTCTAAGCTAGGCTAAACACATCCTGGACCTACCTCTGCAATGGAAACACAGAGATGAAACTGATCTGTCTGGAGAGAATGTATGGTAGGGAATAACCAACTGAAATACCATGTCAAAAAAATTCAACAAAATCCAGAAATTACTGAAATGTAAAATGTCAAAAATTGATCGATTTGCTGCTTCTAGCACTGGCTGTGGCTTTCTGAGCACTGATAGCACATGATTCAATACATTTTAGATTTTACCTCATAAAACAGAGCTAATTAGGACCCTAAAAGCAGGATAGTCCCAAGAATGATAAGATCTTTTGGCGGCATACCTCCATCAGGGAGGTTATGTTTTCGGTCCAGTTTGATTGTTTGTCAGCAGGGTTACGTTAAACCTACTGGCCCGATTTTTATGAAACTTGGTGGAAGCGTGTAGCATGGGCCAAGGAGGAACCCATTAAATGTTGGAGCGGATCCAAATCACAGGCCATATACACAAATTATTTTTCACTTTCATTAACATTGCAAGAAAAGGCATGGCCTTGGCGGAGGTCTTCTTTCTCCGAGTGCCCTTTTCTTTTCTTTTTTTTTTCATGGTCATCAGTTCAGAGGTCACTTTGGGATTTAAAATCACCTGTGAACTTTAATTCTTTAACTGAACTTATTTAATAAAAACTAAAATACTGGTGAGGTTTAATAAACTTAGGTCCCAAGAATAAATTAATTTAATCTAAGTTCTCAAAAGATACTTCAGGGTGAATAATTTCTACAGGTTTATGACTATGCAACTGGAAAATATTCAATGCCTTATACTCGGCAAGAGGAGATTTGAAATATTGGCAGGAGTTTTAAATATTTTTTTTTGGTAGTGGACATTTGTACAATTTAAACTTTCTGTTATCATTTGATTGTTCATTTTGTCATTTTCTTTCTTTCACAGGAATTACAGTACTTTTCTGCAAAAGAAGTCAGATGTTAACATCCATACTGGTCATTTGTATGAAATGTTTTTTAATTCTTTTGTGACAAAAAAAAACTACAAATTAAATTTAGTATTATATAGATGTACCAAATTTGAGATTTGTTGTGCTACGGATGTTGGTTATAGTGTTCGTGTCTGGTGTATACCCGAGTATACTTGTTAATTTAAATGGGGTTAGCTATCATGGGAAAAGTGAGAAATATTTCCTGGGAAAACAAAGGACAGGAGTGGCCGTTTTGAATTCAACTCATTATTGCAGTAAAACTGGTACAGAGTAACAGATTACAAAGCTCATGGCACAGTCACTGAAAAAGAGAAATGAGGTGTGTATGTACAACAAGGAGGGAAAAGAAAAAAAAAGTTAACATTGTGGCTAATAGAAACATCAGGGGTAACATAAAAATGAAGATACTGTAATTCGGGAGATGAATTGATTATACAACAAAGAGAAAATACGAAATGAAGCATCGCAAAAATAACATTACGTAAAAAATACATTTAGCACTTACACTGACAGATTCAATCCTAGTGTTTTAGCTAGGTCCGATTCAAAGCAGCTTTTCCTTTTGACAAAAAGCTCAATTTTAATGGCAAACACAAAAAACAAATGACTGAAACTGCCTTGCACATGATCTGATATCTTTTTGGGGAAATAGCTGATAAGATTGTTTGCTGACGACCTGCTTTTTTATATTAGTGACACTCCAATCTTTTACAAAATGTTCATATATTAATCTTGAATCAGGTGCTGAGGGTGTTTCATTTAATCGACATTTACAACCCATCTCGAAGAGAATAAATGCACAGGAGTCAGAGCCGGCACAAAGCCACCAGGTAGAACCAAAATGAATTGAATTTGTGAACACTCTTTTGGTACGTACCTCAGTTAAGTTTTTGTCATAATTTATGTAATTAAACATTAAATCATTAATTTTGTTATATCACCCTAGAACAATTTCTGGAAAAGGTGTGTATTATTTTATAACCAAGTTTTATTTGTTAAATATTTACGATTATCAAAATTAATTTTGCACAACAAACTCTGGTATTTTTGAGCTTATGATATCCTGTGTTTTTATGAATTTGCATTTGCACATTCCCTAAGAATAGCATTTTACAGAACAGGTATTTTTTTTTTTACCAGTTCTACCACTTTGTTTTCCTCCTTGAAAATCTAAATAAATTCTTTAGATAGCGAAAAAAGGACGCACTCCGGCTCTGGCACCAGTGATTCTTGGTGCAAGCAAAGACAGTAATTTGACTTACACTTCAGATGGTCAACCAATACCACATACAGTACTGAGCACCACTGACTGAAACTAAAAGTTGGCACCTGGTTACTGTAATCGGACGAATACAACCTCACTAAAAATCAAAACAAGTTCATCATCGTCGCCGCTCACTGGCAAGTCCTCACCCCACAGAAACCCCACAGAAAATGTTTTATGACTATTTACACATTTCTCTGCAAAAAATACATTTAAAAATGGCAATGTCATGAGGCATGGAGAATTAAACAAATATCATGTCTTTTATGATTTCTGATTCCTCCCACGAACCCTCAAAAAATGTTCTCCACAGATATAAACATAATGTCGAAAATAATAATAAAAAAAATGATTCTGAACCTTTGACCTCACTACATTTTCAATGTGACACATTTTTTCAACACACACTGAATTTTACTTTTTCATATTTTAACAAAAAAACCGATACAACATATTTCTAAAACACAAAATAACAACAGTCTACATGTAAAAATATAACTTTTACATACACAATTTCAAAATAATGGTAAAGTTTGCCATTTTGTTGCATACAATTTACAAACGTCTGTGTGTTGTTGCCTTGGATAGATAGCAGTGAATGGAGCTGATGGAACTCCGGTCCCATTTTGTCCTGCGCAGGGTGCCGTACTAGTCAGAGGGTGTTGTCATGGCAACAACGGAGAACACAACAAAGTCAGTTGAAAACTTATAACACTGAGGGGCCTCGCCAACTTCTGCCAGTTCAGTCTTTGAGAAAATAATTCCTCCCCAAGCAAACACTCCTTTGCAACAGAAAATAAAAAAATAACAGAAAAGGGCACCCTCCTTATATATCGTATATATTTTTTTTGTACATTTATATATAGATTGATTTATTCAAATAGATTCTTTTCCAGTTTCCGTGCCTTCCTGTTGATTGGGTACGATTTTTACCGCGTCAAAATGACCACCGACAGAGAACAATGCTGTCGGATTGCGAATTGTGTTGTTTTTTTGTTTTTGTTTTTGTTTTGTTTTTTACATTTTCTATAATAGACATGTAAACCAGAACAGACAAAGAAAAAGTAATAAGAGAAAAGATTCTTCTTAAAAAAGAGAGAGAGAGAGAGAAAAAAAAGAAAATCTGTTTTACAACATACGACCACACACTTTGTACTGAAGACTACATTGGCTTACGGACAAGCCGATCAAATATTGATAAAAAGCTGATAAGCTATAATACAAGAAGAGACGCGTTGTTCACCATGGAAACAGGGCTGGGGGTTGTAACAGGAAGGGTTGGGGGTTATGGAGAACTTGGGGGTGGGGGATTTGGGATGGGGGCTCGTCTTGCTAAATCAAGCGTCTGTCTCATTGGCTCGAAGCCAGAACACGGTGTCTACTTACATATAAGCGTACAGTACATTAAATACAGTTTAGTTTTTTATCCAAAAAATACTTTTTTTTCCTTTTTAGCTTTTTTTAAATTCCCAGGTCTGGTAAAAAACCTGACTGCATAGAACCTAACGACTAAGAACAGGTTTCCCTAAGCTTGCATCCTATTAAAAGACCAGGTAAATGTCCTCCTCTGGCAACTCGAATGATATGAACTCTAAAAAGGCACATTGGTAGAAGTGTGAATGTTCAAATTGCATCTGTGGGACCGCTTAGGTGGGGCACGAGGCTGGGGAGAGGGGCTAGGGCTCTGGTTTAGGGCTCATAAGGCTAGGGTCAGCAGAGAAGACAGAACTGGGACTGGGTATTAAACAGTGGCCTGGATTGTGGAAGGTTCAAACTGGGGCAAGGGTGAAGGGGGAGATTCAGATTGACACCAGAAAACAATAGACGTTCTTGCAGATATTCCAATTACCTATGCCTGTTGCCGGAGAGTAGACCTTAACATTAAAGGTATCTTGATCCCGATCCTGTCATTTCCTTTCCCAATCCGTTATCACTTCCAAGTCAATGCTCTTCTGAACTTCTAGATTTGGTTTAATTTGATTCAAATGTGCCGAATTTTAACAAATGTTTTGAATTTACATGTATATTGGGCAAACCAAGGTACTCAGAATGTCTGAACCCTACGTTGGGCATGCCAGACTCATGACAAGATTTGAGTCTTTAGTCTCTACAATGAAGGATTGCAAGGCCAATGAAATTTGCTAATGGTCCCAGCAACAGACATCTCAACTACAATGAACTTGTCTGTTATTTTGCAAGACAGCCAGTGTCAATCAGAAAATCCCCCAAGGTCGTTACTCAGAGCAGGGCAGTCTGAGGTTGAGGGTTATGATCGGCCAGATACTAAACCAGGAAATGAGGGAACCTAATAAAACCAACATAGGAATGCTTTGACTACTGCTGCTTGGCCCCCAGAAGAAAAGTATACACCCCTTCACCATGATGATTGTTCCCTTGCTTCATCATTTAGACCTCTAGATTTTTTTTCCTCCTCTCCCTCTATCTCCAGCTCCTCAGGATGTTGGCCCACTTAAATATTTACTCTTCCATGACTCCCAGAACTTCTTCAGGCCTTCGGGACATCCGGACCACTCGATTCAAGTAGAGCGATCGTGATTCAGGGAATGTGCTAAACGTGGAATAGAATTCACTTCAGTGCTCAGTCCTGCCCTCTTCCCTCTCATCCAGCGACCCATTTGTATCATCTGTCCATCGTCTCAACCATCTGCCCAGCAGTGCTCCGATTTCAGCAAAGGCCTGGACACCATTTCAAACTCTGCCTCCTCTACCTAGTGCCCACGTTGACGAATATCTGACAAAAGACTCGGGATGTTTGCTATTTCTTTCTGTCGCCATTTTTGCATTTTCACTACAAACCCGCAATAACAATCTCAAATGAAGATGTCAAGAAACCTTCCTGCTGCATTTAGAAGTACACTTTTCATTACTGCATGATTCTTCCTTCGTGTTTTTCTTCTGTAATTCCTCTACCTTCAATAATTTAAACACCCCAGTCCCTCTGGAGTCACTCGCTGATTGATTGATAAACTGATTCAATGATTGATTCTGTAGGTATTCTCTTCCTCCCAGTAGATACACACGGGCCATTTGGGTACAACTGTCCAGGATTTTGTATTTGTGATCACACTAAAAAGTTAGCAGTTCGTACAATTTTGCCATTTGTTAACATGTGGCTATTAGCATAAAACACTAATAAAGATACATAAACATGTTCAGATTTTTTTTTTTATACTGACAATCTACTGTAAATGTTTGCAGGTTAAGAGGGAATGCATTAGAAGGGGAAGAACGAGTTGCCCCCGTTTTCCTGTTTAGCCCCGTTTCTTTCTAGGCATCTATGATAGTCAAAAAGCGTTTGCGAACTTAATTTGTTGTTCAAATGACTCGGCGTATCAAGCACCTAATATCTTCTCCATTTCATTTATACCATAATCTGTGAGAATGTGTGGTTTGTAAGGGGATGTATGAGTGGGCAGCTTGCTTCCGTGATACTTCCTGGAATTTTCCTGTTCTTTTTTTTGTTTTGTTTGCTTTGCTTCTCCGTGTGTATCTATCTGACTGGTTTGCATCCAAGAGGAGATCAGGCACAGCTTCATCCACAGTGTGGCGTTAGATTGCCATTCAGTCAGAGACGCGCTGAAGCTGCATTCAACAACAGCTGCACAATGTTGCTTTTAAAAAAAACAAACTCTTGAAACACTTGTGATATGTTTTGCTCCGTTCTGAACAACCCTCCCCAACCCGTACCCTCCTCACTGCCCGCGTCCAGTTTCACTTTTTTAACAAGTTTGTTGTCATTTTTTTTTTCCATTTCTCATATATATATATATACTATATATAGAACCCTTTTGTTCTTTAAAACTGGGAATGCTGATAAAACAAGTAGTACAAGAAGAAGAATTTCTTGGATGATGTGATTCCAAAGACTTTTGTCCATTGCTGTCACTTTTTGTCAAAAGCTCCCACAAACTGCCACTTTGTAGCAGCCGTGTTACAGCGGCCGTTTAACGTCTCCACAAAGTAGCATCCAGTTCACTTCGGCTGGAGATGCAAAGTGACGAAAGCGACTAATGTGACTCTGCAGTTTGTGTTCTCGACAGAAGAAGAGAGACGAAGGTGAAGAGGAGGATCAGAGACAGACGAGAGGAGAGAAGGAGGCTGATCTGATTGGTCAGGCCGAAGATCCAGAGAATCTGATTGGTCAGGCTGAAGCAACAACGGGGTTGATCGATTGCCGGGTTGTCCTGGAAACGCTGTCAGAGGAAGTGGTCACTCATCATCTTGATGAACTCTGGCACCTTGGACCTGGCGAGACAAAGAGAAAAAATATAGGAAGGGGGGATGAGGGTGGACATGTACACACAATACCTTAACGTTAACTCATTGCGGCCCCTAGTGGTAGCAGTATTTATTTCTCCCCACAACAATGGTAGGGCGAAAAGTATGAACTGGGATATGAATGGGAAATTTGGTGTTTTTTTGGGCAAAAACAGGCCTGTCGCAATTATTGCGATCATTTTGCATAATCGTCGGATTCCACAATCAAGGTAAGTTAAAGCCAATGTTACAATTGTGGCAACAAAAAGAAAGTGACTCAGGTGCGTTTCCATCAAATGGGTAAATAAAGGTCTACATGAACACAAGGGTCCAATGTCAGGAAAGAAAAACATAGAAAAAAAAAGAGCTTGGCTGTCTAGATCTTACTGCTGCTGGGCAGGTTCTTCTGTTTCAGCTCATATGAGAGTGTATTTCTTCCTTACGAAGCGAGATGATGACAGAGAGGTGCTGCTAACGGGAGAGTCTCCCCTACAGGTGCAGCAGTGTGTATGACAGCTCTAGGGAAAGTTAGGCTGGAGTGGTCGCTTCCATCCAGCTTTTCTAATTAGATAATTCACGTAAAAATGTTTGAGCTGCTGAATGGGATTTGCTGAGCGGAATCCTCCAGAGATGCATTACGCACGGGCTTGCAGCTACGCACTACCTGAGAGGCGGTGCGTAACACGAGGATCCATCAGCCTGAAAGCGCCGGTTTGACCAGCTTAGACCAGATTTTTGTTGATAAAAAGTGCAATCGCCTTCTGCTGCCTCAAGATAGCAATGCGCCAACAATGCACCTGACCACACCTCATTTTAAGACCAACACGCCAATTAGCGCACATATGGGCGCAAGTATATTTGCTACTTACACAACATGGGCGCTGGGTGTGAAAATGACAACTGCGTCTGAAACTAGCTATGACAGTTGCGCTGTGCTGTGCGCCGCTTTGCGCCGGGTGTAAGATAGGGCCCTAACTGACACTCCTTCACCAACGACCACATCATTTCAATGAGCAGCCATTGAAATCAACAGCATGATGGTTAGGCATTGATCTCGAATGGTTAAGGTTAGCATAGGTCGTCGGGCAGTGAGTCTCACAAGAGTTTTTGCAACTTGGAGGTTACCTTCAAGACACAACCAACAAGGATGCCTTCTTGCAGCATAGACACTACTATTGAACTTGTAACATTTTGATGCTTTTGGTCCTTGTCTTTGCACTTAAAGTTGACACAGTCTTTACTGTGCTGGGTGACTTTCATGACCTGAAACCAATAAAACCTCCAGTGTATAAATAAAGAAGAAAAGCTGTTCCTTCATTTCTTTCACTGTAAAGCTTTTGCAGATAAAAAACTCTGTGTGGTTTTGTCTCAGGTCCCTCCTGCTCCTTATCAAGGACCTTTGGTACCTCAAGATGACAGAACATCAGGAAATGAGCTCAGTTATACATTTAACCTGCTCCATGATTCAACATGCAAACACAAATACAATTTGAGTGATTTAAGAGAAAACAAAGAACAGCAACGAACACACGCAGTCACACATTAAAATCACACCTACTGCCAATCTGTTGTTAAATGTACCCAGGCCAGACAGAAACTTGAGTTATGGCATCTGTTTTTAGCCAGCTGAAATATCCTCAGCTCTGCCAGACATTAGCTGTCAGTAACTGTAATGGAAGAAATTTGACTTAAATGGCATTTGGTCTACATGTTGTCTGTGTAAATGTTAACCTTTTATTCTTGCGTTAGAGTGACAGCAGAAATTATCCAACTGATAGAATAAAATGTGAATTCTGCTCATTTGATTTAAAGTCAAAAGACAAAAAAATAAGAAAAAGTTTTTCATCAGTGAATATAAGTATAGAATGGTTTACTTAACCCTTTACTGAGACATTCCCATCTGAATGAGTAACTTTTAAATTGTTGCACTTTTGAATCATGCCATATTTTAAATTTCATGGCATGATTTATCAAATGATTGCTTGAAGTTTCTGGACTGTTCTCTGAATTCCGATTCTTTGGTTTGAGTTAAAGGTACAACAGCAGATTAGTTTATAAGTGAAATCTTATGACCATTCAGGGGGGGAGGAGATGTTGCTGCATTTTACATTTGTCCCAAGGGATTCGACCCGTCGCCCATGGCGGCGGCGGCGTGGTGCGCGGCGGCCAACGAGAGGGGAGCCCCGTCCGATGACGCGTTGCCCTTCTCCTCCTCGCGACGCTTCAGACAGGCCGCCTTGGGGTTCAGGTTTCGCTCTGGACAGAAAAAGAGAGAGAGAGAGAGAGAGAGTGGAGAGATTGTTGTTATTTTATGCTGTTTCCTGTCTGTAAAATGTCCTGAGTGTTTTTCAGTGAGGTATTTCTTTGTGCCGGATCAGTATTTGTGTAGTGAGACTGAAGCCAAGAAGCCAAAAACTTCAGCCAGGTTGAACACAATCAACAGGTGTCACTGCTGCCCTCTCCTGGAGCTCTTCGAACACTACATGTGCTGGAAATCTATATTTAACCTCTTGAACCCTGAGTTCCACCTTAAATTCCCCCCAAAGCAAATTTAGAATATTACCAGTGTTATTCTTTAGGATCCAAATGTCACTGCAGCTAAAATTGCTTATTGCATACAAAATAGAACAGTAGAATTTAAACAAGACTCGGTCAAAACTGAGTATACAGCTGGACCGTGTAATTTCAGTCCTTGTATTTGTGGCTAAATTGTTATACAAATAGTCAGTGGTCATGTCTATAATGTTAAATCCAGCGGTACATGTCCACCAGGGCCGACGAGGACGCTAGGGGACGCGCTGCGAGGACAAATATGCTTGCTTTATGCAAATGTATGTATATATTTATTATTGGAAATCAATTAACAACACAAAACAATGACAAATATTGTCCAGAAACCCTCACAGGTACTGCATTTAGCATAAATAATATGCTCAAATCATAACATGGCAAACTGCAGCCCAACAGGCAACAACAGCTGTCAGTGTGTCAGTGTGCTGACTTGACTATAACTTGCCCCAAACTGCATGTGATTATAATAAAGTGGGCATGTCTGTAGAGGGGAGACTCGTGGGTACCCATAGAACCCATTTACATTCACATATCTTGAGGTCAAGGGTCATTTATGAAACTGACCTCGGACTTGTTGCTCCAGACTGAGGATGACGGCCACGGCCTGATGCAGGATCAGTAACTTGGTCTGAGGTTTGTCGCTCTTCAGGTGCAGCTGCACCATCCTGCCCAGCTCCTTGAACGCCTCGTTGATGTCGCGGACGCGCAGACGCTCCCGCGCGTTGTTCGCCATCCTCCGTTCCCTCTCCCTCTCCATCTTCTGCTCCGGAGACAGGTCCTCGTCGTCGTTGTTGCTATGGTGACCAAGCAGGGGATGAGGGTGGGAGGAAGGGGAGGAGTTGAGGATGAAAGCTCAGTTTAAATTTCCTTCACAAGATGATTCATTAAGTGACAAAATAAAACAGCGAACAGGGCTTGGTCACTTCATCAAAGTCCAAATGCTGGTTCCCAAAACACTCCGAGCCTACAGTCCTTCCTTGTGTCCTTTCAAATCTACAAAATACTGTTTATCTTTTCTTTGCCTTATTAGACCAATTTACCACAGCTGAACACTGATATGTTGTGGAAGAAACAGTTATGTAATTCAATTAAGCAAAAGTAGCAACACCACAATGTGAAAATACTCCATTAGAAGTAAAAGTCCTGCCTCATGATCAAGTGATTTTTCATGTAAATCTCTCTAGATTTGATGATGTTTCCTGGTTTACAATTCCTGCCCTATCCCATGAAAATGCCAAACGAAAAAATGAGAACAAAAAGAGCCAATTTAACATCTTGAGTTTCAGTTTCTGTCTTCTGGAGAGTTTTGTTTATCAATGACATTTTGAACTAGGAAGGTCTCGGAGCATGTATGTAGGTGTTTTGGGGACAACGCGTGTCCGAGCCCAGCTGAGGGGTTTGATGGAGCGAACGTCTGAGAGGTGGCCGGGGTAACTTAGATCTTAACCTCTCAATTGATTTAAGGTCCTTGCTGTCCAGGTCCTCCTTCTTGGCGTCCAGGGACTTTGAGTCCAGGAGGTTCTCGTCCCCCTCATCTTCTGACTTTATCTCCGAGCTGACGGGCGAGGCGCTCTGGCCCTGAAGGCCTCCGGACAGTGCTGCAGGAGGATGGAGAGAGGAGGGGTTAGAAGGTGCACATAGATAAATACAATATACGACCACTTGTTACTTGATTGCTGTTGTAGTGAATGTCCTCAAAAAGTAGTCCGAATGACTGACTCTCAGTAGCAAAGGCACAGGCAGCATGGTGTTATAGCACCATGAAACCTCTTAAGTTGTGCTCAGACTTGTGGAGAAGCAAGTTTACTCCAGGTGGTGACACATCCAGACATGTTCATGTAACGGTTTCAATTTGAGTGAAAAATCCACAACCATCCTGCACAATGAAAGCATTGGTCATTGCTTCAAACACTTCAAAGTAGCCTATGTTTAGTTTTTCCTGACAAGCCACCTCTTGCGGTGATTACTTTGCTCCCTAATGTCACTTTTTAACTGTGCGTTTCCTCCATCACTGTCAGCTACATCTAATATTACCACTAATACAATTCAGTTCATTAAAAAGGAGCTACACACTGTTTGTATCTGTGTCAGAAATACGAATAAAAGTTATTAATATATCTGAGTAATTATTTGGATAAAACAGCTAATTTAGACAAGCAATGGTTAAAAATTGAGAATATGTAAGGGTTTCCAGACGTAGTGTAAACGTGGCATTCTCAAGTCGACCTCCAAGATGGCGGCATGGGAGAGCTGTGATGCAGACGTGAAGCGTGTGTGCCCTCTATCTGCCTCTCTCTCTCCTCAGCTGAACACAGCAGTCTTTATTTGACGTCTGTATGGATCCGTCACTGGGACGCTGCCAACTTCTCAGTCAACACAAAACACTCTGTTCCCACACACACGACACACACACACGACCAACGGTCGGCCATTTTGAATGTCCGTCTGCCTGACTGGAGGCATTTTGTGTGCAGCTTTGAGTGACGGTCTGTGTTTGGTTTGTGAGCGCGTCTCTTTCCCGACAATAGCTGCGTGTTTGTGCATAAATCGCTGCATTTAACAAGGCTTTAAACTGTGAGAAGTGACTCTGAATGTGTGATTGAACCCAGACAGACACAAACGGACACTGCAGGAGACTTACTGAGGGTAACATTTTTAAAGTCTGACTCTTAGTCTGAGCACTAATTTCTCTGATCTAATGTGGTTTCTGGCTGGAGTATAAAACCTTGTCGACACCACGTGTTAAATACGTTTCAGTCCTAATCAGTGCAGCTTTTCCAGTTCCTCCTTCAGTTTCTAAACTTCTTCCACATTACTTCCTCCGTAGCCGCGTCCCAGTGCCAGACTACATACTGACTCCAGGCAGATTCTAATTCTGAAGCGTGTTCACTCTGGAAAAATGACACATATGAAGTAAACCCAAAGATCAGCTTGTTTTACATCTGCTGTTGATGACCTACTGTCCCACAATGCATTGCACAAAGGAAACGGAAAAGCTGCTCAAATCTGCAAACCACTGACCATGACCATGCAAAATGTCCATGAAAACCAATTTTCTGCCAAAGTTAGAACAATTTTGCTATATTTCTTTATCCTATTCTCCAATAAAACACTCTACATAGAGGAGCATCACATAATTCAGTGCACCAATCAGAATTTAGCAACATTTTAATCAGAATCTGATGATAGTCAGTGGGTTGTTTGGTCACTGTCAATCAAATCTGATCAAACAACACCCACACAATCCTGCTGAAGCAGATTAGCTGAGTTTTTGACTGTTAAACTCAACATATATTTCCTGAAGAGCCGCTTTTAACTCTGTCGCTTATGCAGCCACGAATATTCAATCTTATGAAGGAATACTAGATATTTGGAGCCAAGTTTCCAGGGGCTTTGAAATATTTTGTGCATGAAGATAAAATAAAATAAGATCAGCTGACCTGCTCGAGAGGGATAAATATATATTAAGGCCGTCAAAGTTAGCGTAATAATAACGCCTTAACGCAAATTCATTTTAACGCCACTAATTTCAACACATTAATTCAACTTGCAATTTTTAGGTTGTACCGTAGAGGGCTCAGTTTAAAAGCATCGAACCATCATATGAAACTAGAAAAACCTAAGGGATCCATTGGTACCGACCATGTCATAGCTAGCTTGTCGCGAAGGAGGCTAAACAACGCTCCAAACGTGCACTAAATTTTGGCGAGGAAAAACTGGCATGGCTTGATAAAACTTATTTGAAAGATGGAGAAAGCGATTATAACACACACACACACACATATATACAGTATATATATAAATGTTATATAAATATAAACATAATATACTATGAATATAATATAAATCTTCACTGTTCATAATTATTTTGAAATTGAGAGAGAGAGGAGGAAACCACAGCCCTGCTACTGAGTTTGAAGTGTTTGCTGCCAAAACCATTTTAATACCCTCTATTTACAGCCTCTACACACCCTCAACTCTGTGTTTTTCCGTGTGTGTGTGTGTGTGTGTGTGCGTGTGTGTGTGTGTGCGTGCGTGTGTGTGAACGAATGTGGGAGTAAGGAACAACTTCTGCCCGAGTGTGTGCGTGTGTGTGTGTTTCTCTCTCACCTCATTACACACTTGGCTCTGGCTGCCGCTCGCTGAACTTTGCTGCCAGCAGACTCATTTTCAGCCTTTAAAAAACGAGCTCAGGGCTAATTTGCTCCGCAGCGCGCTCATATACACTTCTCCCCCTCCATATTCATATCACACATATATATTTATTTATCCTCCTCGTTAAGTTTTTTTTTTACCGCTCGGGCGGTGACGTCGAGGCTCTGCCAGCTGAGATCCGACTCCACGTGCACACCTGCAAGCGTCAGCTTTCTGATCCTCGACATTGGATAGTTTCCTCATTCTCACCTTCCTTTTAATATCTTAGTTTTTTTTGTTTAATATCTTCTCCATTTTTTCCTCCTCTCCATTTGATTCATTGTTTTTCATCTCTAACCCTTTTCCTCCACTTCATGTCCTTCTTTTACATTTTCTTTTTCTTTCTGATCTCCTTCATTATCACCTTTACTAATCATCTTGTCCCCTTCTCTTTTTGATCGTTTTCTTCTTCTTTCTCTTCCCTTTTTAATCTTACAATTTTTTTTATAACTGCCTTTGCTCTTCCCTTTCATCTTTCTCTGTCTTGAGATCATCATCTTCCTCTTTCTCATCTTTACAATATGTCTTTCCTCTCTCTCTTCTTTTACCTCCATGTCATCACTTTCTTCACCTTCATCGTCCTCTTTTCCTTCTTCCTCCTGTTTTCTTTTTTGTTTTCACAACTTTTTTTTTCATTTCTTATTCCTTATTTTAATTTTTATCTTTTATAATTAGTATTGTTATTGCATTATTATTATATTATATATTATTATTATTATTATTAATATTATTATTATGTGGGGTTTGAAATGTTCATTTGGTATGTTTGTGTCTGGACAAGTGCATGATGGGATACCAGTGGGATGCCTGTGCTTAAATGGGAACACACACAAGCATGACCAGAAACAGCAGACGCTGATACAGTTCGTCCATCAGCGACTCTGTTTTTCTCTCTCTGGTCATCACTCACTAAATATAAATGATGGATACATGGACGCAGATACGTTTTTCTTGTAATCCGTACACTTTTGAATTGAAGCGACTGAAGCAGAAAGTGTCCATACAAAGAAGTAACTAACGTGATACATTCCTTGCAGAATACTCATCCTGATTTAGTGGGATGCTCAGTGTACTCGGTATGTAACTGGTGTTTGAAGGCACGGCGGGTCTTACCGCGGTACGGGTCGGGCTGGTTGAGGTCCGGCGAGGTGGCCGACTGAGAAGGCAGCTGAGGCCCCGGCACCTGACCCGCCATCGAGTGTCCGCTACGCAAACCGCTGCTGCCGTCTTCTCTGTGAGGGCCCACCTGGAAGACAGAGTGAAGAAGATGGTGAGGGATTTCTATTTGCGCTCTGCAGTTGATACAAGCACCCAAACACTGACTCAAATTCTAACTTCTAAAGTCCAGATGTGGTCTGAGCCTGTTTGGGGTCTGAAATGATGTTTGTTTAAATCACAGTTTATGAAAAATGACATTTTGACTACTTTTGCTTTTGTTGTTAAGTTTCTCCTCATCAGCCATTAAACTCCTTCCGTCTTTAAAGGACAACGCGTAACAAATCGCATGAAAAGGTCAAAACCATCAACGTGTTAGTCTCAATTCCTTCTGACTTCTCTCAGCCCCAAGACCACAGGTTCTTTCCTAAAAACAGCTGGGCACTGTAGTTTTTAGCAAACATTTTTTCCAGATCATTTTGTTGCTTATTGCACTTTTAGCCAATAGAGTGTTACGTGACTAGATCCACTGATTGTTTTTGTGTATCTTAATGTGAAAACACCAGAAGAAAGGGAGAAAAATATCACTCTTCAACATTACAAAGCAATTAAAAAATTGGATGGTCATAATAAGCAACACAGGAAAATAGATCCAACACTGGAACAGTCCATATCAAATTCTTTCTCTCTCCTCCAGATGTTGTAGTTCTGCAATTGGCCTGTTGAGGGCATCCTCTGCCTTTCTACGATGCTGATGTCCATCTGTCTCTCTCTCTCTCTCTCTCTCTCTCTCTCTCTCTCTCTCTCTCACACACACACACACACACACACACACACACACACACACACACACACACACACACACACACACACAATCCAATGTTTTTTTCCTCCATTTTTCCAGTACAGTACAACTCAGGTGTGCTCTGCTCCTCCAGACTGCCTGTTCTTGTGTGTATCAGTGTGTGTGTGTGTGTGTGTGTGTGTGTGTGTGTGTGTCTCAGTCCAGGTTCATATCTGCATGTCTGACATGTATATTTACACTTTTTTTTTTTTTTTTACTGGAGCTCGAGTGTGTCTTCTTGTTTTTCATGTGTGTTATCAGGGAAATACCGTAGGGGTGCATGTGTGTGTATGTGTGTGTAGGTGTGTGTGTGTGTTTGTGTGCTTGGCTGAATCCTATCCATCTGTCTGCCACACGCACACACGTACACACACATACAAACACATGTACACACGACAGCACAACAACTGACAATTATCTTAATGCCCATATGTTTAATTGTGGGATTTCTAATTCCCAGAGCACCGAGCAGCTTCCAGCAGGGACTCACTGTTTTGGCACGAGATGGGCTCTCTTCATGTGTGTGTGTGTGTGTGTGTGTGTGTGTGTGTGTATGTGATGCCAGCTTTCTCGCGGTGTCCTGCGGTTCAGAATGGTCTCTCTCTCTCTCACACCCTCCTTTCCCTGAGCTTTCCACTTTGAACACATCAGCAGGACGGTGGCTGGATATGAATCCTGACTGACACGTATCCGTATAAGGTGCTACATGAATGCTGTGAAATGGCAGCGTGTGGACACAGTGTGGAGGCTCTTTAATAGTGTGATAATCAGACTAAATTGCCATTTCATTTCAATTCATCATTCAGCACATCATGCTCATGCTAGCTGTTCGGGAGGGGGGGCAGGGGGTATTTTTGCCCTGACCAATTAGCAGTGAGTGACAAATCCATTTAGCCATTTTTAGTTGAAACAGGAGCTGTGGTGGTGGTTGCACTTAACTCAGTGTTTGTCACATTAATCAAACAAATACGTCCGTTTAAGAGTTAAATTTTCTGTAAATCATCTAACGACACCTGCACTGGCTCTGGCACATTAAAATAAGTGGTGCCTACATTACCCACGATACAACTCGACTGCTGACAGTTTGGTCAGAGAATCGGGTGTGTTATGCTAGTAGCGGCATTTTCATTCACATATCTTGAGGTCAGAGGTCAAGGGACCCCTTTGAAACAGATCATGTATATATATATATATTTTTTTTTTAAATACATACACTATTATGTTATGACTTTTTAGATGTAATGTATGATAACCGTAGTGTAAATAAAGTTGTTTTGAAAATCAAATCCCTCTGTCTGTCTGGTAATCCAGCTGGCTGACAGCGAGGTCTTGCCCACCACATGCCAAACTCCCCTCTCGCTCCATGCAAATATCACAAAATGTCGCTTGTCTGCATGCATGTGTGTGTGTCTCTGTGTGTGTGCGTGTTTCAAACTGAGCGTCTATCCCTCCATACGTCTGTTTGCTCCCTTATTTATTATTTGCCTCTCGTCTTTTCTTTCCGTTCTCTGCCTTTCATCACCGCCTGGATTCCCAAATGTAAAATGGCAGCAGCGAGGGAGACAGAGAGGGTGGCGTACATTTTTAATGGAGGGCTTTTATATTTTAACGAGCCTTCCTTCTCTCTTCCCTGATTTAGTTCAATGAGGAGGGAAGACGGGGAGACAGACGGAAGAGAAAAATATAAATAAATTACACATAAACTGATCTGCTGCTGGTGTAGCTCAGACAGTCACCATAAACCACAGCCACGCCCACCGTCCCTCAGGTTATAGACATCTGATTGGATGACAGATAAACCTAATCGTGCAGCCAATAACAATATGGAAGCAACAGCGAGTCACGTTGATTTCGTCAGCCACGACTGCAAGCTGCCGTTGAAAGCTGCGGAAAAAGCTAGTAACTAGATCTTGAGTTAAGATCATCTTGTCAAAGTGTTCACATTTGTTTTGGTTTGTTCTGATTTTTGTCAGAGTTGCATTCAAGGACACTCGGGCATCTGTGATTTGAGTGTTGACTGCTGGAAAGCATCACATTCATGCGATGTTGTGTCTGAACATCAAACACAAACAACAAATAAGACGCACATATGTTTGCTGTGAAAAGTATGAAGTGAATTTTGTTTGCTTGATTTAAAAAAAAAAGTAGCCAACTCTGAAAAACCAGATGTCGGAGTGTCCTTGAATCCACAACAGGGAGAGTAACAGTCACTGCTAACAGCTGTATTATCACAACAACATAACAAAAGTTGAAAAAAAGAAACAACTCTCCCGTTCGGTGCGTTCAAGGACCCTCTAAAATCTGAAAGTTGGTTGCTGAACACTAGACCAAAGTCATGATTCTTTTCAAAACATCCTGTGAGCTGCTGTATGTCAGACATGCCATCCTGGTCTCCTAAAAATTACGTTCCCATACAATGAAATTGCATTGTGAATTAGTAACGTCACGTGACTCGACTGTATCGTCATTCCCGTGAGTCACATGAGTCGCTAGTCAGTGAAGTTAACGTCAACCACGACCGTTTCCTAACCCTACCTAAGTGGTTGTGTTGCCTAAACCTAACTTCCTGTGAAAACAAAAGTTTACTTTGAAAGGACACTATGTCTGTAACGAGCGTATATATTGACACACCGCCCCTGATCCATCCAAAAATAACGCAAGAGGGGTACCCCGAGCGTCGGTCTCCAATGACCAAGCAGCGGTATTTGACGAGTTGGGAGTGAGAATGTGTAGGAGACAGGGTTGGACATGCACCACCATTATCGTGAGACGAAAATGTAACTTTGACAAAACACAAGATTGAATTGAAAATACAATCTAGTTAAAGTTTAGAAAAGTTTCCTAATTTAAATTTGAAAAATATCTTTTCAAACAATAAGTACAAATAGAATCTGACGAGACAGTTTTTGGTCCTTGATATATAGACATTTTGGGTTGTAACTGAGAAAGTACTGAGTTGATGCCCAGCCCTATTACAACATAAATAAAGCTACATGACAGGGAATAAAAATTATTCATATATTTTGTTTTAATATTCATTGAAAACTTTTTTTTATCACAATTGCCTACTTTTTCCATTCTTTTATATGCTACAGTATTTTTTTCTCTGCTTGGGCGACACCGACAAATATAAATGCCATTCCAATAAAGCAGATTGAAATTTTAAAAAAAAGAGAGAGAGGAAGAGGTGCTGAGTAGCTGTCATCTGCAATGCTGTTGATCAGCGGGAAGTGTGTTCATTTAAAATTTGTGTGTGTGTGTGTGTGTGTGTGTGTGTGCACTGATTACACAGGAAGGAGAAGAAGAAGAAGAAGAAGGGAATTTCTGGGTCAAGAGATCTCTCTCTAACACACACACAGAGAGACAGATTTGTCATGCAGTTGTAAACAGTAGGGACAAGTCGGTCTCTGCTGCTGCAGTAACACGCCTGAGAGAAGAATAAACTGTCAATTTACTAACTCCGTAAATTGTAATATTTCAGCCCGTATTAGACGGATTTCTGCAATTTCCTTTTGTCGTTTTCAATTATTGTCGCGGTCCGAAAAAAACACACCTTTGCCGAGGAGGAAGAGGAGGAGACGAAAGGAGGAGATGTAATAATGAAGCGGTAAGGGTTCAACACCAGGGGAGAGGGAATGTTATGTTTCCTGGAAATTTGAAGATTATATAAATTGATTAGGGCTGTAAATCGATTAAAATATTCAATCGCAAATTAATCGCACATTTAATGCATTATTATCACGTTAACTTTGACAGCTATAATCTTGATATTTCCTGTGGATTCGTGGAAAATTTTGACGTGAAGGAATTCAACAAAATCACTAGAAATCATCCTCTGGGAAGCAGACATATTCAACATTAAAGGGAAATCTGCCCATTTGTTGTTGATTATTAATATATCACTGATAGGAAATACAAACTTTATGATTACACCTCTCAGCTTAGTTTTATTTTGTGAATGCAATGCATTTCTGTAGATGTGATATAATGTGCATAGCTATTTCAACTGTAAACAAACTGGACTGGACACACACACACACACACACACACGGTGGAACATTCTTCAAACTGAACAGTCTCTCCTCTGTGAAAACTGAACACTTGACAGAAAGCACCTGCTGTAACGACGTCAACACACACATACGCGCACGCACACACACACACACACACACACACACACACACACACACACAAACACACACACTGAGCCCAGTGTTGAGAACTTCCATGGGAGGAAAAAGTACAGCAACATTTTCCAGTGGCGTGATATGTATGTATTTTTTTCCCTAATTTTCCGTGTAACGAACACAGTAAAGGACGACAGACTCCTCCGTCGAGTAAAATGTCAATAAAAGAAGAAAAATGAAATAGAGGAAAATGGAGGGAAGAGGGAGAAAGACGCACTACGTCATTTGGAAAAATGTCATTATGAGGTAAGCAATTTCAGAGCAAAATGCATCTGGATGTTCTCCTAATACTAAATGAAAAATACCAGAAACTTGATTTCATCTTTTGTTATGTGGCCTTCGTGCTTTGATGCGTGTGATATATTTGAAATATGATAGTAAAGTAGCAAGTAAGTGTCAACCCAGCATAAAATCATGTATTTATATTTGATGTCATATTAAAGTACAAAACAATATTTTATATTAAAAATATATATGTACATACCAAATATATTTTAGATGTTTGTATTCTTGAATTATTTTCAAGTTATAAGTTACAAGTTAAGTTTTCATCATTTTAACTATATTTTATACATTCATATTATATAATATTAATATAAGGCGTATTGATTTATTGATTTGTTTTGGTCACAGTTGGTCCTCCTTACTAATAGAAACATTTTGCATTTTTGTCGCTCAACCTGAGACTCAAAACCATGATGTATTAAACAATTATCAAGGGTGTTAAAGTTTATTCATCTCATCATCTACAAGAACGCGAGGCTGCACACAAACGTCCACTGATCATAACCTCTTTTCCTCATAAATATTCATATCACACAGCTTTTGAATACAAACAGTGAAGGCGGACTACACTGAAACAACATTACCATACGATAGCGCCGTATATTAACATACAGTGCTATAATTCATCCTTTCAGGAACATATAAATTGTGGAGAAACACAACAGCCCACGTTTATCAAATGAATGGTAACTATATATGAAGATGTTTTTCTGATAAAAATGAATGCATTTCGGAAGGCACTGTTGTTTTGTCTTGATATTTGTGGTTGTTTACTCTACAATGATCACCAGCTGAAGGTCAGAGTTTACACATATTTTAGTTTAGTATTACATCACTGAATAAATTAGCAGCATAATAATCTAACTAGAAAAAAAACATGAATAATTAGACTGAATTTACCACACTATATGTTGTATAAAAAATAAACGCAAACAGCCATTCCAATTAATCTGCTGCAAATAAATAAGAAAAAAAAACCTGTGGTTGTCAATCGATTAAAATATTTATTGGCGATTAATCGCATATTAATCACACATTTTTTTAAAGGGGAGACTTGTGAGTACCCATAGAACCCATTTTCATTCACATATCTGGAGGTCGGAGGTCAAGGCACCCCTTTGAAAATGGCAATGACAGTTTTTCCGCGCTAAAATTTAGCGTAAGTTTGGAACGTTATTTAGCCTCCTTCGTGACAAGCTAGTAATAACATGGTTGGTTTTAGAACAATTTTAGAATGATGTCATAAGAGATAGTTTATTATTATTATTGCACTGAAGGTAAATGGGCGATAGTGGATTTCCATCAGCTTATAGGAGTACATTTAGTGACGGAGAAAATAGAGGAGATGCAGAGTATTAAAAGGCATTAGTGTGTTTTACAGCAAAGTGATGCAGATTACGAGCCATTTCACTTACTGTAACACTGCTTAATGGAGGGAGAGAGAGACATTTTCTCCCCTTTAACCTGCCCCCTCCTTTCAGAGTCACCCTCCAAACCCATCTCTCCTCTGTATTATCACATCAAAGCAGCACAACAAAACAAAAAGTGTTGCTTATCCAGGGCCGACTCAAGCCCTTCTGGTGCCCTGGGCAAAATTCGGATTTGGAGCCCCCCTTAGCTCCAGGGGTTACGGTTCAACCCTCCAGAACCCTAACCCTAGCCCCGTAAACTGCAACTTTGTTCAACTTGGTTTTAAGACACAAATTTTGAGTTTTATTTTCATAAATAACTGTATTTATTATAATATAAATAATGAGTTGGTCCCTGATATTGTTGACTCAAAAGTGTTTAGTCACTTTCACTACAACGAAGTTACAGCGTATTTCTTTCTTTCTTTCTTTATTTGTTAAGGTGTTACCTCAATGCACAAAATGGGGAAGGGCGCCACGGCAAGCACCGGCAATAAATCTATAAACTTAATTGAAAAAAAAGTTAAATGTCTGATTATGTGTGTATATACTTATGCATTAATGCGTGTATGTATCTCAGTGTGTGTCTGATGCATTCATGTCTATGAATGCATCTATCACCCTCTCTCTCTCTCTCTAATACACAGCCCCCCCCCCCCCCTCTCTCTCTCTCTCTCTCTCTCTCTCTCTCTCTCTCTCTCACACACCCCCTCTCTCTCTCTCCTGCATCAGTCTACCACCTGTTTTCCCAGAGTTATGACCTCAGCCTGCAGGCGTCTCTGCCTAACACTGCCAAACTACATACAGCTGTGTGTGTGTGTGTGTGTGTGTGTGTGTGTGTGTGTGTGTGTGCGTGCGTGCATATGTATGTGAACGAGAGAGAGAATAAGTACACAGACAGAAGATGAAAACAAAAGTGACAGAAAATATGTACTAAAGTATGTAATAAATGTGCGTCAATGAGACATAAATGAGCGTGGGCATAAAATCAGCAGAGGAGAGAGAGAGAGAGAGAGAGACGGAGTAAATGGAAAAAAAATACAGAAAAGAAACAAGAGGTGAGAATATAAGGAGGTACAGAAAAGTTAGAGAAAAAGAGACTGAAAAAAAGGAGAAGAAGTATAGAGGGATTGGAAAGGGAAGACAGGAAAGTGAAGAAAAATAAAAATGATAAAAAAAAGGGAGGAAGGAGGAGGACAGAGAGTAGTGATTGAGGAAATAAATGGTGGGATGATGATGAGAAAGAAAACTGAAGAGTGACTGAGAGGGACAGAAAACTAGAAGGAGAGAGAGAGAGAGAGAGAGAGAGAGAGAGAGAGAGAGAGAGAGAGAGTGAACGTATGCACGAGAAAAAGAAAAAGTCTCAGTGAAAACACAATGGCTTCATTTTAGACATGACATCACTCCTTCCTCTCACTTCATTTTCCGCTCATTTCCTTTTTTTTCAGTATTTCTATTGAGTCTCTTTCAAACTTCCTGTTTACACTGTACATACACACACACACACACGCATATGTACATGCGTACACTCTGTGTGAAGTATAAAGTACATGCTCCACCTAAACCTCAATACTTTCACCCGATTTGACTGTTATCAGGCCATTAAATATTAAAAACTGCAAAGAATTGTGGGGAGATGTTGTTTATCTGTTCTTCCTATTTTTTTATCTTTCTTTATCTTTCTTTCTGCGTCAGACGCCTGTTTTTTTTTTTATGTGCGTATCATAACAACTGCTTGTATATCCACCGTCCTCGGTCTTCCGCTTTCCCTTTTTGAATGACGAATACAGACTACCGCCGCCTGCTGGTGTGGAGAGTTATTTCATCTCACGCAGGTGTTGAACGTACGTGGTAGTTGGC
Source organism: Sebastolobus alascanus (assembly GCA_916701645.2). Taxonomy (NCBI): domain Eukaryota; kingdom Metazoa; phylum Chordata; class Actinopteri; order Perciformes; family Sebastidae; genus Sebastolobus; species Sebastolobus alascanus. Next base: position 286,103 of record CAKAOJ020000277.1, read on the forward strand.
CGTCGGCGGTCGCCTTTGTGGTGTGTTCGAGTGCAACATTTTGACCAAGACAAAGTCTTGGTGGAGTCGCTGCCTGTTCTTTAATGTCGGGTTGGTGTGTCTGGGCGTTAAGGGAAGGATACCTTGATACCAGGCAGGATCACAGCAGCGCGGTGCGGCTCTCCCCTGCTGTGAGGCTGTAGTGGAAATGCATCTGATCCAGGCGGATGGAAAACCCTATTATAGAGCTGCTGTGTTTTCAGTCTTAATGAGTCTGTTTGTCTATCGGCCAATAATCCAGAGCCTGAATAAATACTCACACGAGTCCTAATGACAACACAAGGAGCAATTTATGAGCTTCTGTGTGTGTGTGTGTTTATAGTCCATAAATAAAACTGTGTTTTTCAGCACATATCCTTCACTTCACTTTATTCTTTTTTTCCACTGGTTGCATACTGTGTGTATAAAAACAAGTAAACTGAAAAGTAGTTTGTACAAATATTACCATTAACAAGAAGTTCACTTTTAATGTTTTCTTGGGCTAAACCACACGTCACTTCATAAAGCTAAATGCCAGATTTGTCTCTGGGGACGTCCAAAGAGCAGAAAAAGTGTTTAAAAGCACCTCAGAATAGAACTGAAAAGTAGTTTGCAAGTATTTCCCTTAAATTTTAAGCATTTTCTTTACCACAAACTTTTATAAATTACATCATAAATCCAAACACACTGTGCTCTTCATTCCACTTTAGTTTGAAAAGCGGAAATGTTTTTCTATCAAACTTATAGCAGTAAGTAAAAGACGGGTTTTCTTAAGCTTCAACGTATTTAGTCACGTTAATAAGATCCCTTAGCCCTAACAATGTCCTTTAGTGTGACAAATGCCTAATTCTTCTTTCTTAATTTTAATTAATTATCTTAAAGATCAGGATTTTTGACATTCACAGTTGTAGCATTGCCTGTGGCTTCGTGCTTGCCGTTGTCACACAGCGTGGCGTAACGTTAGCGAGTGTCCGACAGACTGTGTGTGGCGGCGGTGAGTGTTGGGCTGTCGGTGGCGTTATAGCTGTGAACGTAGCTGTAGCAGACAGTATGTGTACAGTTTATTTGTCGGTGAATAAATGCTACAACTCCTCAGCTCAAGTCCCGAGTCAACTTCCTATATCCTGCAACGCCGGCTCCGACTCTCTTAAGATGGACTGTTAAGGTGGACCGGCTTTTCTCCTTTAAGTGACGAGCCGCTCCTCTGAGTTAATTTTTAATATTTCTTTTTACCGTTTAGCCGATAGCATTAATCGGTTAAAATTCTTAATGTCGGTTAACGGTTATTATTAACTTCCCTATTGTTAATATTAATTTAGAGCACCTTTAAGATTGAAGCATGAAATATAACAAAAAATACACACATAAGAGAGAAAATAGACAAAGGTGGGAGACAGAGACACAGAGAGAGAGACAGCTGGACAGATATGCGTGAGAAGATAATCTCTGTGGGAGCAGGCCAGCACGTGCACACACACACACACACACACACACACACACACACACACACACACACACACACACACACACACACACACCCCACAGGTGCTTTCCATTTAGAAAACAACACTTCAAAGTAAATACTTTAACAAAGACCAGAGAGAGAGGGACAAAGCTCCTGAACTACTGTACTGAGATCAGTGTAACGCCCCCCCTAGAGGCTGCAGCGTTCATTACAGCCACGATACAAAACTGTTGGACATAACAAAAGTCAAAATGTCCCTCCAGAAGCCTGAAGGTGACGTCACAGATGCTGTGGCCGAGGTTTTGTACAGAGAGAGAGAGGTGTTGAAGACATAGTGACAGTGTGCAGAGTGTTTTGTGTGCTAGTTTGCATGTATGAACATCTGGTGTGTGTGTGTGTGTGTGTCTACATTGAATGAGCACAAACGTAAAGCAGAAATAAACAAAGTAGGTCTGACTGAACATGTTCAGGCATCTGAATGTGTTTACACTGGCGGTGTTTTATAATGCTCCCTCTCTCGCCCTCCTACATCTCCTTATGTCACACAGCTGTTTGGTTCTTTATGTTTATTGTTTCAAGTTGACAAAAAAAATGAAATATGGAAAACATTACCGCCGTCTCTCTGACTTCATACTTTAAATTCTCCTCTCCTCTTTTATCTCCTGTACCCTTCTCTCCTTTCCTCAGTCCTCCCCCTCTTTTACTCATCCTCCTCTTCCTCTTCAGCTACTCCTCCTTAACTTGGGCGGTCTCGGACTGGTTGTTTTGGTCTCAATACAATGAAATGGCTACTATGGGGACTAACATCATCACACATGAATACAGCTGGGCTCATTGGATCCACAAGAGTCCGAGACTGTTTAAGGACCCCAGTATGCAGAAATATCCAAACACATCATTTTTAGAATAGGGGAAAATAACACATTCATACTGCATTCAAGAAACTGTATGGTTTTTGCCCCAAACTGCATGTGATTATCATAAATAGAACCCATTTTCATTCACATATCTTGAGGTCAGAGGTCAAGGGACCTCTTTGAAAATGGCCATGCCAGAGCGTTATTTAGCCTCCTTCACGGCAAGCTAGTATGACCTTTGTCACCAATGGATTCCTTATGTTTTCTAGTTTCATATATATGTACCTTCAGTCTAGCTCTAAAACTGTCACCCCCCCTCACACTCATTACTACAGTATAGAAACATGCTCTCAGGACCTACCATGAGGGAGTGTCTGTTGGCCGACAGCAGTCCCGAACCGTACCCGCTGCTCAGAGCGCCCATCGCGCCGTTGTGCGTGTGTGCGGGCCCGATGAGGTTGTGCATTTCACCGTGCCCGCCGGGCATACCCGTCGACGGTCCCACCGCGTGGCTCCGCAGCACGTGGATGGCATCGTCCAAGCGCTCCAGACGGTCCTCGATACGACTTTGCTGCAGAGTGAAGGGACACAGAAGGGGATGAGAAGGATTTCTTTCTCATCTCTGTCTGCAAACTGAAGCAGCTCTGAGTCAATGTTCATTCTGAGATGTAGTTTGGATGAAACAGAAAGGTTGGTCATCCATCTGGGACATCCTGTGATTTATTAGAAGCTTCACACACAATATACTTTTAATAACCTAATTTAGTCAATGATTTGAGCATATTTTTTATGCTAAATGCAGTACCTGTGAGGGTTTCTGGACAATATTTGTCATTGTTTTGCGTTGGTAATTGACTTCCAATTATAAATAATAAATACATTTGCATAAAGCAGCATATCTGGCCACTCCTTTGTTGATAAGAGTATTGAATACTTGACAAATCTCCCTTTAAGGTACATTTCGAACAGATAAAAAATGTGTGATTATTTTGCGATTAACTATGGACAATCATGCGATTAATTGCGATTAAATATTTTAATCAATTGACAGCCCTAATATATATATATATATATATATATATATATATTAGACATGTACATAATGAGGTGTGTGTGCTTGCATACCAGAGAGTGCAATGGAGCCTCATAGTTTGGCGACGTCGCTCCCTGTCCGCCGTTCCTCGACCAGGGAGCTGAACTGGCAGCTAGGAGAGAGGAGACAAGGACACATCATCAGGAGAGGAGATGGGGAACAAGAAGATGCAAGAGTCAAAAGCAAGGATGCATGACAGTTTAGTTCAAACTGACATCCCTTCATCTGCATGTATGTTCCGTGATAGATCGCCGACCTCGAGTTTGACCCGCCTCTCACCCAATGCATGCTGGGATAGGCTCCAGCCCTCTCCGACTCCTGCAGAGGCTAAGTGTGTACAGAAAATGGATGGATGTCTGTGTGTGGATTAGAGCCAAAACCTCCTCTCCTTTTCTATGTTGCAAAAAGAAACCACTCGACGTAGCGCCGAGCTTCAGACAAAACATCTTTACACACGACGAGTGTTTCATCGTATCCACCCGTGGTGCTCGGACATAATAAACGGAATGATGAGGAAGAAAAGACGAAAACAAACCAACCCGTATATCTCACAGCAGAATGCTAATATCAGGCTTTTGTCTTTGAATAGGTACAAGTGGTTGATTAGCATGGGCCCTCTGCAGAATAAACACGCTTTGTGTCTCTGTTCTTTTCTGCTTTTGTGTTTGCCGTCGCTCTGAAGGGTCGTATCTGAATCGACAGGTCTCATTAGCTGGTAGACAGAGGAGACACAGCGACTTGCGTGAATTTACATTAATATGAGGCTCTGAGCGGTGACGGGCAGCGTTTGGGTGAGACGAGCTTTGGTCATGCAGATAGTTTTGGTTCAATGTGTCCAGGTTTGAAGGTTTCTATCTCTTCCATTCATCACCCCAATACTCTGGTGGTGAATTTAGTTTGTGCTAAAAAAAAGCAATACTTGAAAAACTCCAAAGCAACACATATTCCCCAAAACACTGTCCCCATTACTAAATCCTCACAGCACACTTAAAAGTGTTTATTGGAACTACTTTCCGCCCAAAAAAAAATAGTACCTATCAACACTATTCTATAAAAATCACTTTTCAATGCTGTGAGAAACACAAATAAAAACCTCCAGTGTATCGGAATCTTTAACCTGGACACATAAAACCAAAATTATCATGGATGGATAGAAACTACAAATCTACCGAAAGTGACACAGTGCAATTCATCTGCACGTTTGTGAAATATGTCTTTCTAGAAGCTTGACGACATATCAGCTACAGCAGTTGGTAAACTATCGTGGCTGACGAGCTAACCGCTAACGTGCTAGCCAGCAATGAGCATGATAGCGCTAGCCTCCATCATCTCATCCCAGTTCCTTGTTTGTTCTCCCGTTTTCTTTACTCGTTTCCTCTCCTCATCTTTTCTTAGCCTTTCCACATATCCACTCCTCCTATTTTCACATCCCTTTCCTACTCTTCCCTCCCTTTTGTTTCCTCTCCTTTCCTTTATTCTCTTCTTTTTCTCATTCCTCCATCCCCTCTCCTCTCCTCCTTTATTCCCCTTTCTTACCCCTCCATTCTTGTTCCCCTCATCTTTTCTCCTCTTCTCTGCCCTCACCACTGATCTCTCCTTTGTAACTCTGATCTCATCTCATTAGCTTGTGTTTCTCCCGCTTTTTTAATTGTCTTCCCATTTTGTCTCATAGTCTTTTCTCTCCCCTCTCCTTTATTCATAATACATGCTCATTTCCATATGCTAATTAATGAATAATCACCTGGGTACATTCATGTGCAAATACAAATATATGTATTAAACGGCAGGGTAAATTATTCCGAGTCCAACACTGTAAAACACCCTTGCAGAATTAGCCTCGGATATCAATTTGCATGTAGTTTGCTCTAATAGGCGTCATTTCTAATTTGTAAAAAGTGGAGTAACTCTGACACAATGATAAACACCAATTATGGTTTAGCAGGCAATATCCGAGGCAGCTATAATGACGAGGAGAAGGAAGAGGGGAGGGGGCTCGTGTTTGCAGAGCCGGTAGGTTTGTGAACGATTTGTCGAAGTGGTGCTCGTAATTAAAGCTATCAGTCACAAGGCGCGGCACAGAAATATCAAACGGTGTGTGTAGCAGCGACAATTAGAGACAAATTCGACACAACTATTATTAGGGAAAGTCATTTTTCACTTTAAGGAGCAGGGAGAGTTTACAATATGAGCAGCGAGGAGGAGTAATTGGTGGAAATAAGAAAAGGCGGAGGAGGGGTATGGAGAGGAGACACAGCAATTATTAATGTGTTTTTATGGTCTCATTTTACGTCAAGTGTTTGCACTTAAAAAGCAGAAATCTCCTTAAATTATTAAAAATGTCTGACTTTAAATAACTTTTATATTTTTCTCCCATTTCTTACTCTTCTACTTCCCAGAGCTGAATTTAAGTTATTTGAAAAAAGGTCAAGTCAAGTCTCAAGTAATTTGAAACAAGTTCAAGTCAAGTCGCAAGTCATTTGAAACAAGTTCCAGTCAAGTCACAAATTATTAGAAACAAGTTCAAATCAAGTCGCAAGCTATTTCAAACAAGTTCAAGTCAAAGTCTAAAGTAATTTGAAACAAGTTCAAGTCAAAGTCCCAAGTCATTTGAAACAAGTTTCAGTCAAAGTCTCAAGTCATTTGAAACAAGTTTAAGTCAGGTCCCAAATCATTTGAAACAAGTTTAAGTCAAGTCTCAAGTCATTTGAAACAAGTTCAAGTCAAGTCTCAAGTCATTTGAAACAAGTTCAAGTCAAGTTTGAAGTCCTCATTTTTGTGATTTGTGTAATTCCTACTCCAGTCCAAGTCAGCTCTGCTTTTCCCATCTGTGGTTGTTGGTTCTATGACGACGTAGCTGGTGTGTTGTGATTGGACGGTGATTGTCATGTGCTACCTGTGAGGGAGGGCGGGGAGCCGACTGGGGTGGAGGGATTGGACGAGAAGCTGTTGTTCGTATGGTCCGGAGAGTAGATCTGAAAAAAATAGAAACATAAAAGTCAGAGAAGCACGTAGAACAACATCTATAGGTAGATCTGGACTTCAAAAGTCACAAAAATGATTAAAAGACGAAATATACTGAACAGGAATCTTCCATGTGTGTTGTTTATGTGCGTATTTCTGTGTGCTGCACTTACGGATGCGAGTGCTTTCCCTAAGGCGTCTCCTGTCTGAGAGCTGCTGGCTGCTGCGCTCGGCGCTCGGTTAGCTGTGACACACACACACATACACACACGGGAAAAAGAGGGATGCATTCTTGTAAATAAGGATGTTGTTAACTACATATTTTAATCATTCTGTCTACTCGCACACCATCAGTCCATCCGTTTCACACTCAAACAACACATATTCATTTATACTGATCCACTTAAAAATCCAATTCTGTAACTTTTATGAATGAATTTGTTTTCCTTGTCCACAGAAACACACATTTTGTGGTGTGACACAGCTAATATGATAGCATCCTCAATGGTCAGCTCTGTCAAGGAGTTTACTGTGCGGAGCAAATTCTCGTGTCAAAGTTCACCAAACACTATGTGACAGCTCTGCGCAGATTCGCTTCAGCTCCACACATGAATCCACGCATATCGGCGATTCCACTGAAATGAGTTGCTCCAAAGTTATAATTAATGGTGTGACCAGGCTCCTTTGTCAAACAATGTGATGAGAATCAGAGACGGAATTCAAAAGGAACCGACATTCAACATCTACAGTTGTTAACATTTTAACTGACTGACGTCTGATGTGTTTGTGTGTGCGCAAATGGCGGACTTCATTACAACTAAATCTGTTTCACACACTTGAAGAGCACTGAGGCCAGAGAGGAAGGAAGTGACCTCACAGGACCAGATGAGCGCCCACACACACACACACACACACACACACACACACACACACACACAGACACACACACACACACACACACACACACACACACACACAGAGGCAGAGAGACTCATCTCTCCTGATAGCAGATCCCAGATGGAAAGTTTACGCTCGCACACACAAGTTAGACGCGCGCACGCCACACAGACACACCACAGCAAAACACATCCTTTCATGGCAAATGAATCCATTACAGAAATTGGCAGGACTGGACTTCTTTAAGCTGTTAGAGAGAGAGAGAGAGAGAGAGAGAGAGAGAGAGAGAGAGAGAGAGAGAGAGGAGAGAGAGAGAGATAGGCATGAAGAGAGAGAGTGAGACAGGAAGTAGCATATGTTTTGGGGTTAAAGCCTCATGTCTCACTCACGCCATACCAATGGCCTAGTAAACCATCCAAGGGATTACTGTTATACACACACACACACACACACACACACACACACACACACACACACACACACACACACACACACACACTTGTATCCTGACTTGACGCATAATTTAGAACATATGCAGGAGAAAATCTTTTTCATAAATGACAGCTTATAGCTGCAGAGGAGGAGAGCATTCAGGAGATGAAACAGATTTTGAAGTATTTCTGTCCCTGTCCATCACCAAAGAGAAAAATCTAGTCATTTTAGTTTATTTATATACTGTATATATCTATATCTATATCTATATCTATATATTTATCTGTTATGTAAAATCATTAATTAATCACAAATTAATTTTAACGCCACTAATTTCTTTAACGCATTAACGCAATTTTCCATTTTTAGGTTGTAGTGGGCTCAGTTTTAAAGCTAGAGTGAAGAAACTGGTATCATACAAAACTAAAAAACCTAATGAATCCATTGGTACAAACCATGTCCTAGTAGCTTGTCTCAAAGGAGGCTAAATAATGCTCCACCTACACTCAATTTCAGCGAGGAAAAACAGGCATGTCTATTTTAAAAAGGGGTCCCTTGACCTCTGACCTCAAGATATGTGAATGAAAATGGGTTCTATGGGTACCCACGAGTCTCCCCTTTACAGACATGCCCACTTTATGATAATCACATGCAGTTTGGGGCAAGTCATAGTCAAGTCAGCACACTGACACACAGACAGCTGTTGTTGCCTGTTGGGCTGCAGTTTGCCATGCGAGTACGCAACCGGAATGCAATTCTCCCAGTGAATTTCCCAGTGGAAAATCCAAACAAGTAAAAGGACGATATGTCCAGTATTTAAGGCTTCCGTTTCGAGGGGTGGCAATAGTGTTGCCAATTTCAACACCAGCAATCTTATAAAACAATTGATGACGCTTCACGCGAAAGAGCACACCAACTTCACCAAGGCAAAGGGGGAAAAAAAGGACGAACCGCAGCAGCGAAACGTATTCCAACGACGAGATAAATTCCACAAAGATAGCCCGAAAGAGACGAAGATATTATATTTATCACGCTGGTATCAGATCGATACTCGGTATCGGCCGATACCGCAAGTTCAGGCATCGGAATCGGTATCGGGAAGGAAAAAATGGTATCGGAACATCTCTAGAATTAATCCACTTCAGCATGTTCCGGGTATGTGCGTTGGTTGGTCACATGTCACGTCATTGAAAGAGCTGATTGTACGAGTCTGTCGAGGAAATGATCGCTTCAGTGATCGTTATTCAAATCGGTTTGTAACTGACACAAATCCATAGTGACCACTCACTTGTTTACTCGTACAAATCAGACCGATGCAGACAAACACTGTGCGGCCGCGTTTAAGCGTTCATGTGTGCACACGTGTGTCATTGGTTTACATTTAAACAACAGCGTCATGTTTTTTATTAACTCCACGTTGTGTTTACACTCATCTGCTCCGGCTCATGAGTGTGTGTGTGTGTGTGATGTCTTTGAGGAATGCTGGAGCTGGAAATGTCTTCCCATGAAAACAAACTTTCAATCTGTTTCTTATTGCTGTCCTATTTGTTCTATGGGAGTCAAAGCAAGGGGTCCATATGGCATGCTGCGTGTGTGTGTGTGTGTCAGTGATGTCAAGGTCGAGCCAAAATGGAGTACAACTTCTCCCTTCTCCCCTGACATTAACATTTAGTTTTTAAGTGGTTTAAATCATCTGAGTATAATCACGGTTATAGCTGGTTATGTGGCGGTAAATAAAAATGTGGTCTTCTGACTAGAAATGGCCGATTAAGTTGTCTTTCCGTAGTGACTGCGAGTAGTTCATCCGTGGATTTATCCAAAGCCAAAACACAAACACAGCGAGTGCATCCAAGTCCAAGATGAAAACATCAACATGATCAGTTGCTTTTACAGTGAAATAATCTGGTGTACTCACAGACGACAAGTGAAAGCTTACACACAGCAGAGCTTGTTTGAGTCTTCGGGATAAGTCAAGACAAGTCTTTAGGGAGTCAAGTGTTGAGTGCAGTCTCAAAGTCAAGTCCAAGTCAGCCGTCAAATCCAAGTCTCAAGTCCTCATTTTTGTGACTTAAGTCTGACTCAAGTCCAAGTCTGAAGTCTTAAAGGAAAACTCCAACCACAAAATGACCATTTGTATATCAATTACTCACCCCGTGATAACTTGAATTCTTGAAAAAAACTTCTCGCGAGTCTCATTTATCCAGTCGTATGCTCACTACTTCCCAAACACATGCATTTTCAGCCGCACCATTTCTTGATGTGCGTTGCTTCAAGACACAAACACGCACAGGTGTCTTACCCATGATGCTTTCTGTGCCGTTGGTGGAAGCGGTGCAAGAGGCGGTGCTGTAGTGACTGCCCCCACCGCCACCGCCGCCGCCGCCGCCACCCCCGCTCCCTCCCCCTCGGTGGAAGCTGGACATAGGAGGAAGGCTGGAGTTGATATCTGCAGACGAGTGCGACGGGTAGCTCTGCGGAGAGACGGACGGGACAAAATGAAACATTAAAGCGGCAGTAGGCAGAATGTTTTTGGCAAAGAGAGCTTATATGTAAAAAAAAAAAACTACGGCTACGATAATCTATTTCATGCATTTATTGATTACTTTTTATTTTACTCTAGATAACTTCAGCTTTCCTTGAACAGAATGTACTTTATGCTTTCTCTTTCATTTATTGTGTGGTTTAAACCATACAAGTGTTTTTGTTTTTTGTTTCGTTTCGAATAAAAATTAAAAACTACATTGGAAAATTTGACAAAGGTAATGTGCTTCAGGTATATAGAATAATGGAAAGTCGTGGAATTTAAGGGGAAACCTAGATAAATTCTGTTCCATGTAGGTAAATTGTATTCCCTGGAGTGACTTCCTGAATATGTCACGACCTGTACGGAATTAATTTTTTTCCTAGGATGGCGAAGGCATGACCCGCCCTTCTCTGCCTCTGATTGGCTGACCCAGATATTCTTACCCTTACCATAACCAACATCACTCCTCACGCCTAAACCTAACCAGTCCAACCAACGAAGGCAATGGGTACTAGCCAATCAGAGGCAGAGTAGGGCGGGTCATGACTTCACCATCCCTGTACAGACCCATTGACAGCTTTGCTCACCAATCTGTCGTGAGGGTGAATCCCGCAGTAGGAGGAGGAGCTTTGGGCAGGGCCGTGTGAAGAGTTCCCGCCCCCCAGCATGCTGCCGTGGTAACCCTGCTGGCTCATACTGCTGCTACTGCTGCTCCAGGGATCGCCACTGTGGTGACCGTCTGATAGAGAGACACACAGAGGGAGGGAGAGAGAGGTACATGCGATGTTGAGATCAGTCTAAAAACATACTGAGGTTCCTCTGTCAAACCTTCCTGTGACTCACTCAGTGTGTCTACATGCCGTTTGGTGATCTGACCCACTTCATGCAGTAACCTGATGTCAGAAAACATCCATGTAAACGGAACACCAGGTTAAAGAATAACCCGGTTAACACAAACCTGGTTTCTGGGAGTGTGTGTATTTACATGAAAGACATCCAGCTGAGAGGGGAAAAGAGGCAGGCTGGGGGAAAATACGAGTACTTAAATCAGTCTGAGCATTTACTGTTAGTCCGTAGACTGGAAACACTCTCCAGCAGTCAAATGTATGTCATCAAAGCATGAACAACCATTACACTCCTGTATGCCCACAGAAATCACTAGCCTGAATGGCTTGCGGGTGTCAACTAAAGTCATATAACAGCATACCTCAAATAAAGTTCTGGTCAAACGTTGAACTACTTTGGTAACACTTCATTTTACAGGTCCGCAAATTTCGTGGTAATTAGGTGATAATGAGCAAGTAACCCTATTTTAAATTTCTTTGGAATTACTGCCAAATTACCCCAATATTTACCTCAAAATTGATCAAAAATTACTCTATTATAAACATTTTTCCCATTTTTTCTAACGTAGCACAAACCAAACAGACGCAGTTTGCCGGACACTCGCTATCATTACGCCGGGCTGAGAGAGCAGCCAGGCAGACACACAGCAGACAATCTCGCAGCTAAACAAAATAATGCGGTTCGAGACGAAAACACACGCAGCATCATGGCTGCTACAGTAACTCTCCCTGTCGGGTGAACCGGGGACTCAGTTGTCTGTTGTGCTCATACACTGCAGCTGGTGATATGATGATGGATTTAACCTGTTTGTGCATCAGCTTATCGTTGCAGCTGGGCAGCTTGTTAAATAGCACCGCTGCATGCGACGCACTAATCTTGTCGGTTAACGGTTAATAATCGGTTAACGAGGGTCGGTTATCAGTTAAAAAAGAATTCTAAATTAGCATCCCTAGTACAGGTAGATATCTTCTGGAGTTCAGAGATGCACAAAGCTAACTTGGCACTCTCCTGACTTCCAACTCCTGTCAATGAATGCTATCAGACACGTTTTGCCCATCAGGAGAACACAGCCAAACAGTCCATTGAAATGAATGGCCTGGCTATGTGCAATGTTGGGGTGAAAGCAGGGTTACGTAGCAGCGTTCAAATCAACCTCAAAGTTTAAAAGCAGCAACTTGTTGTCTTTATTGTTGTCTCCAGCAACAGATGGATGCCTTATCTGGGTAGCTGTTACAATAACTAATAAAATGTATGACTCAAATCTTTTGAGGGTTTTAGAATAAGTTCACATTGTCTGTGATCTAGTATCCACAATGAGAACAGGAATCCACTGCAGGGAGTTTTTGATGAGGGACAGATCTGTGAGTGTGTGTGTGTGTGTGTGTGCATGAGTACCTGGCATGAAGAATGAGCTTGGGAAGCCAGCGCTGGGAGGTTTGGAGGAGGGATAACCCGGTGAGTCCCTGTTGTAGTCTGCTGTACTGGCAGACGGAGCGTACACCTGCAACACAAACACAGAAACACACAACGTCATTCAGAAATCTGCTCTCTGATCAAAATACTACTTGTTCTCATCAAAAGCTCGCGGCCAAACGCAACGTGAGGCTCAGCAGGAATCAGCTTCAGACAGAAGCCATTTCCATTAGGCTGTAACAGATGATTGACACTTCTCTCCTCAACTCAGACATCAATATCGACCCTTTCTTACACCTGACTGCATGAACACACCACTTCCTGAGCGGTCGGTGGTCTTTGCTCTTCCTTTTCAAACTGGAAGAAATCTGGCAGCTGCTCTGGGAACTTAGTCTAACTTCCACCAAAATCTGTTTTTTAATAATACAAGCCAAAACAAAGCTTTTTACGCTAATTTTATAAATAAATTCAAAATATTTTCAAAATGAGCTTAAAACTTTTTATATGATGTTGTATTCTGTAAAAAAAGCAAATTTTCAAATATAAAAAAAAAAATAAAATAATTAAAACTGTATATATTACTATTTTAACCTCTGAAAAAGTTTAATACATTGTCTTTATCTTTTTATTTACTATATAGCTTATTTATAAACTTTTCAAAGCTACATAAATAGTGTTGTACATTTTGTTATTGTTTTACATTTTGCAAAATTATTAGATTTATTTTTTATTTTTTTTTAAATGGGTAAAATAATTAAAAACAATATTATCAGTCTGTTTTTTATATTTTTATATCAAAATCCGCAACATATACACATAACTATTTTTACACAAACATAACTACAGTGGTTGCCATGGTAACCGCATCAATTGCATCTACAGTGCCCATCACTTATGCTGCAATGAGTGCTAATGACTAATCACATATTTCCTATCATATACAACAGCCACAACACATTTTCTGTCGGCCCTCCTCTCACCCAGACTAGTTTGATGACTAAAAGAGGAACTCAGCAGTGATTTTGTGTGCGTCTCCTCTCGGAGGGGCAGCAGCAGCAGCGGAGCAGCAGTCATGCAGCAAACATGCAGTAAAACGTGAGACTGCAAGCACAACCAGCAGCCTGTCATCACTCAAAACAGGTGACGTTCTTCCTCAGCAACACAGCGGCTGCATGAGAACACAATGCCTGTGTTTGGTCATGCCTTCGACTGGGGGTCCCCACAGCATGCCTCTGTGCGTGCGTGTGTGTGTGCATAGCGTGCGAACACTCAGCCATGACGCTAGCTCGCGCCGCATGACGCAAACCCTGGAACAGCTGTTGAAAGCGCTCTTCTCTCTCCTCGTCTCCCCCACTGATTCACATCAAAATGAAAGAGCCGCTCTACAGCTACCTCTAATCTACCTCCAGCCCCTAAAAAAGACATGGGCTGCTTTGTTAACTTTGGGGTATTTGCATATGGATGGAACACAGATGTGGTAAAAGAAAATCTGATGATAAAACGCAGACAGAAGAAATAAAAGAAAAAGATGGAAAGACAAAAAAAACACTTGGGGGCATTTCAAAAAAAAATAATCACTTCCCACACTCCCTGAGAGAAATTATTAAAAACAGAAAACAGGCTAAAACTCTTTCAGTCAAACAAAAACCTCCCGACTTTTTTCAGATCACTAAAGCTTATTACTCTGCTGAAGCTTTCGGCTTTATACTGAGGGGAAAAATCTGATTTCCTTTGCGTTACAGTCCTGTATTCTTAGAGATAAAAGATCTTCGGGACATAACCGAACAGAGAATCTAAGAAGGAATCTGAGACACTCGTTCTAACTGACAAACTATCAGTCATACCTTCTTTCTGCAGTAAATAGCCAGGTGTGAAAATGGATGGAGCAAGAACAGGTATGAGCTGGCACACAGTGGCTGCATTCAGTTCCACATTAGCATGAGGTCTTCCCTTGATGTTTTCACTAATCCCCTGGTGATGAACTTTGCATTATACACTAAACCCCCCTGGTTCTCAGGAAAGGAACAAGGGATTAAAAGAGGATGAGAATATAACAAGGGGCAGAAGAGGGCGCAGCCAGCACTAAGTCTACCGCCCCGGGGAGCGGCAAAGTCGGGGCGAGGGGTGCTGTAAAACTCAGCTGGTCGCGACGCACTGCCACGGAGGAAATGATTGACTGGTCAGTGTGATGGACACACAACTAAAGTATACGTTTTCACCTATAGCTGCCTTGAATGGTAGAAAAAAAACAAAAAACATACAAAATATAAAACTATACATTTGAAAAATCAAGCTCAATCCCTCCATGTGTTCACAGTGTTTTGTTGCATTGTTCAGTTACTAAAGTTGTGTTCCAGAGCGTAGCCTCGTGTCGGCTCTGTTTACTTCCTGAAAACAAATACCGACAAAAGCCACAACAATTAGGACATCTGAGGAGCAAGGAACACTGGGAACTGTGGGAATGAAAGACTGAGGTCAGGAAACACCAGCCCAACCACACATATACACCAACTTGACACAAAAAAAAAAAGGAAATAGACAGATGTAAGCTGCTAAGAGGAGCTCATCAGCTGGGAGATGCCGCCCGGTACCTTCCCACAATGCACCTTGCAGGAGTTTTAAGGGATCCAAATCCTTCAGTCTCCGTACTTGCACACCCACACAAACACACAGTGTCTGTAAATGCCATTAGAGCTAAACTAAAATCCCCTCAAACTTCCTCCTCTTCCTCCTCCTCCTCTTCCCCTCTGAGAGTTTGTGCTCTGATGATATAACCACATTTATTGACCCAAAGCCTGTACAAGAAAATTCACACACACACACACACACACACACACACACACACGCATGTGTTGTGCCTGTTGAAAATATTTAGATTTATGTCTCATGTCGCGCAGGCATATTTCCCATTGAATGTGTTATTCGACTTGTGACGAAAGGCTGTGATTTGTGTGTGTGCATTTATGTAAGTGTGTGTGTGTGTGCATGTTTGTGTGTGTGCGTGTGTTACAGACAGGAACAGGTGCAGTGTGTTCAAGTCTGAGGAATGTAGAGAGACACAATAACAACCTCACTTCCTGTAGTCTGTAACACACACACACACACACACACACACACACACACACACACACACACACACACACACACACGGCAGTATCAGTATTCCCACAGTTAGCAGCAGGCGGACCTCGAGCCAATCAGAGACACCCTTGACAGTGTTGTCATTCCATTGACAACTGGCCACAAACCAGAGAAATATAACGAGAACCATAATAGAAACCAGTGATGTCTGATCAATAACCTTCACATGCAGCGATTTCAGTCAGTCTCAGACTGCTGCAGGAATATAATCATTGTAGAGTGGGTAGGAAATAATAGGATTTCTACTACTAATAGAAGCCGAACAGAAACCAGCCAAACCACGTGTGAAAAATGATTTTTGTGCCCTGATTTTAAATACAACCAGCCAAACCACAACTCTGTGCCACAATAGAGTCATAATTAGGGCTGTCAATCGATTCAAATATTTAATCGTGATTAATCGCATGATTGTCCATAGTTAATTGCGATTAATCACAAATTAATCGCACCTTTTTCATCTGTTCAAAATGTAACTTAAAGGGAGATTTGTCAAGTATTTAATACTCTTATCAACATGGGAGTGGGCAAATATGCTGCTTGTGGTTCTACCGTTGTTTCACTTCTCTGCACGACAATAGAAACACAATCGAAACCAGTCAAACCAGTTATCTGTGCAATGATACAAACGCAGAAAAAAACAATGGGACCAGTTCTGTACAACAGATATTGTGTCACAATAGAAACATAATAAAACCCAACCAAACAAGTGAGAAAACATAATGGAAATCAGTGGAGCCAGTCCTGTACCATAGCACATAGAAACAAGTCAAACCAGTGATATGTGGATTGATAAAAACACAATAGAAACCATGAGAAACTATTTTGTAGAGAGAGTTATTGTATTACAACAGAAACCTGATAGAAACCAGTAGAAATAATTTCCTGCGCAGTGGAACCTGTTGTTTTCCACAGTAGAAACCCTGAAAGAATCCAGTAGAAGCGGTTGTGTGACCTCCCGCTGCGTCCGGACGTTTAACGGATTGGGAGAAACATCACAGATTGCATCAAAGCTTCGCTCTGCGTCGCCCCCGGCAACAAGACGAGAATATAAAGGCACATTCCACTGAAAACTGATTCCTCATGGAGCTAACAAAACACACACTAAATTTATTCAGAGCAACCAGCTGTGCAACTCACTGACCTCACCCACAGGTACAAATGCAACAGAAACAGCAGCTCAACTTTAATTAGAGAAAGAAAGTTAGTAGACGTACGCATACCAGTGTTTCCCACACATAGACTTTACTGAGATGGGCCGAGCAGTAGGCCTGTCACGATAACTGCCTTTGTTGGACGATATATTGTCCCAGAAATAATTGTGATAAACAATGTTATTGTCATTTTAAGACAATTTTATGCCACTGATATAATGATATATGTACACTGATATAATAATAACATAACAACATAATAATGCCAGTGCACCCTTTTCAAAGAGGAGTGACTATTCAGACATTGAAATTGGAATGTGAAAAAATATTAAAATACTCTAAATGAATAAAACAAATATAATAAAACCACACAACCAAAACAATAAATAAAATTGACTCTCGGGCTGTGTTAACAAAAATGTGCAATGTCTTTAAAGTCTTATAATGGTCGGAAAAACCCTGCTGTTTATTCTGGCATCATGTTGCCTAAAATGTTGGTGACATTCTTATGTAAACAAACATGCATGTAAACACAATGGGCAATATCGAGGTCAGAAAAAATTATCATAGTCATGTCCATATATTGTACTATAATTCTATAATGTAAAAATGATTGAAGTCATGTCCATAGATTGTATTATAATTCTATAATGTAAAAATGATTGAAGTGATGTCCATATATTGTACGATAAGTAGTAAACGTAAAAATTATCAAGGTCATGTCCATATATTGTAAGATTTTTTGATAACGTAAAAATGATGGTGGTCATGTCCATATATCGCACGATAAGTCGATAACGTAAAAAATGATCGACGTCATGTTATAATGGCAGTGCAACATTAGGAAAAAAGAGAGAAAAGACAAACTGTATTTTCTCTGCAGTGTTTCAGTTCTAACTTGTTGCCAGCGATGGGAATGCTGCTGGACCTTGAAGGCTTTTGTTAGAAAGAGACTGGAAAGAGAATGGAAAAACAATAAATGGAACAAAGTGAAATGCTAAAAGTTGGATGCAGATTAAAAAGACAGTAAACGGAAACAAAAGAGAGAAAAATGGAAAGAAAGGAAGAAAAGAAGAGGGAGGCTTTTTGTCTTTGTTTAGTGTTTGATGCTTCTTCTCTCCGTTATTGTCTCCAAATGTGGGGAGCATCTGTTCAACCTCTCAGCCTCTCCTTCTCCTGCAGCTCCCCTGCTCTGACAGAACGAGGAAGAGGAGAAGCTCTTCTTCTTCCTCAGTATGTTTGACCTTACCAAAGTTCCACAGACACACATTTGAAATTAAGCCTAAGCCTGTTGAAACTATACTACACTACTACTAATACTACTATTACTACTACTACTACTACTACTAACTATATTACTCCTTTCAACGAAAGACGAGATCCACTCTTTCCATTCTTACCTTTCACAATAAAAGCCCTAGACATTTAATATTCACAGGCGAGGATTTCGTATTTTTGTCTCGTTTATTCATCACGCTCCCGATGTGTAAAGGTCTTAACTTAAGACTCCTAACGGGGGAAATCCCTAAGTTAGGACGCTTCTGTAATACCTAAAATCCCATCCTAAGGTAGGATAGGATTTTTTCCTAAATGCAGTTGGGATCTGTAATAAAAAAAATGCTAAATGTCATCCTAAACTGAGACAAGATAGGATTGATTACACTCATGATTTTGTCCTCAATGGCTCTCAAATCTTGACGTGTAGATTGACTAGCCCATTCGCACGAAAACACGTATAAATGCCACGGTAATGCGCGAGGCGTTTAGCGTGCAATGAGTACGCCTTTCTTCATTTCCACGTGTCATTTGTACTCCATGTATCCTGTACTGACTGCAATGTAAAGGCATCCATGTATAAATGCTACGGTAAGAGTTAGTGGTGTAGTATAAAAAGCGAGAAAAGACCACCTGACTTTTAACCAGGAGACCCCTGTTCGAGATCGTTGTTGACCGGTGTTTTGTTTTGTAAATTATGTTAGTGACGTTTTTCACGTGACGATTGTCACGTTTTTTTATTGACGTTTGTGACGTGTTTTCTGTAGTTGTGTTACGTTGTTTCCATATGTGTTTTACTTAGTCTACTTACTTATTTTAAGCCCAACCATGACGTTTTCCCTTACCCTAACTAAATGGTTTTCTTGTCTGAACCTAATTGCAGACGTTTGTGTGACGTACAAATTACCTACGAATAGGCTAAAATTCGTACTCAAGACACGCGGAATGTCTGTGTAATGTTTTGTTTTCACCTCCGCTTTTAGTTTTGTCATTAATACAACACCATAAATACACTTGCACAGACAGACAGACAGCCAGGCAGAAAACGGAACAAGAAACAAATCATCTTTTTGCTCAATAAAGGACTTGTTACCGTCTTGTTTTCTCTTCTCTCTCTCTGCCTCCCGCTAACCGTCTCTCTCTCTCTCTCTCTCTCTCTCTCTCTCTCTCTCACACACACACACACACACACAGAGTTTACCACGCTTCATCCAAAGCAGATGTGCTGGAATGTGAACACTCAAAGGAGCAGTCACGAAACCTCTTGACAGACACACACACAAATATATACACACACACACACACACACACATACACACAGTCGGCTGCACCTGTGCCTGTCCAATTTTTTTTCTCTCTCTCTGTTTCACTCTCTCCCTCCTCCTCTCTGTCCTCTGCCTCTCTCGCTTCTAACATGCTGCTTTCACTTTCGTCTTTATTCACCTTCACACAAACAGCCACAGGAAGCAAAAACAATAGAGGAGACGTACAGAAAAGGATACAACTCAACATACGATACAATACAAACTATTTGAATGATTCATTTATCATGTCAAACTTCAAGCTTCTCAAAAGTGATGATTTGCTGCTTTTCTCTGTAACAGTATAAATCATTAGCAACATCCATCGACCCGTGCACCGCATCTATCTCCTCCTGTCTCATCCCCCACCTCTCTCCACCTGTAGACGCTCTTTTCATCTCCGTTTACTGTACCACTCAGGCCGCCGCGCTCTGAGCCCGTCCGGAGGCAGATGTGGGAAAACGAATCAAACGCGCCGCAGACGGATCAAACATATTTTCGGGGGTTTCTGTTTTTTAGATGTATTTTTATAGCGGAGATCTGAGCCACGGCCTCGGAATCCTCTGAAGGTTAATTATGTTCCTGATTCAAAACACATGGAGGGAAAAACTGCGAGTGCGTGCGTGTGTGTGTGTGAGAAAGCGGAAGGAAATCCCACCCACCACCTCCGAGCCGAGCCCTTTATTCTACCAACCTGCAATTGCACTAATGTGAACCAGATGTACACACACACACACACACACAGAGAGAGAGAGAGAGAGAGTTTTGAGCATGGCTGCCTAATTGACTCCATATGATGCAGTACAGAGGGAGACAAATAAAGAGAGTAAGGAAAGCAAGAAGCAGAGGGAGGAAAAGAACATTATAAATTAAGACAGAGATGTCAGAAATATAAAGAGGAAGGAGGGAAAGACATAAGAATTAAAGAAGAAAGAGACTTTGGATTTCTAAAAGCTTAATGATGACGTAGGAAAAAAAAATCCAAAAGAGAAATAATACACAAAAAATAACATGGAAAAAATTTGACCAAATAGAAATGGGGAAAAAATATGTATATTAAAAAATATAATACAAAGAGAGACTTTGGAGTTCAAAAAGCTTAATGACAACGTGGGGAAAAAAAACCACAAAAAAATAACGTGGAAGAAAATTTGACAAAATAGAAATGGGAAAAAAATATTTTAAAAAAGTATATAATGATAAAAAAAAAATCTTAATGACGATGTAGGAAAAGAAATAAAACACAAAAAACACAAATTTTTTTTGACGAAATAGAAATGGGAAAATCATATAAAAAAGAAAACAAAGAGAGCAAATAAAAGGAAAAAAAAAAAAAGGAAAAAAAAATATTTTTAACAACACCAATGCAAAGAAATAAGATAATGATTAAAATAATTTTAAAAAAGGGAAAAATAAAAAGAGACACAGCAGAGGGAGGGGAAAGAGTGATAGAAAGTGATGATAGAAACAGAGCTCATGTAACACACACACACCACACACATACACACACACACACACACACACACACACACACACATTTGCAAAAATACCCGTGTGTAATTGAAAACATCCAGAGCCTTCACACTCTCACAGTGAGTTTCATGGACCGAAACACATTCTTCAACTCACTTGTAACGGAACGCACACACACACACACACACACACACACACACACGCACACACACACACACACACACATACACACACACACACACACACACACACACACACACACACACATGCACACACACTCCCTGTGGAGCTCAGGCTTCCTGTGGCTTGATTAGAGCCCCCTATGTGAAGACAAGTGGACTCAGCGTGTGTGTGTGTGTGTGTTAGCGTGGTGCACCTGTGACTGAAGGGGGGTCGAGTTACTCAGACAGAAAACACTGGGGGGCCGGACAAAGAGAGAGAGAGGTGTGTGACACGTGTGAGCGGCTGTGAATTTTTGGGCATTAAAAAAAGTTTGTGTGTGACCGGGGAACGAGGAGTGTATAGGTGAGAACAGGAACTATAGAAGTAGG
>CAKAOJ020000277.1:312500-317500 GCA_916701645.2 Sebastolobus alascanus
GACTTTCCAATAGAAGACTGTCTATCAAAGATTCACACACACACACACAGACAGACTATCCCACAAACACACACAGGGAGTGTGTATATCTACTGTACTGTTGTACATAGTTAGAGAAGTGGGCTTGTGTGGGAGCAAGCCACCATGCAAGGTACAAGGCTAATCAGCAGTGTTTGGTTCAAGGACACTTAAACGTGTACAAACTGAGGACGGAACCGCCGACCCTGTGATGCGACTGGACAGCCCGGTCTCATTCCCAGGGCGTCAAATACCGACACCCCTTGGCGTCTTGATACCAATGCACAAGGCACCCTTCAACATCTGTATGAGACACACCAGGCTTTCAACTAACGCCAATGTAAACCCATCCGCGTCATCCTTAAACGCTCAGTTAAAGTCCTCCAGGAGTGTGGGGACCAGTGTATAAAGACCGAAAAAAAAACCAACATGGATGGGACAAACAAACACAGGGCTTTCACCCAGGAGAGCGCTGTTTGTGTCCCTTGTGAAACCATGAAGCATTTATACGTGGAAGCGTTTACATCGCAGTCAGTACAGGATACATGGCGTACAAATGACACACGGAAACCAAGAAAGGCGTACTTATTGCACGCTAAATGCCTTGAGCATTATCGTGGCATTCATGCATATTTTCGTGCGAACAGGCTGACTTTCCTGTGGTCAAGCACTATCCGATTTCAACCCAATCACCTAAAATTAATTTTTATGCCAGGTGTAAAGGGGGTATTCCATATTGACAGCTTAGCAAATCCAAACAACACGTGAATCAGCACATAGAGTGGACTTTTCTTTGCACTGTATTGAAAAAAATCAACAACTCCAGTAAGATATCCAGTCCTTCACCATGGCACCACTGGTTTGTGGCCCCTTAAAATGAAGGGCTCACTTTTAACTCCCGGTAAGTTGTATGAGCAGTTCAGCCAAAGAGTGCTTCCTTTTCAGACAAATCAGACAGATTTTTAGAGGTCTAAAGAGCTAAAAGTATTTCATGCTTCAGAAGAAAAGAAAAAGCACAAATTAAAGAGAAGTCAGAGAAATATAGATATAATTTTGTGCGATAGAAGTTTTTCTTTCTTTCTTATCTCTTTAATCATCTTGTGTCCCCTCAGATTTGTCTTGGGACCCCGTTAGGGGCCTTGACCCCCCCCCCCCCCCAGGTTGGGAGCTCTAAGAGACGTAGCCAGGTTTGATTTCAAAGAGCCCCTTTATCCCATTACTACAAACGCGAATACATCCAAAGAACATTACCTGCTGGTATTCAGCAAGTGAAAAAGATGCAGAAGAAGAAAAGAAACCCAAAAAGAAGAGACAAACACAAAGAGAGGGAGAGGTGGAGAGTGGCGAGCATTCTGATTGGTTGTTTGCTGCCACCATGACAAACACACTCGTCACACACACACACACACACACACACACACACACGCATACAAACGTGTTCTCTCAGATGGCATGGTGGCAGCCGGCCCGACAGCCAATCAAAACGCCCGTTGCAGGGCACGCGGCCAATGAGACCTCTGCTCTCTGCGGCAGCCAAGCTGTCAGGGTGAGAACAAGAGTGTAGGAGGCAGCAAGTGTGTGTGGGACTCCACGTATCGCACACATCTTGTAAGTCTGAGTAAGTTTAGTGAATATTCATGGTTTTCTTTTTCTTTTCAAAGGACGAGAGCTTTGAAAGATGATTTATTGTCATCTCGGTTTATATTGATTTCACCTGAGAAGAAGTAAAGTATATCTAAAAGCTCATCTGGCAGCCTGTTCTTTCATTGGTTGTGTTCAATCTATCTATCAATCTATTATTTTATTCTGTGTTTCATTTTCATGCATTTTTTTTCTGTTTGATCCTTCGTTACTTGGCAGTCGTCCACACTCAGCCTGTTATCCCAAATGAAGCTTCATAAATAAATAATCACTGTGTAAATAAATTAAACTGATGACACGTACAGTCATGAAGGTCATGAGGCGAACATGTGTGCGTCACCTTGGATACACACGGGGCATCCGGCCCGCCGAGCTGCTGTAAACAACAAACGCTGCTGCACAAATGCTCATAAAAGTTTATATTTTCAAAAATTCAAACAACTGTCACTCTTAAATCAGGGCTGTTTTTTTGATGAAATGTTATTAAAACATTTTGTATGGCTCTGTCGTGTGTGTGTGTGTGTGTGTGTGTGTGTGTGTGTGTGTGTGTGTGTGTGTGTGATCCTGGTTTGTCTTCACCGTCTCACCTTCTCTAAGATGGTTGCCATGGCATTCAAATCAGATTTGTGGATTCCAACTCAGAAAGTTGGGAGTGTTACCACACGGCCAACGTCACCAGAGTGCTGGGTCGCAGGGACCCCGTTGCCGAGGCAACACGCCGGCAGGCACCTAAACCGAGCCAAAAGCTAAGATGGCTGCCGCGGCATGTTAATTATTGAAGAGGGTGCAGACGGAGAGTGGGGAGCAGCGAGCACGGCTGCTGGTGGGATGCTGGGTCACAGTTATCCCGTTGCCACGGTGATGCAAGCCGGCGACGGGTGCCGGGGTCTCATTCGCCACAGCAACGTGACATTGCAACCGGAGCATCCGGCACGCGCGCCAACCCAAAACAAACCAAACACTAAGATGGCTGCCGCAGGAAATGAGTGACGACCAGCAACACCGTTCACCTGCTGATTCAGGTTACAAATCACTCAGAGTCTGAAGAGAATAACATATTGTCCTTCACTGGTTAACATAAAATTATAGTTTATCAGATAAAACTAAGCTATATACTTTATAACTTGAAACCAGTTTATCAGATAAAACTCAACCAATAAATCTACTATGTTGACATAAAATCTATATTTATAGAATCGAACTATGGTAACAGACAAAGTGTTTTCAATCATTTGAATTTGACATTTCTCAGACGCCCTCACAGCCTTTTAAGGTGAACAACAGCATGAGCTCCAACTACTAATGTTGAGTTTAAGGGTTCAACCATTTTCAGTTTTAATCATTCAAATAAAAATATGTCCAGCTCAGGGTCAGAGTATGCTTTAAAATCTGTAAAAATATACCTGTTGTCTTGTTTTTCAGTTTGTTGTTTTACAGTAAAAGCAGAATACAACAACAGTTAGAGAGAGAGAGAGAGCACTAAAGCACTAAACGCACCGACATACATTAACGCACTTAATCCTTCATCTTCCTCATTTTGGCTCGCAGGGATTTTAACCCTTGACCTCTTCCTGTTGAGAGAGGCTGTGCAGCCATTAGACCAATCCGGCCGCGGCGTTACATCACCGGATCTCTTCATACCGTCTTCATACCGCGTCCACGTAGAATACATTTATTTCAGCTCGGTTCGATGGTGCTGACAGAGCAGAGAGTTTGAATGAACCTGAGAACTGCAGTTCTACGCCGACGGGAGCATCTTGAGTGAGTGGAAAAAAGAAAAGCTGTTTCCATTGAATATGTATGAAGTTAGAGAAAGTTATTTTTAAAGGTTTTGGGATGGGATCAAGGTCAGAAACCTGCTTCAGAGGAACTTGTTTTCTTCGTGCTCACCAAATCTAGAAAAGTTAACGACGATAAATTAAGTTTTTGCTGAATAAATCATGGATAAGATAAGTATCTTTCTGCATGGAAATACATTTTGAATGTCACGCTCCAGCTATAACCTGAAAAACATAAAAATACTTTTAAATCGAATTAAGGCTGTTATAGAACTTGAAAAGGAAATGATCAAACTAGAGCTGTAAAAGTTACTAATTTCTTTATTGCATTAACGCAACTTTTAGGTTATGGAGGTTTAAAGCTAAGGTGACGATTCTTGTGTCATATGAAACTAGAAAAAACCTAATAAATCCATCGGTAACAACCATGTCATACTTGCTTGTTCCGGAAGGAGGATAAATAACACTCCAAACTTGTGCTAAATTTTGGTGAGGAAAAACTGGCATGGCCATTTTCAAAGGGGTCCCTTGACCTCTGACCTCAAGATATGTGAATGAAAATGGGCTCTATGGGTACCCACGAGTCTCCCCTTTACAGACATGCCCACTTTATGATAATCACATGCAGTTTAGGGGCAAGTCATAGTCAAGTCAGCACACTGACACACTGACAGCTGTTGTTGCCTGTTAGGCTGCAGTTTGCCATGTTATGATTTGAGCATATTTTTAATGCTAACTGCAGTACCTGTGAGGGTTTCTGGACAATATTTGTCATTGTTTTGTGTTGATAATTGATTTCCAATAATAAATATATACATACATTTGCATAAAGCAGCATATTTGTCCACTCCCATGTTGATAAGAGCATTAAATACTTGACAAATCTCCCTTTAAGGTACATTTTCATAAAAAATATGTGATTAATTTGTGATTAATCGTAATTCAATGTTTTCATTGATTGACAGCCCTAGATTAAACACAATAAAATGATGTGAGATGGAGTTACACATGCAAACAGAGCCCTCGGTCATCACAGATGGGAAACAGTCGGTTAATGGGAAAGCTGTTTACATCATCTGAACTGAATTTGTGCATCCTTTTCTTCAAAGATTTATCACAATCCACCAGTTTCAAACACTTTACTTCCGTTTGATCCCAGTTCAAATTCACAAAGAATAAAATTCAAGCTGATGTACAAAATAATTGGGAGAAATGAGCGACATTAAATCAGTAAATAGAAGCCAGAGGATGCAGAGTGCTTGATGCTCTTATTTCTCCAGATATGTTACGGCTTCAGAGGTTGTTCCAAGAGCCTGACAGTGTAAATCAAGCCCACCTTAACCGGTTCAAACGGAGCGGACCGTTCCTCTGAACATCTGATTCCGATCCCGTTCAGACTGGTGATCCATAAAAACGTTGGTAAGGATTAGAGTATTGGCCTCCTGTGTCGACTGACTCACTGCACTCTGGTCCTGTTTCCACTGGGCCTGAAAACTGCCTGTCTGCCTCTACAATAATTGTTTTTATCTGTCTGTCTGTGGTTAGAAAATAATGAATGTATGA